>JAJHPC010000013.1:3863618-4414967 GCA_024447665.1 Juncus inflexus | reverse complement strand
TGACCAATATTAACGTCAGATAATACGTTCTCGTAGAAAATAAAATCAAAATAATAATGTCAGCAAATCCCGTCTTGTAACGTAATCGGAGCCATGCCATACATCACGTAATTAAAATGCATCATTATTGGTGAATCTAAGATATATTGTTGATGCATATGTGTTGTAACTGGATGTCTTGCTATATTTAGATGCTTTTAGCATGAATAGATCATAGTGGTCCCATAAATTCTCCATGACACATTTAGATAATATGTAAGGTAGTTGGTTAGATCGCTAATTTAGGTTTTGCCAAATTTTACGCCTATTCACGCTAGTAAACCAGTTTTTGTCCTATGACGAATATTTTCGGGAACAGATTTCACCTCGTTTGTCCGATTTTGGCGAATTTGGTCATTCCGGAATCGTCTCAAGGTCTTTTTTTACATGGAGCACCGATTTTGAAGAATTGATATTTTCCTAGCACGAAATTCGAAGATTACAAACTTTACTCATTAAATTTCGGCACAATTAAGATTATTTTCTCTCATCAAGACTTCATATTAAGTACATTTTTTTTTCTGGCATAATAATAATATGACCAATATTAACGTCAGATAATATGTTCTCATAGAAAATAAAAGCAAAATAATAATGTCAGTAAATCCCATCTTGTAACATAATCGAAGCCATGCCATACATCACGTAATTAAAATACATCATTATTGGTGAATCTAAGACATATTGTTCATGCATATGTGTTGTATGTGGATGTCTTGCTATATATAGGTGCTCTCAGCAAGAATAGATCTTACTGGTCCCATAAATTCTCCATGACACATTTTCATAATTTGTATGGAAGTTGGTTAGAAGGCTAACTTTTGTTTTGCCAAATTTTACACCTATTCACGCTACTAAACAAGTTTATGTCCTCTGACGCATGTTTTCGTGCACATATTTCACCTCGTTTGTCCGATTTTATAGAGTTTGGTCATTCCGGAATCGTCCCGATGTCTATTTTTTCATGGAGATCCGATTTTGAGGAATTGATATTTTCCTGGTAATGAAATTTGAAGATTACAAACTTTACTCGTTAAATTTCGACACACTAAAGATAATGTTTCCTCAGCAACACTTCATATTAAGTACATTTTTTTCTCTAGCATAGTAATAATATGACCAATATTAACGTCAGATAATACGTTCTCGTAGAAATCCCATCTTGTAACATAATTGGAGCCATGCCAGACATCACGTAATTAAAATACATCATTTTTTGGTGAATCTAAGACATATTGTTGATGCATATGTATTGTAAGTGGATGTCTTGCTATATTTAGGTGCTTTTAGCAAGCATAGATCTTAGTGGTCCTATAAATTCTCCATGACACATTTAGATAATTTGTAAGGGAGTTGATATTTTCCTGGCCATCAAATTTGTGGATTACAAACTTTACTCGTTAAATTTTGGCACACTAAAGATTATTTTCTCTCAGCAAGACTTCATATAAAGTACATTTTTTTCTCTGGCGTAATAATAATATGACCAATATTAACGTCAGATAATATGTTCTCGTAGAAAATAAAAACACAATATTAATGTCCGCCAATCCCGTCTTATAACGTAATCGGAGACATGCCACACATCACGTAATTAAAATGCATCGTTATTGGTGAATCCAAGACGTATTGTTGATGCATATGTGTTGTAGGTGGATGTCTTGCTATATATTGGTGCTCTCCGCAAGAATAGATCTTAGTGGTCCCATAAATCCTCCATGACACATTTTAAGGGGGTTGGCTAGATGCTAACTTAGATTTTGCCAAATTTTACACCTATTCACGCTACTAAATAAGTTGTTGTCCTCTAACGCATGTTTTCGTGCACAGATTTCACCTCGTTTGTCGGATTTTAGCGAATATGGTCATTTCGGAGTAGTCTCGAGGTCTAGTGTTTCATGGAGGGCCGATTTTAAAGAATTGATATTTTTCTGGCCATGAAATTTGAAGATTATAAACTTTACTAGTTAAATTTTGGCGCAATAAAGATTATTTTCTCTCAGCAAGACTTCATATTAGGTACATTTTTTTCTCCGGCATAACAATAATATGACCAATATTAACGTCAGATAACACGTTCTCGTAGAAAATAAAAATGAAATAATAATGTCAACAAATCCCATCTTGTAATGTAATCGGAGCCATGCCATACATCACGTAATTAAAATACATGGTTATTGGTGAATCTAAGACGTATTGTTGATGCATATGTGTTGTAAGTGGATGTCTTGCTATATTTAGGTGCTTTTAGCAAGAATAGATCTTAGTGGTCCCATAAATTCTCCATGACACATTTTGATAATTTGCAAGGGACTTGGTTGTATGGCTAACTTTGGTTTTGCCAAAATTTCACACCTATTCACGCAACTAAACTGGTTTTTGTTCTCTGACGCATGTTTTCGTGCACAGATTTCATCTCGCTTGTCTGATTTTAGCGAATTTGCTCTTTCCGGAATCGTCTCGAGGTCTAATTTTTCTTGCAGACCTGACTTTGAGGAATTGATATTTTTCGGACAATGAAATTCGAAGATTACAAACTTTACTCGTTAAATTTCGGCACACTAAAGATTATTTTCTCTCATCAAGACTTCATATTAAGTACATTTTTTTCTTTGGCATATTAATAATATGACCAATATTAACGTCAGATAATACATTCTCATAGAAAATAAAAACAAAATAATAATGTAAGCAAATCCCGTCTTATAACGTAATCGGGGCCATGCCATACATCACGTAATTGAAATACAACATTATTGGTGAATCTAAGACGTATTGTTGATGCATATGTGTTGTAACTTGATGTCTTGCTATATTTAGGTGCTTTAAACAAGAATTGATCTTAGTGATCCCATAAATTGTCCATGACATATTTTGATAATTTGTAAGTGAGTTGGTTAGATGGCTAACTTGGGTTTTGCCAAATTTTACACCTATTGACGCTACTAAACCAGTTTTTGTCCTCTCACGCATGTTTTCGTGCATAGATTTCACCTCGTTTGTGGGATTTTTGCGAATATGGTCATTCCGGAATCGTCTCGAAATCTAGTGTTTCATGGAGGGCCGATTTTGAAGAATTGATATTTTCTGGCCATGAAATTCGAAGAATACAAACTTTACTCGTTAAATTTCGGCACACTAAAGATTATTTTCTCTCAGCAAGACTCCATATTAAGTACATTTTCTTCTCTAGCATAATAATAATATGACCAATATTAACGTCAGATAATATGTTCTCATAGAAAATATAAAAAAAAAAATAATATCAGAAAATCCCATCTTTTAACGTAATCGGAGCTATGCCAAACATCATTATTGGTGAATCTTATTCGTATTGTTGATGCATATGTGTTGTAACTGGATATCTTGCTATATTTAGGTGCTTTTAGAAAGAATAGATCTTAGTGGTCCCGTAAATTCTCCACGACACATTTTGATAATTTGTAAGTGAGTTGGTTAGATGGCTAACTTGGGTTTTGCCAAATGTTACACATATTCACGCTACTAAACTAGTTTTTGTCCTCTCACACATGTTTTCGTGCACGGATTTCACCTCGTTTGTCGGATTTTTGCGAATATGGTCATTCCGGAATCGTCTCGAGGTCGAGTGTTTCATGGAGGGCCGATTTTGAAGAATTGATATTTTCCTGGCCATGAAATTCGAAGATTACAAACTTTACTCGTTAAATTTTATCACACTAAAGATTATTTTTCTCTGGCATAATAATAATATGACCAATATTAACATCAGATAATATGTTCTCGTAGAAAATAAAAACACAATAATAATGTCCACCAATCCCGTCTTATAATGTAATCGGAGCCATGCCACACATCACGTAATTAAAATGCATCGTTATTGGTGAATCCAAGACGTATCGTTGATGCATATGTGTTGTTGGTGGATGTCTTGCTATATATTGGTGCTCTTCACAAGAATAGATCTTAGTAGTCCCATAAATTCTCCATGACACATTTTGATAATTTGTAAGGGAGTTGGTTAGATGGCTAACTTAGATTTTGCCAAATTTTACACCTATTCACGCCACTAAATCAGTTTTTGCCCTCTGACGCATGTTTTCACGCAGAGATTTCACCTCGTTTGTCCGATTTTAGCGAATTTGGTCATTCCGGAATCGTCTCGAGGTCTAGTTTTTCTTGGAGAGCCGATTTTGAAGAATTGATATTTTCCTGGCCATGAAATTTGAAGATTACAAACTTTACTCGTTAAATTTTGGCACACTAAAGATTATTTTCTCTCAGCAAGACTTCATATAAAGTACATTTTTTTCTCTAGCATAATAATAATATGACCAATATTAACGTCAGATAATATGTTCTTGTAGAAAACAAAAACACAATATTAATGTCCGCCAATCCCGTCTTATAACGTAATCCGAGCCATGCCACACATCACGTAATTAAAATGCATCGTTATTGGTGAATCCAAGACGTATTGTTGATGCATATGTGTTGTAGGTGGATGTCATGCTATATATTGGTGCTCTCCTCAAGAATAGATCTTAGTGGTCCCATAAATCCTCCATGACACATTTAGATAATTTGTAAGGGGGTTGGCTAGATGCTAACTTAGATTTTGCCAAATTTTACATCTATTCACGCTACTAAATAAGTTGTTGTCCTCTAACGCATGTTTTCGTGCACAGATTTCACCTCGTTTGTCGGATTTTAGCGAATATCGTCATTTCGGAGTAGTCTCGAGGTCTAGTGTTTCATGGAGGGCCGATTTTAAAGAATTGATATTTTTCTGGCCGTGAAATTTGAAGATTATAAACTTTACTAGTTAAATTTCGGCGCAATAAAGATTATTTTCTCTCAGCAAGACTTCAAATTAAGTACTTTTTTTCTCCGGCATAACAATAATATGACCAATATTAACGTCAGATAACACGTTCTCGTAGAAAATAAAAATGAAATAATAATGACAACAAATCCCATCTTGTAATGTAATCGGAGCCATGCCATACATCACGTAATTAAAATACATCGTTATTGGTGAATCTAAGACGTATTGTTGATGCATATGTGTTGTAAGTGGATGTCTTGCTATATTTAGGTGCTTTTAGCAAAAATAGATCTTAGTGGTCCCATAAATTCTCCATGACACATTTTGATAATTTGCAAGGGAGTTGGTTAGATGGCTAAGTTTGGTTTTGCCAAAATTTCACACCTATTCACGCAACTAAACCGGTTTTTGTTCTCTGACGCATGTTTTCGTGCACAGATTTCATCTCGCTTGTCTGATTTTAGCGAATTTGCTCATTCCGGAATCGTCTCGAGGTCTAATTTTTCTTGCTAAGCTGACTTTGAAGAATTGATATTTTTCGGACAATGAAATTAGAAGATTACAAACTTTACTCGTTAAATTTCGGCACACTAAAGATTATTTTCTCTCATCAAGACTTCATATTAAGTATATTTTTTTCTCTGGCATAATAATAATATGACCAATATTAACGTCAGATAATACATTCTCATAGAAAATAAAAACAAAATAATAATGTAAGCAAATCCCGTCTTATAACGTAATCGGGGCCATGCCATACATCACGTAATTAAAATACATCGTTATTGGTGAATCTAAGACGTATTGTTGATGCATATGTGTTGTAAGTAGATGTCTTGCTATATTTACATGCTTTTTACAAGAATAGATCTTAGTGCTCCCATAAAGTCTCCATGACACATTTTGAGAATTCGTAAGTGAGTTGGTTTTGCCAAATTTTACACCTATTCACGTTGCTAAACCCGTTTTTGTCCTCTGACGCAAGTTTTCGTGCACAAATTTCACCTCGTTTGTCCGATTTTGGCGAATTTATTCATTCCGGAATCGCCTCGAGGTCTAGTGTTTCATGGGAGGCCGATTTTGAAGAATTGATATTTTCCTGGCCATGAAATTAGAAGATTACAAACTTTATTTGTTAAATTTCGGCAAAATAAAGATTATTTTCTCTCACCAAGACTTCATATTAAGTCTTATAACGTAATCGTAGTCATTCCATACATCACGTAATTAGAATACATAGTTATTGGTAAGTCTAAGACGTATTGTTGATGCATATATGTTGTAAGTGGATGTCTTGCTATATTTAGCTTCTCTCTGCAAGAATAGATCTTAGTGGTCCCATAAATTCTCCACAACACATTTAGATAATTTGTAAGAGAGTTGGTTAGATGGCTAACTTAGGTTTTTCCCAAATTTCACACCTATTAATGCTACTTAACCAGTTTTTGTGCTCTGACGCATGTTTTCGTGCACATATTTCACCTCGTTTGTTTGATTTTAGCGAATTTGGTCATTCCGAAATCGTCTCGAGGTTTAGTTTTTCGTGGAGAGCTGACTTTGAAGAAATGATATTTTCCTGACCGTGAAATTCGAAGATTACAAACTTTACTTGTTAAATTTCGGCACACTAAAGATTATTTTCTCTCAGCATGACTTCATATTAAGTACATTTTATTCTCTGGCATAATAATAATATGACCAATATTAACGTCAGATAATATGTTCTCGTAGAAAATAAAAATAAAATAATAATATCAGAAAATCCCGTCTTGTAACGTAAACGGAACCATGCCATACATCAGGTAATTAAAATACATCATTATATGTGAATAGAAGAGGTATTGTTGATGCATATGTGTTGTAACTGGATATCTTGCTATATTTAGGTGCTTTTAGCAAGAATAGATGTAAATCGAGTAAAACCGTCGTTTATATTTTACACAATTTAACAAAATAGTTTATATTTTCCTATTAATCAATTACGAGTATGAGTGGTAACGAGTTTAGGGCTCGAACACAAGGAGGTGTGGCCTCAAGAATTAACTAGTCTCAATGATTATTCTTTAGCATAAAATCTTGTAATTCAAGGGTTATTAGATAAATTTTCAAGTTTAAATTTTATTTTCAGCCTTATCGTAAAAATTCAGCACGTCATACTTTGGTGTTTTAATTCGTAACTAGACCAAATAAACACCGATTCCAACATACAAGATACCGTTGGAAACTAGAAAGAGAGATCTATGATATGGTAATTTACTGGTATTACTATTTTATTCAAATATTTCGAGATATTTGCACTTTAAATCCAGAACTTACTTCAGATTCATAATTAATTCAGCAGTAACTTCAGAAATTTATAGAAAAACCACCGAGGCTTGAAAAATTCCAAACATTATACAGAAATTCAATTATAAAGTTGTAGATTAGTAGTTAAAATCTGGTACAATTATGTTTAATGGTTTGAGATTTATAAAGAAAACTCAAATCTGGATCTGAAACAGGTTCTGACAGACCAACACTCATAAAACTTGTAATATCTCCTGATCTGATTTAACAAATAATATTTTAAAATTCATATTTGGATTTTACACTTCAAACTAATTCGAGGAATACAATTTTTATATTTTTAATATTTGTTTTTCTATTTTTTTAAAATTCAGAAGGAAAGGAACAGTAGATCTAGATAGAAAGATAGAAAACAGAAATATTACAAATTTAGAAAATTAATATCTCACAAATTAAAGAAATATCTCACAATATTACAAATTTTTAAAATTTTGATTTGAAAATTATCTACTAAATGAGATATAAATTTTAAAAATATTTCTTTAATTTTTCAGAGCAGATTAGGACACGAAATTAAGGGAAAAACACTGAAAATCAGAGAAAATACAGTAGCAAACAGAAACTGATTAGAGTTTGATTTTTGGTTTGAAAAATAGGAATTTTTAAGAGTATTTGATCAAGAATACCATCCTTAATCACTGAATATTCAATCTTCAAGATTTGTATAACAAGTTTAAGTAAATTCAAGCTAGAAAAACTCAATTAATGGACCGAAAATTGGATCTAAACAAAAATCAGCCAACTCATGTTCAAATCATAAAATTCAGTCCAAAACTTCAATTAATCAATCAAAATTCTCAGCCAAGACCTTGAATGACTAACTGGTCATAATACACATGCAATTATAGGTCTAATTGATCTAATAAATTCAGCCAAATCAATCAAATCAATGATTTTCATTTTTAATAGTGATAAATGAACAATTACACAAATCGGTCAAATTGATTCAAAATAAAGCAAGATTTCAATTGATTCCTTCACAAATATCTATCCCCATACAGATCTACTCAATCATGATTAAACAAACACGATTCGATCTCAAATTCATCATTTTACGCCAAAAATTCAGATTTGAAAAATTAGGAGAAAAAGAAAGAATTTAAGGAGGATTTAATCAAACCACAATGAGAAATCCAAGCTAGGACCTTCCTTGAGTTGATTTGAAGTTCCAATTGCACCTCGATTCAAGCTAGAATCGACCGATTCGAATTTTCCCCAAATCAGCCCCAAATTGCATGATTTCACTCAAAAATAAAAATTGGAGCTCAAGAAAGTTTGAAACTCATTAATGGAGATTTTAGAGGTTAGAGAAGATGAATGGAGAGTGGTGTATAAGTTAAGGAGAGTGGGAGAATGAGTTATTTGAGAGAATGGATGAAAGAGCGTGTTTTGATGGATTGAAATACGGTTCTTTATATAGAAAGTTGAGGGATATTTTGGGGCTTGTGATTGGCTTAGGAGGATCAGGGAACTGTACTGAAGATCTAGACCGAATTTCATTGTATGCCGTTGAAAAATGAGGGAGAATTTCGAATTTTAGTATTTGGCGGTTATTTTGAAATCTAACGGTTTAATGGCATCATTTCAAACTCGAATATCTCACTCATTTCTTCATATTTTTCTGTGTTCTTGATATCCTTGGAAAGAGGAAAGAGAGAAGAAGATAATGGAATTGGTTTTGCGTGAAAATGAGTTTTGTGGAGTGAGATATGGACTTGAGAAGTTTCAGCTCGAATTGAGTAATTTCAGCAAAAACAGATTTGAATTTCATCGAATACTTACTTCAAACTCGATTATCTCACTCAATTATTTATCATTTTCTGAGTTCTTTATATGGTTGGAAAGAGGGGAATGAGTATAAGAGAATGGTGTTGGAATTATTTCGAACAAAGGTCTGTAGAGGAAATGGCAAGCTTGAGAAAACTGCAGCTTGAAATTGGTTATTTTTGGGCTGACAGAGGTTTTTCGCGTTTTGCGGCCAACTCTGGCCATTCCAGCGATGATGAATGATACGGTTGTGCTTGTCTTGTCAAGACGAGTCAAATGGTGGTGAGTTTGTTCAATTCCGAGCATTTCGGAAAATCAGCGCTTCTAAGAGAGAAAAGAGTTGACTGCGACTGCGACGGTTGACCAGAATTTTGATGCGTCATTTTTTTTTTCGCTATTCTTTCGCTTCTAGGTTTATTTTGAGTGTACAATGATGGTTAGGATCCATTTGATCGGAACGTTACATTCCGATACGAAACGTCATGAAAAACATGGACGTTTCTTCTCTGTTTTGGGACCGAACGTGGTCGGTTTACGTATCGGTTTTTGTGGTCGTTTCTTACTCGTTCCAATGTTTGGTCTTTTCCACCGACGTTGCTTATCGTTTAAGGTTAGAGAAGTATGTTTATGGGAAATATGAGGGTTTTAGGGATAATTTGGCAATCGTAGGCCCATTATTTGCGTTATGGTGCTTTTTTTGGAGTTGACTTTCGAATAAGTCCTCCAATTCTTCTTTTTATGGCCTTTTCGCTTGTAAAATAACACAAAAATGTATTAAGAGGTTTCAAATTATGTTTTATGAGTTATGAGTCTCTTTCATACATTTTATGTGAAATTCGATTGAATTTGATATGATAAATACCCTAAAAATATGTACAAAAATACACATTACAATAGATCTTAGTGGTCCCGTAAATTCTCCATGACACATTTTAAAAATTTGTAAGGGAGTTGGTTAGATGAGAAACTTGGGTTTTGCCAAATTTTACACCTATTCACGCAACTAAACCAGTTTTTCTCCTCTGACGCATGTTTTCGTGCACAGATTTCACCTCGTTTGTCGGATTTTAGCGAATATGGTCATTCCGGAATCGTCTCGACGTCTAGTGTTTCATGGAGGGCCGATTTTGAAGAATTGATATTTTCCTGGCAATGAAATTCGAAGATTACAAACTTTACTCGTTAAATTTCGGCACACTAAAGATTATTTTCTCAGCAACACTTCATATTAAGTACATTTTTTTCTCTGGCATAATAATAATATGACCAATATTAACGTCAGATAATACGTTCTCGTAGAAAATAAAAATAAAATAATAATATCAGCAAATCCCGTCTTATAACATAATCGGAGCCATGCCACACATTATTGGTGAATCTAAGACGTATTGTTGATGCATATGTGTTGTAAGTCGATGTCTTGCTATATATAGGTGGTCTCAGCAGGAATAGATCTTAGTAGTCTCATAAATTTTCCATGACACATTTTGATAATTTGTAGGGGGGTTGTTTAGATGGCTAACTTAGGGTTTCCCAAATTTTACACCTATTCACGCTACTAAACTAATTTTTTTTCCTCTGACGCATGTTTTCGTGCACAGATTTCATGTCGTTTGTCCGATTTTAGCGAATTTGGTCATTCCAGAATCGTCTCGAGGTCTAGTTTTTCTTGGAGAGCCGATTTTGAAGAATTGATATTTTCCTGGCCTTGAAATTTGAAGATTACAATCTTTACTCGTGAAATTTCAGTACACAAAAGATTATTTTCTCTTAGCAAGACTTCATATTAAGTACATTTTTTTCTCTGGCATAATAATAATATGACCAATATTAACGTCAGATAATACATTCTCGTAGAAAATGAAAACAAAATAATAATGTCAACAAATCCCATCTTGTAACGTAATCCGAGCCATGCCATACATCACGTAATTAAAATACATCGCTATTGGTGAATCTAAGACATATTATTGATGCATATGTGTTGTAAGTGGATGTCTTGCTATATTTAGATGCTTTTAGCAAGAATAGATCTTAGCGTTACCATAAATTCTCCATGACACATTTAGATAATTTGTAAGGGAGTTGGTTAGATCGCTAACTTAGATTTTGCCCAATTTTACACCTATTCACGTTACTAAACCAATTTCTTTCCTCTGGCGCATGTTTTCGTGCGCGTCGTTTGTCCGATTTTAGCGAATTTGGTCATTCCGGAATCGTCTGGAGGTCTAGTTATTCATGGAGAGCCGATATTGAATTCTTGATATTTTTCTAAGCATAAAATTTGAAGATTACGAACTTCACTCCTTAAATTTTAGAACACTAAATATTAGCAAGACTTTATATTAAGTACATTTTTTTCTCTTGCAAAAGAATAATATGACCAATATTAATGTCAGATAATATGTTCTCGTAAAAAATAAATACAAAATAATAATATCAGCAAATCCCGTCTTGTCACGTAATCGGAGCCATGCCAGACGTCACGTAATTAAAATACATCGTTATTGGTGAATCTAAGACATATTGTTGATGCATATGTATTGTAAGTGGATTTCTTGCTATATTTAGGTGCTTTTAGCAAGAATAGATCTTAGTGGTCCCACAAATTCTCCATGACGCATTTTGATAATTTGTAAGGGAGTTGGTTAGATGGCTAACTTAGGTTTTGCCAAATTTCACACCTATTCACTGTACTAAACCAGTTTTTGTCCTCTCACGCATGTTTTCGTGCACAGATTTCACCTCGTTTGTCCGATTTTAGCGAATTTGGTCATTCCGGAATCGTCTCGAGGTCTAGTGTTTCATGGAGGGCCAATTTTGAAGAATTGATATTTTCCTTGCCATGAAATTCGAAGATTACAAACTTTTCTCGTTAAATTTCGGCACACTAAAGATTATTTTATCTCAGCAAGACTTCATATTAAGTACATTTTTTTCTCTGGCATAATAATAATATGACCAATACTAACGTTAGATAATTTGTTCTCAAAGAAAATAAAAACAAAATAATAATACCAGCAAATCCCGTCTTATAACGTAATCGGAGCCATGCCATAAATCACGTAATTAAAATGCATCATTATTGGTGAATATAAGACATATTGTTGATGCATATGTGTTGTAAGCGGTTGTCTTGCTATATTTAGGTGCTGTCAGCAAGAACAAATCTTAGTGGCCCCATAAATTCTCCATGACACATTTTGATAATTTGAAGGGAGTTGGTTAGATGGCTAACTTGGGTTTTGCCAAATTTTACACCTATTCACGCTACTAAACCAGTTTTTGTCCTCTCACGCATGTTTTCGTGTACAGATTTCACCTCGTTTGTCAGATTTTAGCGAATATGGTCATTCCGGAATTGTCTCGAGGTCTAGTGTTTCATGGAGGGCCGATTTTGACGAATTATTATTTTCCTGGCCATGAAATTCGAAGATTACAAACTTTACTCGTTAAATTTCGGCACACTAAAGATTATTTTCTCTCAGCAAGACTTCATATTAAGCAAAGTTTTCTCGTTAAATTTCGGCTCACTAAAGATTATTTTCTCTCAGCAAGACTTCATATTAAGTACATTTTTTTCTCTGGGATAATAATAATATGACCAATATTAACGTCAGATAATTTGTTCTCAAAGAAAATAAACACAAAATAATAATACCAGCAAATCCCGTGTTATTACGTAATCGGAGCCATGCCATACATCACGTAATTAAAATGCATCGTTATTCGTGAATCTAAGACGTATTGTTGATGCATATGTGTTGTAAGCGGTTGTCTTGCTATATTTAGATGCTGTCAGCAAGAACAGATCTTAGTGGTCCCATAAATTCTCCATGACACATTTTGATAATTTGTAAGGGAGTTGGTTAGATGGCTAACTTGGATTTTGCCAAATTTTACACCTTTTCAAGCTACTAAACCAGTTTTTGTCCTCTCACGCATGTTTTCGTGCACAGATTTCACCTCGTTGGTCGGATTTTAGCGAATATGGTCATTCCAGAATCGTCTCGAGGTCTAGTGTTTCATGGAGGGCCGATTTTGAAGAATTAATATTTTCCTTGCCATGAAATTCGAAGATTACAAACTTTACTCGTTAAATTTCAGCACACTAAAGATTATTTTCTCTCAGCAAGACTTCATATTAAGTACATTTTTTGTTGGGTTTCAGACGTGCATAACGCAGCGGAAAAATAAAATTTCGTCCAAAACCAATCTGAGGATCCGTGCATATCGGTTAAATCAAAGAAATAAATCTTAAAGATACCTTTCGGATTATGCTTAATCTGTGACGCTCAAACCATGCGTATCGTCCATATGCCTCTAAACCGGTTACCGTCGTAACCGATTTTTCATCCGTCTAGGCCGTCTAGGTTGGATCGTGCGGAAGTCATCTACCGCACACACAATCGGTCTCCACCGAAACTCTCAACGACCCGTTCTCATCTTCTTAGGTCGAATAGATCACAAGCGCCGAAAGTACGAACGCCTCTACCGGTATCCACACGAACAAACTTCTTAAAACGGGAAGAAGAACTCTTGCACAATATATATGCTAGTAACTTATTCTCCTTTTGCACAAGAAAACACTTTTTCTTCTTCTTATTTTATCTCACAAAAGATGTATATAACTCCTCTCATATAATTGCACTCTTTTGTTTTTGTCATACAAAAAGAAAGCACCCTTTCATAATTTTGTCATACAAATTAGAAAGTATATTTTCTCTCTTTTGTCTCACAAAAGAGAATAAGAAATTATGAGAGAGAGAATGATGTGTTGTGTTGTGAATTTGGAGCCATTTATGTCCTTATATAGAGGTGAAGAGTCATGTCTCTTCACACTAAAAGATGTGTATGACATCACTCATCATTATCCATATGCCATCATCTAGACTCTTCTAGATTACATGATCTTGTGTGCTCATAGTCTTTATATACATATATATCACATCTTATCACATAAGATGACAATATATTTTGTGACATTCTTATGCAACTCATCATATAACTCGCTAGGATTTTCGACCCCCGTTTCAGTTTGTTCTTTGTGTGTGACCCTGTAGGTTCACTTAATGTTGGCAATAGACTTGATAGTCTATAAATCATGAGCGGACTCTAGCAAGCCATCATGACTACCCAATTTAAGTGAATATCAGTGATCCGATTTACCTAATCAACAATCACGTATTTAGTCCCTTTGTCACACGATATCTATATCGATCATAAGGCATGTAATATGCCATCCTTATATAAATCGATTAATATTTCTTGATCCCAAATTAAACTGAATAAGAACAGAATAAGAACAAATGACATTAATAACTCTTATTAATTCATTTGAGTATGGCCATACATTTCTTCAGTTCAATTCATCAAGAGGCCTAAAGATATCTCTCTCATTTATGAGAGGAACAAATCCCGTCTTGATTGCACTCATCCCTCTACATGATTCATTGTATACCTAATCATAACCGTTATGAACACCATGTTAAAGGCAGTGTTAGATTATATTAAAGTATAAAATTACTCATGTTGGGAACCGAGACAATCTCAGGTCAAAGGACTATAAATACTTTATGTTACAAGAATCGCTAATGACGTCAAACATGTAGCATTCTTATATCGGGTCAGTCCAGTATATGGTCTCTAACATATAGCTATGTTAATGACTTGATAACTATTTATCCATGATCAGTAAAATATAATCATCAGTCAACTAATATACTGGTGTACATTTATAGCTTGTATATAAATATATATATTTATATGTATCTGCAAGTATATTTGTCTCCACAAATATCTTATAAATGACTTGGGACGATTTAGAATAACATTCATAACACGTTATAGTCTTACTATCAAAGTCACGCACTATGATGACATAAAGCTGAATTGCATATTCATGGTCTATTTTAATTATATTTAAAAAACCTATACGTACATATTATATGAAATATCTTAGAATAAATATTATGTTTGTTATTACAATCCATCATCTAGGTCACAAACACTTTGGCCTAGAACATAACACCATTATTTTTTTCTCTGGCATAATAATAATATGACCAATATTAACGTCAGATAATATGTTCTCGTAGAAAATAAAAACAAAATAATAATGTCAGCAAATCCCGTCTTATAACGTAATCGGAGCCATGCCACACATCACGTAATTAAAATGGATCGTTATTGGTGAATCTAAGACGTATTGTTGATGCATATGTGTTGTAAGTGGATGTCTTGCTATATATAGGTGCACGTTCAATTGAATATTGTTAGAAAATTTGATAATAATATGGTCGATAATTACTTGTAGGGAATGACAACAAAACAAACAGTCGTGGAGTTAAATGAAAGATTAGTGGAACTAGAAATAATGCAACCAGGAATAATATGATACCTTTATTTGCAAGTAGGTGAAAGAAGTCTGTGGCCATTAGCACATGCTAATGGTCGGAGATGGGGTTTAACAACCACAAATATTTCTGAGTGTTTCAATAGTATATTAAAAGGCGCACGGGGACTCCCAGTTCGGGCCCTAGTAGCTGAAATATATGCTCATCTTAAGGTGGAGAAAGTAGTTTTAAAAGCTAGAGAACGTGCCCAGAATATTAGTGTTACACGACACTCTGAGGATTTATTTCAGGTGAAAGAACACAATATTTTGAGAGAACAAGAGAAAATATACGAAGTGCAATATCGAGGACAACATAGCACATGAACTTGCATGATCCCTCAGCTGGAAGGGATTGTATGACCACATTTAGTGGCACTGTGTGGTTACTACCGTCAAAATCTGTACGCTTGTTGCTCTAATTTTTACCGTGTGGAGATGTACAAACGCACATATGAACAAGTCTTTCCGATCATTCCGGATTTTCGTCAATGGCCAAGCGTGCGTGGACCAAATGTTCTTCCTCCAAAAGTAGCTAGGACAGCAGGGTATGCAGCTAAAAAACGTGAGAGGACTGAGATGGACCCTGAGGGAAGGCAGTCCCAACGATATTCAGTTTACAACCACAATGGACATACAAGATGTACTTGCCAACATCTACAGTCTGTGAGAAATCGTCACAATTGATATATAGTATATTTTTAATTTTGAGTTAGCATGGTACATTTTTATTTTTATTTTTCATGTTATTTGTAATGTTCACCGATTTACTTATTTACTTATTTTTCATGGGATTGAACTCTGCAATGGGAAAATCAAATCACGAGTAGTATATCATCGGGCTTAAAAGATGAGCATTTGTAATATTTGTTCAAACTGGCTAAGGATCTCACTGATTATATATATGTGGATCTCCTTTGCTTCATTATGGTTTACACAAATATCAACAAAAACTCATCTTTTAAATCCGATGATATACCATTAAGATACATGAAGCGGAACACTAATGGTCACATAACCACCGATATAACATAACCATCTACTTTAAAAAAATCTCTCTTATTCTCAATACAAATGCCCTCTAACTAAAAAAAATTTCAGAAGTCCGAAAAATTATTTGAACCATCTTGAATATACGGTTGCAAATAATTATAATCTTGAACATATGGTTGTGACTGCATCAAATCTAGAAATGTAGGTGGTTCCGGCACATGGTGAGAAGACTCCGCGTGTCTATCCTGATGTGATGAAGTAGCTCCATAATCATACATGGATGCATGACCTGATCTGGATTCGAATGGCATGGCTGGGCCATACGAACCTTGATTCATCCGAATATTATTGTTCTAGTCAAATGACGGCGGGGGTGGTGTTGGTGCACACACTGTCTGAGGAATCTGCGAAGGACGGTCAGGCCGAGAATTTCGTGAAGGTCGCGCATTGCAACAATTATGTCGATTGCTATGAGGGGGGTCATCAAAATCGGGATTGAGGGGCACTGAGGAAAATCTCGACCATGTTTGTTCAAATACTTGAGCAAGTTCACCACGATTTGTATCTGAATCAGATATTTTATCTAAGAACGCCCTCAACCCTATCAAATTTCGATGCACAATATTTTTCTGTAGTTGAAAAATTAACATGTCAAATAAAAAATGAATTGTATAAAAGAAAAATAATAATTTTAGAGATATGTTTATACCAGAATCCATTCATTAGCCGCCCTAGGCTGATATGTAACAAGCGGCATATTTGGTTTTTTTATAAACCAACGCCACGTTATTTGCCAATACCAAGCCAGGTACAAGTCTTTGGTATAATTTACAATGGAGACATCGTCATACTCATTAACAACACATCCGGTTCTGTCATCCCATATAGATAAGTACTTGGCAATCTCATGATCTCTTAGTTTTCTAGATGGAATTCGATGAGGTGCAACGTTTATGCGTTGTTTGAGTCCAAACTGCAACATAACTCGATCTGGAAAATGCATCTGAATAATATTGAAGCAAAAAAGTGATACCACTGCCTTCCACACATGAGATCCTTGGAAGCATGGATATGGTAGTTCCACCAATTCTTCTTGCGAATACGGATCCCAAGTGACCTACACATAATTTTAAAATGTGCATGTAGTAAATTCAAAGTTATTGAAGTATAAAAGTTTACTGAAACGTAAAATTGCAAAACTTACTTGGGTGTGCGCCATCTTGTCAAAATCTCCAGCAAAAAAAGGCGTTGTCATACCTGCACTATTTTTTTTATATGTGAATGTGCTCCTAGTATAACAACACATGCGCGGCAGGGGCTCAGCATATAAATCCTCTGTCTGGTCATCCTAGTGCGAGATGAAAAAAGACCATACCTGCAAAATAAAATATAAAATTCAACTTTTTCTAAAAATAATATTATTACAATATTTGTAATGATAATAATAATAATATGTATTATTATTATTATTATTATTATTATTATTATTATTATTATTATTATTATTACTACTTGGATTAGGGAGAACCAACCGTAAGCTCTCTCAATGCCAGCTCGACAGGGCTTTGTACATGTATGCGAGAGCGGCTGCCCCCCACGCATATGTACCGCATGTATCAGCTAGCATTATACAACAATAAATATTTTATTAGGACTGAATTTGTAGATGAATGAGCTAGCATTATACACCTAAAAAAAACATGATATGCACCCTAGCATGACGATCGAAAATCTCAGGTGTTGGTTTTTGTGTTTGCAGCACTATCATATAATTGTCTTGCAGCCATTGGAGGCCGATGCGTGGCTCTCATTCACTCCAAACAGGTGGAACTTTACGTAATAAATTTATAAATTGTTCTTGTGTTGGTTTTTCTCCAATGACCGCTAATCCATGTACAGGTAATCCTGTCAGGATAGAAATGTCACGAAGAGTGATAGTCATCTCTCCATATCTAAAATGAAACGAGTTTATTTTTGGGCGCCATCTCTCGATTAATGCCATCACTAAAGGATGCTACAATTCGGCTGCTGCGCACTGCATGATAAGATAGAATCAAGATCGTTTGAGTATGTTATCTATCTCACGATGATAAATCATCCATTCTTTCCATTTTGTACATGCTGGGTATAAACAATGTTTTTTGAAGATACGCTAGATCGATGAATATCTTGACCATATAGAACATGAGCACCTAACAGACCCTGGTGATCAAAATCGTCCGTCGACATCTACAAAATATCAGTAATTTTATAAATAAAGAATATAAAATTAACAAACAATCATTTAAATCACTCAATATAAAATATTAATTAAAAATGATATAAAACAAAAAATTCAAATAAAAAATGATAGTTGATTTTAGAATAAAAATTGATATCTTTAACGAATTCTCTTTCTTCTTTCTTGGTCAACGGTGGCTTGTACCAGCACAACTCTAGTGCGTGAGATGAACGGCACACAGCAAAACAATGGCTAGCTCCAAAAGCATGGATCTCCTCTGAACGTGCCGACTGAAGAGGGCCCAAAGGAGAGAGCTAAGGTTAGAATCGGATCCTTCTATTGTTGCCTCAGACAGGGTATGATATGTTTTCTTCTGTTGTTGTCTCAACCACAAAATTGCAAACAATTTCCCAAATTATTTAGAAGGATTTGTTTCCATCTGTTGTTGCTTCAGTCATAAGCGATTTCCGTTGGTAGAGTATGGTAAATTCTGGATGGTACTTTCCTAAATTAAAATTTCTCTTTTCTTCTTATGACCTCTCTTTTTCTTTATTTTCTCTTTCAGCTCTCGATTTGACGCATTTGACTGAGAATTGGTGTCGAGTCAGAGGAAGATTTCAGCATTAAAACCTGTTCACGCTACTGAAGACAATCCTTCTACTAAGTAAGAGAATAAGGATTTGTGCTGAGTAACCTCAGATGCACCTCTTCCCAAGGATGATAAGGAGAAGAAGGAAGAGAATAAAAGATATTTCACGTGGTAATTAATATGGTTCTCTCCTTATTTATCTTAATTTTTATTTTATTTTGTTGCAATTGTAGGTTGAATATAAGTTAGGCAAGTTGATCAATTTGAATTCATAAGGGACCAGTTCAACTGTACTGGTAAGGATTCTGTGATATTAAGCTAGCATCATTGTCTTTCTACAGTTGAATTTTTTTTGCTTTTAAATGTCAATGGTATTCTTAACTACAATATTTTTTTTAATTTCGGTTTTGATTTTTATATCTGAATAAAATCATTTAATATATTTCATTCAATTAGATTTAATGTGCGGATTTTAATAAGGTTGGAATATGATGCTAGAATCTGGATCACTATAATTGTAAGTTCTTATTAACCTAATAACTATACAAGCTTGACTAACTATATAAAGCGGGTCCCACACATAGGTTCTGTCATACACTTATTGTCATAAAGATAACTAATATATTTTTGTTATACAAACACACTTAACTTAAGGTTTTGTTAAAACATATTTTTGTTTGACTTTTTTCATTATGCAGATCATGTCGTACATCAATTCATAATTCTTGTCTTGTATATTCAATGGCCTAAAACTTGGTTTGTCTCTATTTTATATATTTTTTTAATTAAAGACAAAGTAAGGGTTCAAGTCTAAAATTGGTCAGGTTGAATCTTAATGAAAATGTGAGCCTAAAAAGATTGCATAATTTCTGCTCTGTGACTGAGTCCCTTCTCATATTCTAATTGCCAGTTAAAATCCATATGAGTTTGGAAAGGTCAGATAACTATCCCATCTCTTGTTATATGTATCATTTCTACAATTCTCACAAGTGTCAGTTACATTTCTGTCCCATCTCTTGAACTCTCACAATTGTCATTAAGTTTTTTATATATCGAAGATTCACCATTGTTAGATGGTCATTATTAATTTATTATGACTGATATTGCAGAAGAAGATTTGATTTATTAGACCCGAAAAGATACACTGACACTAAAAAAAAATTATGTTTAATATATATTCAGAGAAATATAGTATAAGAATTCGTAATTCATATCTATCCTTGAAAAGTTATATTGGCACTAAAAATAAAAAAGAAAATAGAGAGGTACAATGTACTTATTTTTACTTTTCAATATTTCCTTTTGTTATGATTTATTGGAAATATCAGAAAAGACAAGGGAAAAATGCACATCACCATTCTAATTCTAGAGCACGAAAAAGCTACACATGTGGTAAAAAGAGAGGTAGATCATATTTCTTATCACTTCATAATACAATATTTTTTTGTCCTAGTGTATATATATAACAACTTGTACAAGCAAATTCCAAATTTTACTTGTGATTTTGCTTGTGACCAGAATTCGTCAAAAATTCAAATTTCAACTGTACGGATGGAATATATATGTTTTCAAGATGATGTAGATTAATTTTTACAAGAATCGGAATATTGCTATCATGTATCATCAAAATTCATCAAAATATATATAATATGTATTATATATATTTTGTTATGATGTATCATCAAAATTCATCAAAATATATATAATATGTATTATATATATTTTGATGAATTTTGATGATATATGATGGTAATGATATAATATTCCGATTCTTATGAAAATTAATTTACAACATATTTAAAACATATATATTTCATCCGTACGGTAAATTTGAATTTCGATGATATATGTAGTATTTTGGTCGAAGCAAAATCCGGACTTTACTTGTACAAGTTATTTAGTCATCCTCATATATATATATATATATATATATATATATATATATATATATATATATATATATAGAGAGAGAGAGAGAGAGAGAGAGAGAGAAGAGAGAGAGAGAGAGAGAGAGAGATATGCTAAAAAACATACCTAAGCAAAACTTAAATTTTGCTCACATATATCACGTGATATATATTTTGATGATACATGATAGCAATGATATATTATTCCGATTCCTATGAAAATTAATCCACAACATATCTAAAACATAAATATTACATCCGTACAGTTGAAATTTGAATTTTCGCTTTTTATAACCAATGTATGCATACATTAAGCAAAATGTGAGCTTTGCTTATGTATGTTTTTTAGCATCAATTATATATATATGTATATATATGTATATATATATGTATATATATATAATTTTCTTGATGTAATTACATTTGATAATTGTATTGCAGATCTTTAAGAGGTACTCAATTTGGTTCAAGAACTGAGATAGCTGGCTCCGGCTCCGTTATTAGTCTTGTACGAGAAACGCGATGCCATAAAATATAATTTTCTTGTTGTAATTACATTTGATAATTATATTGCAAATCTTTAAGAGGTACTCAATTTGGTTGAAGAACTGAGATTGCTGGCTCCGGCTCCGTTATTAGTCTTGTATGAGAAACCCGATGCCATCAAATGATCACTTCCAGTTGGGCTGTTCAACAAATGTAACATGCATCTAAATCATCCGAACTACAACTATCCTTAATCTCAAGTGTAAGCGTGAAAGCACTAGATATTTCCATTATGTGAATTTTTAGGATATAGGGTTTTGATATAGAATGCAAAGAATTTATATTTTGGTTTTGTAATTGTTGTACAAACTTTTTTATATAACATAATCAAATAAATTATGTGGATTTATAACTGTTGATGTTTGATGTGGTTCAATATTTGTTAATGTCACTTGATGTATTTTAATGTAGTGGCATTTATTATTATTAGAGGTGGCAAACGGACAGGTCGGGTCGGATTCAGGTCGGGTCAATTCGGGTTCGGGTCAATTCGGGTCGCGGGTCGTTCGGGTTTGGGGTCGTTCGGATTCGGGTCGCGGGTCAGTTGACTTATGGTCAACGTCAGATTCTGGTCAAAAGTCACTCAGATTGAAGGTCACTACTCATCTGAATTAATATTTTAGGTCATTTGAGTTATTTTAGTTAATATTATCATGTTAATTATGTTAGAACAAGCCATACAATTCTCAATTTCGAGATTTTTTGAATATTAAAATAAATAAATAATTATTTTCGGGTCAAATCGGATGGGTCATTCGGGTCACGGGACAATTCAGGGTCATGAGTCGTTCGGCGGGTCATTCGGGTTGCGGGTCGTTCCGGTTGCAGGTAGTTCTGATTTCGGGTCATTTCAGATTTCGGGTCACTCGGGTTCGAGTCGGGTCAGATTTTGCCAGCTCTAATTATTGTGAAAATATATAGTATTTAGCAACATTTGCAAATGTTCCCAATTATGTTATCCATGCATTAAAACTTCTATTATCCAAGCATTTAGATATGATCTTTTTGCTATAACAAGAGCATTCTGAAACGTTGCCATTGTTACAATTGCTAGATTTCGTCATTGCCTTATTTCTCACCATCAACGACATTTCACAATGCTAGAAACTTTAGCATTTATTGGCGGGACTTTATATATGCCGCCGAATGCATCACTTCTCCAGTATTTCGATAAATGCATATGTTACTTTTAGCGAGTGCTACCTAGACAGCAAATAAAGAAAATGCCCTCTAATGTAATGCCAGCATTAAATATGCATTTACTGGCATTTTAGAATGTTACTGAATAGTGATATTATTGTAGTGCTAGAAGCCAGGGGAGTTCGCGAGAACAAAATGAGTTGATTTCGAAGATCTAGAAAAATTGGGAATCACCGGTGAAGTTGGGCACTTGTTCGAGAGAGTAAGAATGAGGAAGTTTGTAACGTGATCGGCAGTACATAACTGAGCACAAACACTGGAGTTCCTGCAATAAAAAGATTCGAATCTTAACCCACACCTAGGGGAGAAATAGAAAATATCCTGAAGTTTAGAGTTGGCGGAAGGACGTACGAGTAGAGCTGGGAAAATCTGACCCGACCTGAAAAATCTGCCCGACCCGCTATCCGAATGATCCGCGACCCGAATGACCCGTGACCCGAATTAACCCGAACCCGAATGACCCGTCCGATTTGATTCGAAAATAAACTTTTTTTTGTTTTAATATCCAAAAAATCTCGAAATTGAGAATTTTATTGCTTGTTCTAACATAATTACCTGATAATACTGATCATAATAACTCAAATAACCTGAAATATCAATTCGGATGAATAGCGCGACCTCTAATCTGAGTGACTTTTGACTTGAATCTGACGTTAACCATAAGTCAACTGACTCGCGTTCCGAACCCGAACGACCCGAATTCTGAAATAACCTGAACCCGAATGAGCCGCGACTTGAACGACCCGCGACATGAACGACCCATGACACGAATTGACCCGAAACCTGAATTAACATGAACCGGAATTTACCCGACCCGAACGCCCTGTTTGCCACCTCTGGGTATGAGCTGCTGATGGATGAAGTGAACAGGGAGTTCAGACTACCAGAGGAAGGAGCATGGGGAGCTAGAGACCAATGCCCGAACGAGGCCTTCTAGAAGGAAATCAAGAGAGAAAAATACAACACGAAAGGTAACCAGATGAAGGTCTACAATCCGGTGTTATGCGTCGCTCTCAGAATACTGACGATTCTTCTACACCCCTGAGGAGAGACCGATTCACTGATTCACGAAGACGAGCTATGGGTACTCTGGTTAATGCTCGAAGTAAGTCAGGCTGATGAATTTGGTGGAGGAGATAGTGCGACACATGATTAGATACGCATCGAAAGGTACGAACGGGGACAAAATCACTTGTGGGGCACAAGTCAGCATGATGGCCGAAGCCATGTGGGAACGAATCAGACTAGATAATGCCAAAAGGGAGATGACACTTTGGACATCAAGGCAATGGTAAGGTACCAGTTCCTAAAGATCGATCGCGAGAGATTCATTTGGAACACAACCGGAGCCGACGATTTAGTCCTGCCAGACCCACGAAGGATAAATGTTTACGACAAGAAAAACTAGAGACCACATGCGGAGGCAGAGAAAACAGAGGAGAACAAGGAAAACAGAGGACGACAAGAGAAATCGGTGGAGACAAGATCGAGCGAGCCGACCACCTTAGACCAACTGATGGAAATACTGTACCGCTTGAGCAAGGTTGAATAAAAGATTGACCAGGTTGTAGCATTGACAACCTAGTTTGGGACGATACAACAACTGATGGTGGATCGAGTCGAGCAGGTCGAGCAAATGGTCCACCAGATTCATGACTGACATGTCAAAAGGAACAACTTCCCTCCTCCACCGCCTTCTGACGGTGACTAAGGGATTGTTAATTTTTCCCTCACCCTTATATTTTGCAAGTCCCGAGGACGGGACAAATTCTTAAATTGGGGAGAGTTTTAGTTATGTATGTAGTTTAGTTTTGTTAACCTTTTATTTGCGTACTTGTATGTAGATTAGTTTATTTTTGCATGAAATTTTATTTTTTTACTTAAAAATAAAAAAAACTATGAAACCAACAAAAATACAAAAAAAAAATCCGAAAAACCCCAAAATGTATATTTTTTAATAAATTCTTTAATAAGAATATAACTTTTTTTTAAAACCTACCGACCAAACTTGTATGGTACACCAACCTTACCTTAATTTAGGGTCATGAGTATAAGACAAATTTAAAGTTAGTAGAAGTCCATTCCATCTGTGAAAGAAGTTCCAATTACTCAATGCCTAGCACTTGGCCAGGGGGATACATGAAAGGAAACGCGTAATCTCAGAAATACAGTGGTTTTAATATTTTACCCGTTTCCTAATCGAGGATCTGTGTATTATCAATCAAATCAGAAAAATAAATCTTATTTATACCTCATATTCGGCTAATCCGGTATGTAGGGCTTCGCGATTCGTCTCCAAACGATCTCCCTACGTCTCTTTGCGGATCTGATCACGAAAGGCGCTACGACTCCGGCACCGTCCTCTACACGTGCCCACACGCGACTAACTAGTTGGAGGAGAAACCGAGATTACTAGATCCGGTTTCTCTTTCATTCTCTCTCTCTCTCAATAGGTGGCTAGGGTATGGACTGAATTTTCTTGCCTAATCAGATGAACCCTTCATCTATTTATAGCATCTAATGCTCACACCTCTTCACCTTCCTTTTGATTTTCTGTGTCCAACTGAGTTAGTTATGTTTGTGTACGACCCTTGTAAATCGCGGTAAAACCGTCGTTGAATTTCACACAATTTAACAAAACAATTTATATTTCCCTATTAATCAATTACGAGTATGAGTGGTAATGAGTTTAGGGGTCGAACACAAGGAGGTGTGGCCTCAAGTATTAACTAGTCTCAATGATTATTCTTTAGTATAAAATCTTGTAATTCAAGGGTTATTAGATGAATTTCCAAGTTTAAATCTTATTTTCAGCCTTATTGTAAAAATTCAGCACGTCACACTTTGGTGTTTTAATTCGTAACTTGACCAAATAAACTCCGATTCCAACACACAAGATACCGTTGGAAATTAGAAAGAGAGATCTATGATATGGTACTTTACTGGTATTTCTATTTTATTCAAAAATTTTGAGATATTTGTAGTTTGAATCCAGATCTTACCTCAGATTCATACTTAATTCAACAGTAACTTCAGAAATTTATAGAAAAATCACCAAGTCTTGAAAAATTCCAAAATTTATACAGAAATTCAATTATCAAGTTTCAGATTTTCTGTTAAACTTTCATAAAATGATGTTTTGCAGTTTAAGATTTATAATGAAAATTCAGATCTGGATCAGAAACTAGTTCTGACAGACCAGTACTCACAAAAATTATAATATCTCCTAATTTGTCTTAACAACTACTATTTTAAAATTCATATTTGGATTCTACACTTCAAATTATTTCAAATACGACTATTTTTGGATTTTTATTATTTGTTTTTATATTTTTTTAAAATTCAGAAGTAAAGAAACAGTAAATTGGACAAAAGATAAAAAAACAGAAAAAACTACAATTTTGGAAAATTAATATCTCATAAATTACAGATCGGAATTGGGCAAAATTTGGGTTGCAAATTATCTAGTAAATGCAAACTCAATTTTAAAAATATTTATTTAATTTTTCAGTTCTGAATTAGTCACGAAATTAAGGGAAAAAGACTGAAAAAACAGAGAAAAACAGCAGCAAGACAGAAACTGGATTAGGGTTTGATTTTTGGTTTAGAAATAGGGATTTAAAGGAAATTTGTGATGTGTATCAATCATTAATCACTTAGGGTATAATTTTTCAGATTTAAATGATGCATTTGAGCGATCTAAGCTAAGATTTACTCAAGAAATTGATTGAAAAACTCGTTTAATTCAAAACAGCCATTTTAAACAAAACATGAATTCAATCAATCACAACTCCAAATTAATCACACAAAATACTAAGCTAAATATTTCAAATGATTAACAAGTCAATAAACTTCCGATTTAATAGATCAATTGATGAAAAATACCAAGCTAAGTAATTTTCCCCAATTTATTCAAAATTGTGTGTTCATGACTATTCATTCAAATTCAGCAAAATTACACGAAATTAAAGCAAGATTTCATGCATACAAATCACAAATCCCCTTCCCTATCTAGATTTACTCACACATATTCACAAGAACAAGAATTTGACAAGATTTCTTCATGATTATTACAAAATTGAGTTCTTGAGATCTAAAATTCAAATCGAGTAATTAAAAGAGAATTAGGTTAAACCGAGAGTTGGAAGACTAGCCAGTTGCTTCCTTGAGTTGATTTGAAGCTCCAATTGCAGCTCAATTCAAGCTAGAATTGACCGATTCGAAATTTCCCCAAATCAGCCCCAAATTGCACGATTTCACTCAAAAATGAAAATTAGAGCTTAAGAAAGCTTGAAACTCATTAATGGAGGTTCTAGAGGTTAGAGAAGATGATTGAAGAGTGGTGTATAAGTTAAGGAGAGTGGGAGAATGAGTCTTTTTAGAGAATGGATGAAAGAGCGTGTTTTGATGGATTGAAACACGGTTCTTTATATAAAGAGTTGAGGGATATTTTGGGGCTTGTGATTCGCTTAGGAGGATCAGGGAACTGTACTGAAGATCTGGACCGAATTTCGTTGTATTCTGTTGAAAAATGAGGGAGAATTTCGAATTTTAGTATTTGGCGGTTATTTTGAAATCTGGAATTTCGTCGAACGGTTTAGTGGCATCAATTCAAACTCAAATATCTCTCTCATTTCTTCATCAATTTTTGTGTTCTTGGTACCCATGGAAAGAGGAAAGAGAGAAGAAGAGAATGGAATTGGTTTTACGTAAAACGGAGGTCTGTGGAGTGAGTTATGGACTTGAGAAATTTCAGCTCGAATTGAGTTATTTCAGCAAAAACAGAATTCAATTTCATTGAACACCGAGTTCAAACTCGATTATCTCACTCAATTCTTCATCATTTTTTGAGTTCTTTATATGGTTCGAAAGAGGGGAATGAGTAGAAGATAATGGAATTGAAATTATGCAAACCAAGATCTTTCCAGGAAATGGTGAGCTCGAGAAAACTGCAGCTCGAAATTAGTTATTTTTGGGCTGACAGGAGGTTTTCTCATTTTGCGGCCAACTCTCGCCTTTCCAGCGATGGCTAATCGTACGGTTGTGCTTGTCTTGTCAAGACGAGTCGAATGGTATCAAGTTTGTTCAATTCCGAGCATTTCAAAAAAAAATTGCATTTTTGAGAGAGAAAGGGTTGACTTGACTGCGACGGTTGACTTTTCAGTTTTGACCAGAATTTTTGCGCGTCACATTTTCTTTATTCTTGCGCTGCAAGGTTTACTTGAGGTGTACAACGATGGTTAGGATTCATTTGATGATACGAAACGTCATAGGAAACGTGGACTTTTCTTCTCTGTTTTGGGACCGAACGTGGTCGGTTTACGTATCGGTTCGGCTGAAGAACTTCGTGAGACAGTTGACGTTTTCATAACGTTTTGTGGTCATTTCTTACTCGTTCCAATGCTTGGTCTTTTTCACCGACGTTGTTTATCGTTTAAGGTTAGAGAAGTATGTGTATGGGAAATGTGACGGCTTTAGGGATAATTTGGCCATCGCTGGCCCATTATTTGCGTTATGGTGCTTCTTTTGGAGTTGACTTTCAAATAAGTCCTCGAATCCTTCTTTTTATGGCCTTTTCGCCTGTAAAATAACACAAAAATGTATTAAGAGGTTTCAAATTATGTTTTATGAGTGATGAGTCTTTTTCATACATTTTATGTGAAATTCGATTGAATTTGAGATGATAAATACCCTAAAAATGTGTATAAAAATACACATTACAACCCTGTAGGCTCATTTAATATTGGCAATAAACTTCAAGTTCATAAATCATAAGTAGCCTCTAAAGTATAAAGATATACATGTAGGAATCTATGATGACCTCAAGTCAAAGGACTAATAATACATTAGATGATGAGAAAACACTAATGACATATACCACGTATTCTCATAGTGGGTCGATCGAATATATGTTCTCCAACATATATTTATATTAATGAATTAATATCCAATATCCATGATCAGTAAAACATGATCATCATCCAAATAACATACTAGTAACTATATATATGATTTGAGATTTGCAAATATGTTTGTCTTATAAACATTTAATATCTGACTAGGGATAATTTAGAATTATATTCATTTTGTTTTATGGTTTTACTATCAGAATCACATATTCTGATGACGTATAACGGACATACATATTCATGGTTAATTAATAATCTAACAACCTTTACGCACAATTATTATATGAAAAAGTTTATGAGATAAAACATCTAACACAAAAATATAATGTCTGATACATAATCCGTTTCCCACACGGCAAAATAATTTAGCCTAGGGCATTATTACTTTCAGCGGGGACAATTGCAGGGACCGACCTCAACCTCTAGACCCGGAACCTATCTGGAGTTCATAATATAAACCAAACGATAATTCCACCTATTAGCGATCGAAGAGTGGATATTGGCACGATTTTGGAGAAGGAGGATAGGTTGTTTCGAGAAGTAGGGGATGCATTGTTGATAAAATTATCAGCGGAGTACTGCTGCTGAGGGAAAAGAGTCCCAGACCGCAGAAGCATAGCCACAACTGCGTCTTGACCCGGACCACACCAGACCCAAACTGTAGAGAACCCAGACCGAGGAGATCTAAACGCAACCGCGGTGACCAAAACCTCGATCGGAGTAACTTCAACCTGGACCGCTACATTTTATTGGCTCTCACATCCCACCGAAGGAACAGACCATAATGGTTCATATCAACAAAATCTTGGGTCATATACACAAAAAATGAATTTTTTTTTAATTTGCCCGAGATAAGGCAAGAAGAAAAAGATTTGGTGACAGTCCGCCACAATAAAAGCCGATGTGGATATCACTAAGGGTCAACTAAGCCGGCCATCCTCTATTGGAGATTATTCGAGAGAGAGAGAGAGAGAGAGAGAGAGAGAGAGAGAGAGAGAGAGAGAGTCGCTCATTAACAACCTGAAGTAGGGGGATCATGAAAGGTAATGGCTCAAAGTTTTAGGACAAGGAGGTTTCTGTTAGTCACTCGACGAGTCTTGGGAGAAAGAGGAACATTAAAAAGCCTAGTGACTCGATTGCATCAACAATAATGACCAACATATATGCGTTTGTGCTTTGGCCGCCCGATGAGACCAACAAGTTCGAGGATATTAAACACCTCGCGGCGCCAGCAGGAATTGAGATGAGCTCTTCTTGGCTACACAAACTACCAAGTTGACCATCAGGAAAGAGACTTTGATCAAACTCAAGGATTACATATTACCGTGCCTTGTGATCAAGATGTATATCGTAGAACAAAAGTAATAAGCAATTGTCTATTCAGAAATGTTTATGATCGCTGATCATTTCATTTAACACGGGTAGTCATAACATCAATCCAGAGGTTACTCATGACTTACGATCTTTAGAAGATCGTTGCCACCGTTAAATGGAACCTACACGGTCACACAATGAACTTCATTCGTACAGGATGAAAATACCTCAGTAACAGTTATATATGTGATGTATAAATGGGCGAAAGAATAAATCAAATATTGTATATTTGATTGTGCTGGAATTGCTGTTCATGCGCCGGAATTACTGTTCACTCACAGGAATTATTGTTCACTCGTTCGAACAGAATAGATATGGTATGTGCTGATTTGCTTGGCGGACAAGTATCATTTATATGGAAATGATGGCCCGTTTGAAGCAAGAATTATTGTTCACGCGGCAGGCAGGATTTGTTTCCTTAACGAAAGTTGCCATTCTTTCACCCCTCTCTCTAGTATAAATAAAATAGTAGCCCTCTTCTATTCGACACACAATTCAGAAGCCTTAGAGGCCGTCTATTACGTAGAAAAGAAAGAGAAGGTTTTGAGAGATTTTCGGAAACTAATTCCGGACTTGTCTAGCCAAGTCTAGTTATTCCGTATGTCTGAAGTTCGCGTGGATACGAGTAGAGGTTCTCTATCTTGAGAACTTGCGAGCGATCAATCTTCATCCCTAGGAGAAGCAAGGGGGTCGCGAGTTGAGTTTCAGGAAAGAGAAGGTTGCAAGTAGAAAAAGTTCAGACCTACATCTGTTCTTCATCTCGCGGATCAGGAAGATTCGAGAGATAAATTTTAATAGTTAATCTCGTACTCTTATTCCCTTAACGTAGATCCTAGTGCGGGTTAAATCCGTAGGTTCCGCTACGCATGTAGCGTACATGGCTGTGGATTTCCCAACAGTGGCATCAGAGCATTCATTAAGGAAATAATTGTCGATTATGTATTTAAAATTTAGTAAATTCTTGTATAATTAATTTTAGGATTTTGAAAATATTATTTAAAAACATCTCGAAAATAGTTTCTAGGAATATAATATTGGACATTATGATTTTCTAGAGTTTCAAAAATTAGTTTTTCGAAATCTGTGTTGGAAACAGGACTAAAACAAATGAAAAATGGATTTTCCAGCAGGTCTCGGTACCCAACGGAATATTTCCGTTGTGAACGGAATAGTCCGTTGTGAACGGAATAGTCTGTTGAGAACGGAGTAGAGCCAGAAATTCATGTTTTTGTCAAGGACGGTGCCGTTGAGAATGGAATAGTTCTGTTCCCAACGAAATAAGGCTGACTTTACGAGAAACCCGAATTTTTGTTTTACATGGAAGTTAAATATACAAATATGGTATTGTTCTGTGATGTAATCCTATGTGTGAATGCTTGTAATTTTATTTAATATCTATGGCAACCAGTGAGTTGTCCAAAGTTGTAATTATGGCAACCTGTGAGTTGTCCAAATTTTTAAATTACCTTTTCTAGCAATAGGATAGTTGTTAGGATAGATATCATTTCAAGACTTCAAGGCAAAAGATCTTGGCACAATCTTCAGAAGATGGCATTGGATCTTCACACACACACAACGAAGGTTTTGTTGAAGATTACTTCTGCAATCTAGAGATAGATCTAGAATTAGGAACCTCATGATCGCTCGTGAGGATTAAGCTCATATCATATTTAACTTAGTTTCTGTGATGTTTATAATTATAAATATAAAATAAAATCCTTCAGAATGTTTAGTAAGGAAGTGCCCCCCATGTCACTGAAGCCCTCGGTACTCAGACAGTCTTCCATGTGGGTCATGCCAAAGCTGAGCACATGGAGGATTGTCTTTGTAATGGAGGGTATGCGGGAAATGGCGTCCAGCATGGGTCGTGCCAAAGCTGAGTGTGCTGGACTCTATTTCGCTGATAATCATTCACGGGTAAACTTAACTGAGCAAGCAAGTCGGACTTTGGCTCAGGACACAAGATGGAATAATACACCGGGCATATGATGCTCATTCCATAAAAGGAAAGAGTTGTATATGATACAATTGGAAGTGTTCCTACCTAAATAGTTGTGTATTGAGCATTGAGCCAAAGCACACTTAATACTCAATGAAATACGGATCTTGACTCACTATGAAACCTCATTCATTTGAAGTTTCTGAATCAATACTACTGAAAGTGGTTGATTTGAATAAAAATAGTGGGAGTACAATATAAGAATCACCTAAACAAAACAACCCCAATGAATAAATAATAATGGCACTTTACATTTTAACTTGTAGAATAATGGCAAATAATAATTCAACTGGGTTGAATTTGCGATCTATCCTTGAGAAGGATAAACTCAATTGGTCTAACTTCCTTGACTGGTTTAGAAACCTGAGAATTATTCTCAAGGCTGACAATAAACCCTATGACATAGAAGAGGCTTACCTAGAGTAACCAGAACAGGGAGCCACAAGCGCTGCCCGAAATGCGTATGCTAAATACGTCAAGGACGACACGGAGATAGCTTGTCTCACGCTAACGACCATGACCTCCGAGCTTCAAAAGTAACTGGAGGACATGGGTGTTTACGATATGATCGTAACTCTCAAGGAAATATTCCCAGAGCAGGCTAGAGTTGAGCGCTACAAAGCGACCGTCTCTCTGACTGACATGAAGATGGCTGAAGGTTCATCTATGAGTGCTCATGTAATCAAGATGAAGAGCTATCTTGATCAATTGGAGATGCTTGGTTCAGCTATGCCCAGAGAATTGGCTGTTGACATAATTCTCGGGTCTTTACCTCCTAATTTTAAGCAATTCATCATGAACTATAATATCCATCAGATGGAGAAATCTATCACCGAGTTGTATGGGATGCTTAAGAACGCACAGGAGGACATGAAGACAAATGTTGTCAAAGATGTCCTAATGGTTCACAAGAGGAAGGGCAAGAAGACCAGGAACAAGAGTAAGGGTAAAGGCACGGTGTTGCCTAAACCTAAGATCAAGAAAGACAAGGAGGGAGTTTGCTTCCATTGCAACAAGGTTGACCATTAGAAGAGAAACTACAAACTCTATCAGGACGAAATCAAGAAGGTTAGTGTGACTACCGCTTCTGTTATTTTTGTTATTGAAACTAATTAACTTACTCCTAAATCTTGGGTATTGGATACCGAATGTGGTACTCACATTTGTAATGATGTGTAGGGAATACAAATGAGTAGAAGATTAGCTAAGGGCGAAGTCGGCCTGAGTGTGGGAAATGGAGCAAGAGTTGCTGTATTAGCGATAGGAACTTATTTATTGACTTTGCCTAGTGGGCTTGTATTAGAACTTAATAATTGTTAGTTTGTACCTGCTATGAGCAGAAATATTATTTCTATTTCTACTCTAGCTTTGAATGGTTATAAATGTGTTATTGAGAATAATAATTGTTCTATCTTAAAGGATAATCTTTTTTATGAAAATGTTCTATTAGAAAGAGGTCTTTACGTGTTAGATCTTAAGAAAGAGAATTATAAGTTCATATATAACATTAACACTAAACGATTTAAACCAAATGACTTAAATACAACATACCTCTGGCACTGTTGCTTAGGCCATATAAATGAGAAACGCATTTCTAAACTCCACTCTCATGGACTTTTAGACTCATTTGGTTTGGAATCATTTGAGACGTGCGAGTCATATTTACTTGGCAAGATGACTAAGAAACCCTTCACAAAAGTTGGTGAAAGGGTCAATGACTTATTAGAACTCATACATACTAATGTATGTGGACCAATGAGTATGCCGGCTAGAGGTGGGTATCGGTGCTTCATAACTTTCACGGACGACTTCAATAGATATGGTTATGTCTACCTAATGAAGCACAAGTCTGAATCCTTTGAAGTGTTCAAAGAATTTAAGAATGAAGTACAAAATCAACTTGGCAAGAAGATTAAAGCACTTCGATCTGATCGAGGAAGCGAATATCTGAGTCAGGAATTTGAGGATCATCTCAGAGAATGTGAAATAGTTTCACAACTGACTCCTCCAGGAACTCCTTAGTGGAATGGAGTGTCCGAAAGGAGGAATCGAACCTTATTGGATATGGTTCGATCGATGATGGGTCAAACGAGTCTTTTAATGTCTTTCTGGGGTTACGCTCTTGAGACTACCGCATTCATACTGAACAGGATTCCATCCAAAGCGGTTCGAAAGATGCCATATGAGATGTGGACGAGGAAAGCCCCAAGTTGTCTTTTCTTAAAATTTGGGGATGTGAGACTTATGTCTAACGACAATTTCCCGATAAACTCGGACCCAAATCTGATAAGTGCCTGTTTGTGGGATATCCTAAGGAAACTAAAGGATATTACTTTTACCACCCATCAGAGAACAAAGTGTTTCTTGCTCGCAATGGAGCCTTCTTGGAAAGAGAGTTTGTCTCTAGTAGAAGCAGTGGGAGCAAAGTACAACTCGAAGAAATTTGAGACCCACCTATAGAGGCAGAACCTATGATGGAGGAACAAAGAAGCTCTCAAGGAGTTGGTGAGTTTGAAACACAACGAACTCAACATAGATCTAGTAGGATTCGTCATGAGCCCGAGAGATACGGATTTCTTGTGTCTAATGATGATGATTTGACATTTACAGATAATGAACCCACGTCCTACCAAGATGCTATGAAGAATCCCGACTCTCAGAAATGGTTAGAGGCCGTGAGATGCAATCCATTCAAGACAATCAAATTTAGAACTTGATTGATCCATCCGAAGGCTTGAAGACCATCGGATGTAAGTGGGTCATTAAGAAAAAGACTGACGTGAATGGAAAGGTACCAACCTACAGAGCAAGGCTTGTGGCGAAAGGTTTCAAACAAGTTCATGGTGTTGACTATGATAAAACTTTGTCACATGTAGCTATGCTTAAATCCATCAGAATTCTATTAGCCATAGCAGTATATTATGACTATGAAATATGGCAAATGGATGTCAAAACAGCTTTCCTAAACGGAAATCTGACCGAGAACATTCATATGATACAACCCGAGGGTTTTGTAGATCATAAGAATTCTAGTAAGGTCTGCAAGATTCAGAAATCCATCTATGGATTGAAGCAAGCCGTCTCGAAGTTGGAACCTTCGTTTTGATGACGTCATCAAAAATTTTGGTTTTATCAAAAGTGAACGTGAGCCTTGTGTTTACTTAAAGTTTAGTGGGAGCACGGTAGTATTCCTGGTACTTTACATAGATGACATATTACTCATGGGAAATGACGTCCCAACATTATTGAACGTCAAGAAATGGTTGGGAGATAATTTCTCGATGAAAGACCAAGGAGAAGCAAAAACGCAGCGGAAAACAAAAAATTTCGTCCAAAACCAATCCGAGGATCCGTGCGTATCGGTTAAATCAAAGAAATAAATCTTAAATATATCTTTCGGATTACGCTTAATCCGTGACGCTCAAATCATGCATATTGTACATGCGCCTCTAAACAGGTTACCATCCTAACCGATTTTCGGTCCGTCTAGGCCGTCTAGGTCGGGTCGTGCGGAAGTCATCCACCGAACACACAATCGGTCTCCACCAAAACTCTCAACAAACCGTTCTCATTTTCTTAGGCTGAATAGATCACAAGCGCCGAAAGTACGAACGCCTCTACCGGTGTCCACACGAACAAACTTCTCAAAACGGGAAGAAGAACAATATATATGCTAGTAGCTTTTGTTTTTTTTTAGCCTCCACTTCTTTCTTACTAGAAGTTTTTTCGGATAAAAATAATTCAATTATGTAAATAAACCTATGCAAAAGACGTATATAATTCCTCTCATATAATCGCACTCTTTCATTTTTGTCATACAAAAAGAAAGGACAATTTCATAATTTTGTCATACAAATTAGAAAGTATATTTTCTCTCTTTTGTCTCACAAAAGAGAATGAGAAATAATGAGAGAGAGAGAATGATGTGTTGTCTAATGAATTTGGAGCCCTCTATGTCCTTATATAGAGGTGAAGAGTGATGTCTCTTCACACTAAAAGATATGTATGACATCACTCATCATTATCCATATGCCATCATCTAGACTCTTCCAGATTACATGATCTTTTATGCTCATAGTCTTTATATACATATATATCACATCTTATCACATAAGATAACAATATATTTTGTGACATTCTTATGCAACTCATCATATAAGTCGCTAGGATTTTCTGCGCCCGTTTCAGTTTGTTCTTTGTGTGTGGCCCTGTAGGTTCACTTAATGTTGGCAATAGACTTAACAGTCTATAAATCATGAGCGGACTGTAGCAAGCCTTCATGACTAAACAATTTAAGTGAATATCGGTGATCCGATTTACCTAATCAACAATCACGTATTTAGTCCCTTTGTCACACGATATCTATATCGATCATAAGGCATGTAATACGTCATCCGTATATTAATCGAATAATATTTCTTGATCCAAAATTAAACTGAACAAGAACAAATGACATTAATAACTCTTATTAATTCATTTGAGTATGACCATACATTTCTTCAGTTCAATTCATCAAGAGGCCTAAAGATATCTCTCTCATTTATGAGAGGAAAAATCCCGTCTTGATTGCACTCATCCCTCTACATGATTCATTAAATACCTAATCATAACCGTTATGACTACCAGGTCAAAGGCCGTGTTAGATTATGTTAAAGTATAAAATTACTCATGTTGGGAACCGAGACAATCTCAGGTCAAAGGACTATAAATACTTTATGTTACAAGAATCGCTAATGACGTAAAACATGAAGCATTCTTATGGCGGGTCAGTCCAGTATATGGTCTCTAACATATACCTATGTTATTGACTTGATAACTATTTATCCATGATCAGTAAAACATAATCATCAGTCAACTAATATACTGGTGTACATTTATAGCTTGTATATAAATATATATTTATATGTATCTGCAAGTATATTTGTCTCCACAAATATCCTATAAATGACCAGGGACAATTTAGAATAGCATTCATAACACTTTATAGTTTTACTATCAAAGTCACGCACTTTGATGACATAAACCTGAATTGCATATTCATGGTCTACTTTAATTATATTAAAATAACCTATACTCACATATTATATGAAATATCTTAGAATAAATATTATGTTTGTTATAACAATCCATCATCTAGGTCACAAACACTTTGGCCTAGGGCATACCACCATCATTGACAAGGTCATGAAACGGTTCAGAATGCAAGAATCCAAGAAATGATTTTTGCCCTTGTCATATGGTGTTTTTCTCAGTAAGACACAGTGTCCTACAAGTGAGCAGGAACGAAGACGCATGAATAAGATCCCATATGCTTCGGCTATAGGATCTATCATGTATGCCATGATATGTACTAGACCGGATGTGTCATACTCATTGAGCGCAACAAGCAGGTTTCAGTCTAATCCAGGTGAAAGTTACTGGATAGCTGTTAAAAGAATCCTTAAGTACTTACGAAGAACTGAGGACATGTTCCTAGTCTATGGAGGTATGCAAGACGAGCTCATTGTAAAGGGTTACACCGACGTAATCTTGGAGACAGACTCAGACGACCTTAGATCGCAATCAGGTTATTTATTTTGCCTAAATGGAGGCGTAGTGACATGGAAGAGTTCCAAGCAATAAACTGTAGCAAATTCTTCAACAGAAGCAGAGTATATAGCCGCCGTAGAAGCGGCTAAAGAAGCTGTTTGGATAAAGAACTTTTTGGAGGAGCTAAGAGTAGTTCCGAGCATCTCGGAACCAGTTATTTCGCTGATAATCATACATGGTTAAACTTAACTGAGCAAGCAAGTCGGACTTGGGCTCAGGGCACAAGATGGAATAATACACCGGGCATATGATGCTCATTCCATAAAAGGAAAGAGTTGTATGTGATACAATTGGAAGTGTTCCTACCTAAATAGTTGTGTATTGACGGTTGCGCCAAAACGCACTTAGTACTCAATGAAATACGGTTCTTGACTCACTATGATACATCATTCATTTGAAATTTCCGAATCAATACTACTGAAGGTTGTTGATTTGAAGAAAAATAGTGGGAGTACAATATAAGAAATACCAAAACAAAACAACCCCAGTGAATAAATAATAATGGCACTTTACATTTTAATTTGTAGAATAATGGCAAATAATAATTCAACTGGGTTCATCTATGAGTGCCCATGTACTCAACATGAAGATCTTGATCAATTGGAGAGGCTTGGTTCAGCTATGCCCAGAGAATTGGATGTTGACATAATTCTCGGGTCGTTACCTCCTAGTTTTCAGCAATTCATCATGAACTATAATATGCATCAGATGGAGAAATCCATCGCCAAGTTGCATGGGATGCTTAAGAACGTACAAGAGGAAATGAAGACAAATGTTGTCAAAGATGTCCCAATGGTTCACAAGAAGAAGGGTAAGAAAATCGGGAACAAGAGCAAGGGTAAAGATAAGGTGTTGCCTAAACCTAAGATCAAGAAAGACAAGAAGGGAGTTTGCTTCCATTGCAACAAGGTTGGCCATTGGAAGAGAAACTGCAAACTCTATCGGGACGAAATCAAGAAGGGTAGTGTGACTACCACTTCGGGTATTTTTGTTATTGAAACTAATTCACTTACTCCTAAATCTTGGGTATTCGATACCGGATGTGGTACTCACATCTGTAATGATGTGCCGGGACTACAAACGAGTAGAAGATTATCTAAGGGCGAAGTCGACATGTGTGTGAAAAATGGAGCAAGAGTTGCTGCATTAGCCGTAGGAACTTATTTATTGACTTTACCTAGTGGACTTGTATTAGTACTTAATAATTATTATTTTGTGCCTGTTATGAGCAGAAATATTATTTCTATTTCAAGTCTAGCTTTGGATGGTTATAAATTTGTTATTGAGAATAATAATTGTTTTATCTTAAAGGATAATCTTTTCTATGAAAATATTCTATTAGAAAGAGATATTTACGTGCTAGATCTTAAGAAAGAGAAGTATAAGTCTATATATAACATTAAAACTAAACGATTTAAACCAAATGACTCAAATACAACATACCTTTGGCCCTGTTGTTTAGACCATATAAATGAAAAATGCATTTCTAAACTGCAGTATACGGTCAATTTTCGTTATTTTTTACTTCAAAACTTTTTTACTTCTTCGCCTACTACTTCCTTGTATGATTTGCCTCATTCCATTTTATATCATATTCCCCAATTATCATCACATCCTTGAATCTTTTAGAAATTCCTACGGAATCTGAGATTTTTCATGTTTTGCAAAAGATGGATAAAAATAAGTCCCCCAGACCTGATGGCTTAACTGCCAAGTATATTATTACGTTGTGGGACATTCGAGGGCCAGATATTGTGAGTACTATTCAAACTTTCTTTGCAACATGTTATTTACCTCCAAATTTCACTAAAACTATCTTTGTTCTCATACTTAATATGGAGAAACCGGTTACTCCAGCCGATTTTACACCTATCAGCCTTTTAAATATAATTTTTATGATGATTACGAAATTATTGGCTAATAATGTTAAGACGTTTATGTCAGTTATTATCTCACAACAGTAACAAAATTTTGTGCCCAGCCGAAACCTTCCAGGAAATTATTCATTCTTTTAGCTCAAAATGTTTCAATCAGCCAGTTTTTTTTATGCAAATTGACCTTTCAAAGGCTTTTGCTCGTATTGAATGGATATAGACATTCTATCTTTAATGAACTTCCCATCTCAATTAATTGCTTGGATAATGACGTGTATCACAAATTCTGCTATTTCAGTCAACATTAATGGTAACATTGAAGGTTTTTTCTATCTTCTAGAGGGATTAGACAAGGCTGTCAACTTTCGCCTTACATTTTCACTATTTCTTTAGAGTTTCTCCATGTTCTTCTCTCATATATGATGGCTAATAACCTTACTCAGGGAGTTAAACTTACCAAAATTGTCCCTCCTCTTCTATCTCTTGTTTTTGCTAATGATTTAACTCTTTGTAAGAATTCGTCTAGATTCGAACTTAATAACATTTGGATAGTTTTACAATTATAATATTTGGCTAATTTTACAATTATATTGTGAAGTTTCAGGACAAATCATTAATCCTGGTAAATCCTCTATTTATTTCAATGATTCAACCCCCTTTGATTTTCGAGATTTTGCACTTAAACTAATGGGCTTTTCTGTTGCTCAAAATCATATTAAATATTTAGGTTTCTCGATACCTCTTCACAGTTATACAAACCAACTCAATAATTTTGTTCTCCAAATTTACTTTGAAACTAGCTACTTGGAAATCTCTAGCCCTTTCGCAAGCCGCCAGATTAACTCTTATCAATTCTTCTGTCGTTCAATCTATTTCTCTCTTTTATTGTTCCTGGTTCGTCCTTCCGAAAAATACAATTACTCAAATTAATAGACTTATTCGTAATTTTTGGTGGGTTATAATCTGGAAGATATAGTCTTTACCTAAAATAATGGACAGTCGTTTGTCAACCCATTGATCAAGGAGGTTTAAATATAAAGCGAATAGATTACCTCAATATTGCCTTTCTTATTAAGCTAGCTATTTGCATCTGCTTACGGAACCTAATTCACTATGGGTCAAAAATTTAAAAGCCAAAGATTTCTCTCACACTTCTTTTTGGACAATTAAACAAAAACCGGCTTCTTCTTTGGCTTAGAAAGCTATACTCCCTTACAGAACCTATCTTAATAATCATGTATCTTGGTTTGTTGTTAATAGTACGGAAACTAATCTTTATAATGACCCTTGGTATCCCTTTTGAAATGATATTAACTATATACCAGCTTTTCAAAAGGGTCCTGATAAATGCACGCCGCATTTGGGGACGTCCTAGCGTCTTCCCAGCTCAGAATGCAATGACGGGTGCACGACGTGTTAAATAGAGCGCAATGATACAAACAATATATAGATAGTATAAGATTATGATAAAACAGTATATATATATATATATAATTAGAAAAGAAAATAATATATTATGATAAAATAATATATATAAATTAGTTGAAAATAGGATATAGATATGATATAGTTCAGACAAACTATATATGTGTATAGCAAATGTATAATTCAGGCAAACAATATATATATCCTTATTTATTTCGATAAAATAGTATATATAATTCGGGATGAAACCAAGTATAAAGATATGATATAACTTTATAAAACAATATATATATATATAGCGACATATAATTCAAACAAAAAACAGTATATATAACAATGCAAGATCAGTATATAAATATGATCAATTTTAGACAAAATAATATATATATATGTAATAAATTCTTAAGTTGATAAAACAGTATATAGCAGATCTCGTCGCGCTGGAAAAGAAGGGGACGACATGGAGAAGATTGGAGACTCCGGTTGCTAGGGAACGCGTTGTACCTAGGTCGTCTCCAACCTTGGAGTGATCAGGTAATTCCTAACAGTGGAGTGATTTTTATTTTTCCTTTTCAAAAATACAAGGTTGCTGACCTATTAGATCAACGATCTAATTGGAATTTAACTAAACTTAGTAGTATAATACCTAAAAGGTTTGTACCTTCTATATTGTCTATTAAAACTTGTAAAACGCTTTCTTTAAATATAGCCAATCATTTATTGTGGTTGCCTTATTCTTCAGGGGCTATTGCTTTTCAAATCAGCTTACAACTTACTTGCGAATTCTGACCCTTCAACTTCTAATAATAATTCTCCACTTGTTTCCTGGGAAATTTTTTGGGGAATGAACTTCATTCAACCCCGAATTAAAACTTTTGTTTGGAGAAGTCTATTTAAAGCTCTTACGGTCAGAGCCGAACCTTTTAGTATATTGTCTTTTATTGACCTTGTTTGCGCTATTTGTCTTAGCGTGGCAGAAACAATAGAGCATATGTGGATTCATTGTGATTTCTTACGGGCCACTTGGTTTGCTTTCGCCTAAATTTAAAAACTTAAAATGCTTACTGGCCATTTAGTAGAAATTTTGGATTATGTTCATAGTTCTCTTACTAATATTGATTGTGCTTTCTTTACGACCTTGCTTGGCATATATGGAAAGCAAGTTGTGATTGAATACATAAATCTTTAACCCCTCGGACTTTAAAGCATCCATGTTAAACTCATCTGCGAGCTTTCTATCTCATGGTTAGGTAACCCGAGTAAAATCAAAATAGTGGATCCTATTATTCATATTAATAGCCCTAGTACTATTGTTGTTATTTTTTGTGATGCTTCTTGGATTTCTGATTGTAGCCACGGGATTGGAAATTGTGAGTTTTAATTCTGTTATAGGATGGAATTGTTTTGCAAAAATTATTTATACAAGTGAAGCTATATAAGCTGGATGTTGTGCCTTAAATTACCCTATTACTCTACTTCATTTAAATAATTTTTCTTGCATTTATTTTTTTTGGAATTGCCTCCGATTAGTAAATGCACTTACTAACCATTTGAAAATTTTAGAATTACCTTGACATTTGATGTGTGTCGAGGGTGTATAATAAAATAGCTTTACAAATTAATCTAAATTGCTTTGTTTCGATCACAAGCGAACAATCTATACGTAGTATTTTGGGTGTCGAATCCACAAGGAGGAGTAGATAGTTTTAGTTTCTTTTGATGCAGTTCGGATTAAATCGTTAATTGGTTTTGGTTTTTGAAATTAAAATAAAGTGGTCGATTATCAGGCCGCAAATTAGATTGTCACGATCCTCATCATAAAAGAGAATTCTAGGGATCAAACTCTTTCGTAAATCTCTGTATAATTTTTCTCGTCTTTGTCGATGTTGTTTTTGTTTCTATTGTGCAGGGAGTCCTTCCTTGTACGACGGGTTTGACATCCACCTTGATCCAGTTCTCTGTCATCTAGATGACTGTCACTTATTGTCGGATAGTTCTAAAATCGAGAGCCGTGATGTTTAATGGGGAAGTACTTTCTACGCCAACTCACCACGATCACCGAACTTCGTGCTTGTAATGCAAGGGTCTCTCACTTGTCCTTGCACGGAGTGACTCTCACTTAATCCTCCTCAACCAAGTCTTTTAGTCCCTGAAGTAGAACGGCACTCCCATACTCGCTCTACCAAGTTCTTTTTTGTTGTTCGAATCGACAGGGTTCCACTTTCCAGGGTCTCAGTCTGGCGGGTTAAGTAATTCGACACATGCCTGCCAGTCTTTATCATGTGGTCTAATACTAGGGGGCAAGGTCTAGGTCTAGAGACCTGATTTTTTCCGGCTTACTTTCCTGCTGACACTACAACAAGATTTGCTATCGAGGGCACTTTTATATGCCGTGAAATATATATAAGAATGCCACTGTATGCATTTGACGGCATAAGCCATATGTGCTGTTTCTGTGGCAGTCGCAAAAAGCTACCTAGGCATTTTGTTAAGTCCTGAAAAATAACATGTTCAACAACATAATTAAATCCCCTTAATAACTACTTAGTTTGACGGTATTATGAAATGCCACATATAAGAAGATGTAAGACATTTAAGAATGTCGTTTAATATCATTTCACACATTATCAAATGCCACATATACACATATAACATCTTGTTGAAATGCCACACAATAATACACAAATCCTATATATTTTATAATTACAAAATGCCACAAAACAATACCAAAATCCTATATATTTTAAATGTCATTTTTTATTTAAAATGGCATTTCAAAATATAAGCACATAACATTTCATCCATTACAAATTAAAATAACATATAATGTTCAAAAACATAACAAGATACAATGTTCAATAAAAATTAACTACTAGTTCAATGAAAATTAACTACTACAAACCACTTAAATTCATACATAATTCAATCCTTAAATATCATTTCACATCGTATTTTAGTTAATTTTCTACGAGCCATTTTGCACAACATACAAAATGAAGCTCCGTAGATTTTATAACTAAACAAAATATAATCCTAAATACCCAATTAATTCCTAAAATACCTTTATAACACCATACAAAAAGAGGTTTCATAGTGTTCACGAAATATCATCCTATATATTGTTAAATAATGTGCTTCTTTTGCTATCATGGACTTAGAATTCATCCACCTAAAAATTAAAAATAATGTATTATTAGGTAGAGATAAATATCTTAATTAGAGGTAATAAAAATTTAAAGGAGAGAAATTTTTTACGAAAGTGTATTGCCAAGCAACACTCATTCCAATAAACCCAAGTTAACCCAAATTTTGCAAACACCCTGCAATTTATAAAACCGCCCTGCATATGTAAACACCAAGTAAAGAAGAAATAAAAATTTTCAAAAACATCCCTTGATTTCAAAAAACAAAACAGAGTTGCATTTCTTATTTGCATAATAAACCCAACTCTTTTGTAAACCGGCCCCTACATAATATTTTTTGCAAAACGAACCCTGCAAGTTATAAAACATCATCTACATATTTAAATACCAAGTAAACAAGAAATAACAAAGTTTAGGGCATGCATGAACATGAGTTTGACGATGTTGACGTATCTTCACCTTCTTAAGCTTCTGTTCCTATTGAACAATACAAAATTTTATTCAATAATTAGGATAATATAAGCAATAATTACTGAACTAATATGAATTATGTATTTTAATTTATGTAGCTCACGAGTTGCTACCTCATGGCTAGATTGTGATGATGGTGCGTCATTTTGTTGGAAATCCTTTAGTTTGGGCATCCACTCAATCTACATTAATTCAACAAATTAACCTTCATTGAAAGTCATCCCTAATCACATATTCAATTGAAAATAAGCCCCAATTAACACTAATTGAATAATAACTGCCCATTTTGACCAAGTCTTTTCTCAAAGTACCCCTAATTCACCAAAATATTACCCAAATTAAACAAAAATCATATCAAATAACAAAATAAATAAATATAAAATAAGGAAATAAAGAAAGAAAGAAAGAATGAAAATGAATAAATAAATATGATGAACCTTTTCAGCATACTAATCAGAGGAAACAAACTCTCTCCATATTCAACAACTTCAACCTAAGGCATACTGCATATTGACAAAAAAAAGTACTACTCATCATATACCATAACAAACATGGAAAAAAATAAATAAATGGTGAAAAAGTGAACCTTAGCAGCAGCTTGTATTCGACTTTTTGTACTTGCACTATAACCAGAGTCACATTTACAGTCTGCAAACTACTCTTGGAGGAAACCGCAAACTCTAAATCATCTATTAAACAAGAAACCCATATACTTAACAGCTCCATAACTAAAAACTTCCTGAAAATTTATTAAAGAAGCCTTCATATATTTTGTCGTATATTGATTAGTCCATATTAACCTTTAGTTAATTCAATCTCATCTCCAATAAACTTGGGAAGATTGTTTTGGATAATGTGACTGTTTATTAACGGGTCTAAAAACCAACAAATCAGATGATCGGTAAGTGATTCATCATTTCAATTTATCACCGAAGTAAAAAAAATAAATAAATTTATAAATGTATTATAAATCTTTTCATACCACTTAACATTGAAATCTGGAGTACTTTGAGGGGCTCCTTGATATTCATTTGAACCAGTATGAGGCTGGTATTTACCAATTAAAATCTAGAATAATATGATAATGCCATTTTATTAGCCTGGAAAATTAACTTTCATTTTATTTGTTCTGATATATTATCTACTTTCAACAAAAGATACAAACAATTGTATCGAAGAAAAATATTTTCATCAAAAAAAACCAAGTGCTTAAGCATTTTGACTTCACAAGTGGAATTTTATTTTCCAAATAATAAGGCTTCTTTCTTATCAACGTTTCTCATAGAATTTTACTTTCAGCATCCAACATACCTGATATTTTTTGGGATAAAAAGTAGCTAAAGAATGAGAGAAAAATAGATGGTATGAAAAATTAATTAACAGAAATTGATCTTTTGGGCATTGAAGCCCCAATTTAATCAAATTGATTTGTCAATTTGGGCTCAATCCCCCAAATCAGCACAAAGTTAACCCTAATTATGCAAATATGAAAGTAAATAAAGTTTGTGTCGTAATTAGGATTCAAAAGAGGAATGCCATCTACCCCAATAAGAGAACAAAATCACGAATCAAGAGAAGGTGTAGGTTTTGGAGGAAGAGAAGGTCGCAAATACGTACTTGGATTGGAATCGACCGTGTATTGGAGGAGACGGGACTTGGATCTAGGGTTTCGTCGATTTTCGGACAGAGAAACTTCGAAGTCAAAGTCGTGGGCAAGAGCGTGTATTGAAGGAGAGAGGACATCGATCTAGGGTTTCGTCGTTCTTAGGTTTGCGAAGCTTTTAAGTCAGTCGTCGGCGTCCATGGCTGAAGTCGCAGTCGTGCTACTCTCACTCGTTAATACGTAAGACATTTCTTCAAGTTGGCTGTGAAGTAGAAAGATGAAATGAGTGAGTTGTTTTGAATATGAAAGTGGATTTCGAAAATAAAGTGTCGGATTTGACCCAAACTTTCAATTTCTAAGTACATACTACAATTAGCAGGGAAACTAAAAAAAAGAGAGGGAAACGAAAAGTGAACAATATATTCATTGACATCCATCCAGCCCAAAAAATTTAGATATATTTATTATTAATATTTACTATTTAGTAGTATAGTATTACAATAAGCGGCATTTTTAAGTGCCCATATTTTAATTACATGAGTAGAATTTAGAATGAAATGCCGTGTCAATATTATTTTTTCAAGATTTATTGTCAAATGCCACATTTTCTAGTAATATCGGAGGATTAAACATTTAATGCACCATTTTCAAAAGTTAACAACAGCACATAATTGAATGCCACACAATAAATATCGTTGTATGTCAATATTGTTGTAGTGTGACCTGTATATCCGAGATATGTCACGGATTGGATTGAAAAAGCACAAAATAAAATACTAAGTTCGTAACGTAAACAACACAAGCAAATATGAGATTAATAAGATATACTACTACTCGAACTCTATCCTAGAAAGGGGTTTAGTTATGTAAGGGATTTAGTTATGAGAGTACATAACTAAATACAAAAGCTAAACAAAGTGATACATAAAACGTACAACCTTGTTTATCTTTTATTACAATGAAACTTGGTTCCTACTAGAAACTATGATAATTTTTTGACATAATGGCCGACCGCAAGGGTGACCCTTTTATTGGTGATGGGCTGGTCAAGTATAAAGAAGAAATAAATCTTCCCAAAATCCTATCAAATGTAAGCCCTAAATCTAATCCCCAATAAAGACCTAATCAAATATTCTCTTGTCGTCTAATTTAGATTGAAGATCAAATCTTGTCTCTTGATTTATTCTTCTTGCCAAAGAAGTATGTTCTTTCCGCACAATTAGATCTAGAATGCTAAATATGCGTCATTCAAGAAGAATCATTCACCGCCTTCCAAATCTGAATGTGACGCCCTTCACCTCGACCGTTGTTGCAGTAGCTACCGCGGTTGAGGTAATGAAGATTGGGTCCGAAGGCCCAGTCCATGATCCAATCTCGGCTCCCCTCTATTTAGCTCCAAATTGCTCCTTTTAAGCTCTATTTGGCCCAAATTTGCTTATTTTCTAAAGTTGAAGACAAACATTAGTAGTAATTGGATTCTAATAAAATAAACTTGAAGTAACATAAAAAGTGCTGAAAATAAGATATAAAGGAAGTAAATATGATACTAAAATATAGATATGAATTTGGTCGATCAACGTTCAAGAAGAATTATCATTGAAATTCAAGCAAAAATCCAAGAAAGCCAAGCCATCAAGATCTCTCACATTTCAGCGAAGGTTCAATGAAATAACTCATGAACTCGCAAAATTTGCAAGGCTCAATCAAACTAATCAAAATTTCAATTTTGTTCTGAATTTTATAGTGCCCCGCCCTATTTGGGTGATGGAGAAAATGTTCGGATGTTCAAAAGTATTTTATCTCTCTGGCTGAAGTAAGTAAAAGTAAGGAGGTGCTTAAATTTTGGGGTTGTTTGTAATTTTGTTGCTTGTATTGTGGATCTTTTAGGGTTGGTAAATTTGTTGTATATTTTCTAGGGTTTTGTTATATGATGATTTGTTGGTTTTTTAGGTGTTATGCTCCCAAATTTTTTGGAACTTTAGTTGATTGGAAGTAGGTGAATCCGTTAGATTTAGCTAGTATGAGGCTTAAAGAATGTATCACAATCTGATGTAATCTTCTACTAATAGAATATAATCATGCATGCGGGCTGTCCATCGAAAAAATATTATACTTGGCCATTTTCATGAAATTGGAATAGAAGCAGTGTAAAAAGATAACCAAGAAGAAAGATGGGAATCACAGTGTGGAAAGAAACAAAAGGGACACCTAGCATCTGCCGCAACAATAAGTATATGAACTAAGGAAGGAAATATGAACTGAGTTTTATTATGTGTACAACATGATTTGTGAACCGGAAGTAGTCGAACAAATATGTAATAAATAAAAATCAGAAAAACCATAGATCTACGAATGTAGAAACAGAAGGGTAAGATTATTCTAGTGACGTAAGCTCATATAGGATTACTAGCAATACCTCGTGCTTTGCACGATATGTTAGAAGTTAGAACCATGTTTTAAATAATGACAAACATATTGAATTGAACAAAATACTTCATTTACATTAGTTTCCTAAAATTTTCATCTGCATGAGCAAAACTGATGTTGAAAAAATTTAATATAACGGAGAAGGCTCAAGTCAAAGTCCCATAATCATTTTTTATGTTGAAAAAATTATTTGTATGTACGTATCGTATTGATGCAAATAACATAATTCGCACCGACTTGTTGCAAATACTATTTCTATCATGAAATGACATTTCTCATAATTCAGCACCAGATTAGTCTCTACGCATCTTTGAAGAATCAGTCTTAGGTTTCCCAAATAATTATCAAAAGAATCACCATAAATGGTGAAATCATCCATGAAAATCTCAATAATCCAAGTGATGTAATCTGAGAAAATAGACACCATATATCTTTGAAATGTACCAGTTGCGTTACACAACCCAGAGGGCATGCGTCTGTAGGCAAAGCTGTCTAAAGGGCATGTGAAGGTAGTCTTTTCCTGATCTTCGGGGGCGATGGCTATTTGAAAGTAACCAGAGAAGCCCTTTAAGAAGCAGTAATGGTGGCGCCCAATAAACCGCTCAAGCACCTGGTCAATAAAGGAAAGGGGGTAACGGTCTTTCCGGATGGTAGTATTCAATTTGCGGTAATCAATGCATACTCGTCATCCAATTTGTGGTCTCATAGAAACTTTCTCACCATCCTGATTCTCAATTACCGTAATATCAGTTTTCTTGGGTACCACATAGATTGGTGATACCCACTTTGAATTAGTGATAGGGTATATAATTCTTGCATCAAGGAGTTTGATGATTTCCTCCTCGACCACTTCCATCTTTGGAGGATTCATCTTACGCTGAGCCCTATGAGATGGTTTAGATCCATCTCCAAAAATATTCGATGCATACACGTAAATGGGTTGATTCCCTTAATATCAGCCATAGTCCATCTAATAGCTATCTTGCGATACCTCAAAATATTAACTGTTGGGTTTCTACCATTCATAACGCAGCGGAAAAACAAAAATGAAACAAAATCGAATTCGAAACCCAAAAGAAGGATCCGTGAATTACAATTAAATCAAAGAAAAGTTCATAACTTTGTACCTTCGGATTACGCTTAATCCGTGATGATCAAAAATGAATTTGGTTGACGGTTTTCTTTGCCCGTTCCAAACCAGTTTCCAAACCGATCCTTTGAATGATTCGCCTAATCGGTCTCACAAACCGATCTCCAAGAAATCTCCAAACGAACCGATTCTCCAAGCAAGCCGATTCTCCTAACAAACCGATTCTCCAAATAAACCGATTCTCCAAACAAAAATCACAGTTTCAACCCAAATCACAAAGACGCCGCACTTTGCTTCGTCCTCTACCGGTATCCACACGAACAACCCCTTTGAACAGATAAAGAACGATATATGCTAGTATTCGTTCTTCATTTCTCTCACAGAAAATAACAAAAGAATAATTTTCGGATTTTTTTTCTCTCCTCTTTTTCTCACAAAAAGATGGACAAAAATATTATACCCTTAATCTGATTTTGGGGTGTCTCTTGTGCCTATATAGTCCATAAGTTTCATATCCTATGTGCATGGTAACTATGTAACCATATATGCAACACACCTTATCATATAAGATGTAGGATTGGATGTGTCACTTGACTATGTAGCTCTCCATACAACTTATCACATAAGTTATGATTTTTCTGTATACGTCTCATTAGTTGTTCTTTGTGTGTGACCCTGTAGGTTTACTTAATGTTGGCAATAATCACGATAGATTATAAATCATGAGCGGCCTCTAGCAAGACATCATGATTACCCAAATTAAGCAAGTATAGATGATTCGATCAAACCTAATTTATGTCATGCATTGTATCCTTTTGTTACACGATATCTATATCGTCCATAAGGCATGGTATGTGTCAACCTTATGTTGGTCGATAAAAATTTCTTGATACCGAATTTGATTGAACATGAAATGACATTAATAACTCCTTATTAATTCACTTGAGCACGGCCGTGCGTTTCTTCAATCAAATCATCAAGAGGCCTAAAGATATCTCTCTCAATTTATGAGAGGAACAAATCCTATCTTAATTAAACTCTTTCCTCCGCACGATTCATTATATACCTAATTATAATCTTTATGATCGCCCGGTTAAAGACGATGTTAGACTATATTAAAGTATAAAATTTATCATGTAGGAAACTGAGATAATCTCAAGTCTAAGGATTACAGATACATTCTTTACTGAGAATAACTAATGACACGAACCATGTAGTATTCTCAAGGTGGGTCAATCCAGTATATGGTCTCTAACATATACTTACGTTAATGACTTAATAACCCTTATTCATGATCAGTAAAACGTGACCATCAATCAACTAACATACTGATGTCCATTTATAGCTTATCGTAAAGTATGTTTGCCTCACAAACATCCTATGAATGATCAGGGACGGTTTAGAATATCATTCATAATACTTTATAGTTTTACTATCAAAGTCACATACTTTGATGATATAAAGCTGAATATCATATTCAAGGTTCATTTTAAAATAAGAATAAAATAACCAATACGCATTTATTATATAAAATATCTCTAAATAAACACAATGTTTGTTTAACATAATCCATACATCTAGGTCTCAAATATATTGGTCTAGGGCATACTACTAACATTAACTAACTTCTCTTCCTGTGTATCAGTGATGCTACTAGAGATGATCACTGGAAGAATGTCTTCTTTACCCAAGTACGTGTACTTGAGATGAGTTGGTAGAGGTTTTAGGTCAAGAGAGGGGGGATTCCCAATGGAATATTTGGTGGGTTCAAGATAAGGTTTCAGGCCTATCAAAGGGAGAAGAATAAGAAGTCTCACCAATGGCGAAGGCAGATAGATTTTGAGGAAGGTTCTACTCATCTGGAGAGAGACAAGAATAGTCTCGAGTAGATCTATGAACTCAAAAAAGAAGAAGTTGTCGACACACTCAACAACAGGATCAATGGTGCACACAGATGAGACATGCCCATCAGAAGAATGCTTGATAGCATCATAGATATTAAAAGAGATATTCTCCCCATCAAATTCCATAGAAAGAGTGCCATTGTGCACATCAATCTTGGTTCAGCAATTTTAAGGAAGGGTCTTCCCAAAAGAGATCGAGTCAAGCTCTGTAAGCTATTAGACTCATCCATGTGCGGAATATAGAAATCTGTAGGGAAAATAAGTCAATTCACCTTCACAAGAATATCCTCTTTAACCTCTTCTGAAAAGCGATCAACCAGTTGGATAATCACCCGGGACTTTTGTTGGTTTTATGCCCTAAGTCTTTGTATATGAGACCTAATTGTATCTGTTATGTGAATCAAACTTTGTATTTATTTAGAGATATTTAATAAAGTGTGTATTGGTTATTTTATTCTTTTGATTTAAAATAAACCTTGAATAAGTAATTCAACTTTGTATCATCATAATATTTTACTGATCATGAGTAAGTGTTACTAAATCATTAACATAGATATATATTGGAGAACATATATTGGATTGGCCCACCGGGAGAATACCACATGGTTCGTGTCATTGGTATGTCTCATCAATAGTATTGTTATCCTTAGAATTAAGATTATCTTAGTGTCCTACATATTTAATGTTATGGTACTTTAACATAATCTAATGTTACCTTTAACAGGGTAACCATAAGTGTTATGATTAGGTACATAATGAAACATGCGGAGGAATGAGATAAATCAAGATAAGATTTGTTCCTCTCATAAATGAGAGAGATATCTTAAGTCTTCTTGATGAGTTTGATTGAAGAAAATGCACGGCCATGCTCGAATAAATTAATAACGAATTATTAATGTCATTCATGATTTGATCAAATTCGGGATCAAGAAACGTTATCGTACTATATAAGGTTGACACAATCTATGCCTTATGGTCGATATAAATATCATGTAATAAAGGGATACAATACAAGGAGAACACACAGGTTTGAATACTTAAATTGGATCGTCATGATGGCTTGCTAGATTCCGCTCATGATTTATAATCAGTTGTGATTATTGCCAATATTAAGTAAATCTATAGGATCACACACAAAGAATAATCGTTGAAATTTACACAGAAAATCATAACTTATGTGATAAGTTATATAAAATATTATATAGTTATTACCACATATAATCCTACATCTTATATGATAAGATGTGTTACACATATGGTTACATAGTAACTAAGTACATATGATTAAATGAGCAAATGCTCATCTTTGAAAGGGTGAACTATATATACCCAAAAGGCTCTCAGATTTCAGTCTATGCCATTAATAATTGTTATTCCATTTTGTTAAAAAAAAAGAGAGAAAAAGAGAAAATAGAGAAAATACCGAATTTTCTGTGATACAAAACATGAAGAACGGAGACTAGCATATCCTTTCTTCATCCATTTAAAGGGATTGTTCTGTGTAGATACCGATAGAGGATGAAATGATTCATGGCGTCTTATTAGTTTGGTTGAATTTTTGAAAGTCATTTTGGAGAATCGATTTGATTGAGAATCGAATTGGTTGAGTCATTTTGGTTGGAGAAGTGATTGGAGGCGATTTTAAATGAATGAGTGTGTGTGATGAAAATCGATAATCGTTACCAGTTTGCGTAAAAGGAGAAGAAAGGCTCTACCGCTTCAAGTTCGAGATCGGATCAATTCTCGATCTGATAGGTATGAACTTTAGGTTCTTATTTTTATTTGACTTAATAGTATTTCACTGATTTATATCTTTTGGTTTTCTTGAATTTCTTGAATTCTTGAATATCTTGAATCTACTTCCGCTGCATCAAGAACGATCAAGAAAATCCAATACAATACCGTACTGGTTGGTAGCAAAATCAAAGGTAGGCAGCTCCCTAAGTGTTCTATATTCAATAATAGCCATGACTAGAGAGTTACTTGTTGTAGCGTGAGGAGAAGCCGATGGAGTATGATGCTCACTTTTGCTGTTGGAGTTCTCCATATTTTCATTTTCCTCTGCTACATCCAGCATTATCGGAACTTCTCTTCTTCACTCTAGTTGTGTTCCTTTGATCTCTAGATCTAGTGGTGTAAATGGAAGAATAGAACTATGAGCTCCTCTCATGAACTGAAACCAAATATAAAAGATAGAATTAGTGAATGCAAATAATGCTGACTCAAAATAGAAATAAATGGTATGGCTAACTCTGACAAAAATTAATAAAGGCAACAAAGGCAAGGAAAGTGTGACCGACAAAAAGTGAAAAAGGTATTATTGACAAAAAGTAAAACGAATTTGATTGACTCCGACACAAATGCAGACTGCAGTACCATAAGAGAATTGTGAAAATTGATCTAGACTAGTCACTTTGCTAGCTCCCTGGCAACGACACCATTTTGATAAGAGATACTTTTCAGTCATTTTATGCTTAACAAAAAAATTTATAATCTTAGACTTAACTACAATAAAGTTGATAGTAGAAGTAGGGATCAAACCACATAAAGCTATTTAGACTAAACTAGATTAAAAGATTACTTCTAAGAAAACAAACTAAAAACCAAAATAGAAAACTAAAATAAAGAGAAACCAAGACCGTAAATAAAACCTGACACAAAACCTGCTATACCCGGATTCATTTTCGACCCGAGATGTAATAATTGTATATCCTCAACTTATATTAAGGATACATGACTCTAAAATCATATTAAAGTAGCGGAAGATAAAAGAATTAAGTATCTATATATTATAAAAATCAAGTATCCATAAATATTTTTTATATTAAATCTCTCAAAATTATGACGTCGCTCAACCCGATGTCTCGCCTAATAACTGAACCTGAAATCGGACTAAAGGGAAAGGGGGTGAGTCGAAACTCAGTAAGGGTATGCTTCGCATACGTTCAAAATAATATTAATTTTAGTAAATAAATATTTGAACAAATCGTAATAAATATAAATATATTTAAAATCCTTTTATATTGGGATATCGATTTCTCATTCCACTTTCACACACACACATTTGATCATGCTTCGTGGCGTTGAGTACGCACACATATACAAGTCTTTCCGAGCTCGTTATTTGGTGATTCGGCAGCCCTATCTTCCACCTACTAAGTACGGCCAATCACCTATCACAAATCTTTCCACGTACCAAGCACGGCTGTAGTGACCTTAACTATATTTCACTTATCTCACAAATCAAATCTTATCCCATAAAATATATATTTCTCAAAATATTATTAATAGTTACTAATTCCGAAAAATTTCCTCTCAGCACATTAAGCCACATCATCATTTAATCATGACCATTGGATTAAAAAATCTAATGGTTCATATTAAGCCATATCATCCTTTAATACTGACCATTGAATTAAAAAATCTAATGGTTCATATTAAGCCACATCAACATGTTGTTCTCGGTTTGATGATGTTTAAAATAATTTCATAATTAATAATGTTGTTTGAGAATGTTTTATTAGCTAAGAATGTCACACGTTCAAGTTTTCGAAAATAGAGATTTCATCAGATTGGAATCATCTCTCTTATCTCGGGAAGACTAGAAGTCGTCATGCTTTTAAAGGATTTAAAGAGAGGATTTAAAGGCGTGGGAGCAAGCTTCTTTAGTCTTCTAGTGTGTTGTGTGGAGTAAGTAATTTAATTTGTACTAAAAAGAGAGTAAAATATGCAATTTATTCCATTTCTGCTAGTTCCATTGGCAATGGACCTAGTTCCATTGGCAAGGGACCCATTCTATTGCCAATGGAAGCAGTCTATTGGCAACGGACCTAGTCCATTGGCAAACGGACCTCCTTGTTGCCATTTTCATCTTCCTGGAGTTTTGGCTGAAAAATTGTTGCGTGAGTTCCGTTGGCAATGGAACTAGTCCGTTGGCAACGGAACTGCAGTAATATAGCCGTTTGATTTGAAATTCTCATTGATTTCCTTCTGTTTTTGCATTCCGTTGGCAACGGAACTGCGCAGATTTCCATTTTTCTAGGGCTGCTCTTTCCTCCTTTAAAAGGGGGTCACCCTCCTCAGTTTCTTTGACGAATTTTCAATTGAAAAAGTAGAAAAACTCTCTTCTGAATACTAGTTAAATTACTCTGAATCTCAAAGTGAGATTAGTGGAGTTTTGAGAGTGTTGCTCGTGTTTGTTTGTTGAGTTTATTGAGATCGGATTGTAAGTTGATTGTTCCACCGGCCGTCAAGAGGTTGTTGTAAGGCGATGGTGGTTCGAGGTCCTATAAACGATATTTTTTGTTAGTGAAATTGGAGGCTCAAGGCAAGTCCCGGAGAGTAGGCAACTCTTGAATGCGGTATGGGTCACTAGTCAGTAAACGGGTGGTTAAGGCTAACGCAACCATCTCGCCGAACTTCGTCAACAGATCTGGTGTTCGGTATCGCATATACTTTTAATTATTTATCTTACTTATTATTTATTTTAATTACTTTGTTAATTAGAATTTGTTCAACCATCATCTGAAAGGTCTAAGACATAAATTGTGAAACCCTAAAAAGTTCAATTATTCACGCTTACTCACGTTTAGGCCTTTATAACCCCCCTATAGGCCTCAATCAAATAACACATCATTTAATCATGACCCTTGAATTAAAATCAAATGGTTGATGTATTGACACATATCATCTATATGCATCAAATTATTAATAGTTATTAATTTAAAAAAATTTAATCTCATCTCATTAAGGTTCATAGACATTTGATATTGACCATTAGATTGGATCATCTAAAGGTTAAGATTTAGCCATGTATCAAGATTTTCTTTTTAAAAAAATTTAAGATTCGACCCATGTACATGTAAGGTGTAAACGAGTAAGATATTAACCGACCGACCTGTATATGTATTCTCACAAAATATGTTATATCTAAATCAAAATTACCCATATCTGGCCAAATACATATATTTATTTCGGATATATATATGAATTTGGTTATCGGTTTGGCTCCCGGATACTGGTGGTAATATGAATATCCGGATGTTAGTCGTATGCCCTAGGCCAATGTATTTGAGACCTAGATGTATGGATTGTGTTAAACAAACATTGTTTTTATTTAGAGATATTTTATATAATAAATACATATTGGTTATTTTATTCTTATTACTAAAATGAACCTTGAATATGATATTCAGCTTTATATCATCAAAGTATGTGACTTTGATAGTAAAACTATAAATTATTATGAATGATATTCTAAACTGTCCCTGATCATTCATAGGATGTTTGTGAGACAAACATACTTTATGATAAGCTATAAATGTACATCAGTATGTTAGTTGACTGATGGTCACGTTTTACTGATCATGAATAAGAGTTATTAAGTCATTAACATAAGTATATGTTAGAGACCATATACTGGATTGACCCACCGTGAGAATACTACATGGTTCGTGTCATTAGTTATTCTCAGTAAAGAATGTATCTGTAATCCTTAGACTTGAGATTATCTCAGTTTCCTACATGAGAAATTTTATACTTTAATATAACCTAACATCGTCTTTAACCGGGCGGTCATAAAGATTATAATTAGGTATATAATGAATTATGCGGAGGAAAGAGTTTAATTAAGATAGAATTTGTTCCTATCATAAATTGAGAGAGATATCTTTAGGCCTCTTGATAATTTGATTGATGAAACGCACGGCTGTGCTCAAGTGAATTAATAAAGAGTTATTAATGTCATTTCATGTTCAATCAAATTTGGTGTCAAGAAATATTTATCGACCAACATAAGGTTGACACATACCATGCCTTATGGACGATATAGATATCGTGTAACAAAGGGATACAATGCATGACATAAATTAGGTTTGATCGAATCATCTATACTTGCTTAATTTGGGTAATCATGATGTCTTGCTGGCCTCTAGGTAAACCTACAGGGTCACACACAAAGAACAACTATTGGGACGTACACAGAAAAATCATAACTTATGTGATAAGTTGTATGGAGAGCTACATAGTCAAGTGACACATCCAATCCTACATCTTATATGATAAGGTGTGTTGCATATATGGTTACATAGTTACCATGCACATAGGATATGAAACTTATGGACTATGTAGGCACAAGAGACACCCCAAAATCAGATTAAGGATCATTATATTTTCGTCCAAATTTTGTGAGACAAAGAGGAGAGAAAAATCCGAAAATTATTCTCTTGTTATTTCTGTGAGAGAAATGAAGAACGGATACTAGCATATATTGTTCTTTATCCGTTCAAAGGGGTTGTTCGTGTGGATACCGGTAGAGGACGAAGCGAAGTGCGGCGTCTTTGTGATTCGGGTTGAAATCGTAGTTTTGCTTGGAGAATCGGTTTGCTTTGGGAATCCGTTCGTTTGGAGATCGGTTTGTTAGACCGGTTAGGAGAAACATACAAAAGATCGGTTTGGAAACCGGTTTGGAATCGACCAAAGAAAAGCGTCAACCAAATTCACTTTTGATCATCACGGATCAAACGTAATCCGAAGGTACAAAGTTATGAACTTTTCTTTGATTTAATTGTAATTCACGGATCATTCTTTTGGGTTTCGAATTCGATTTTGTTTCGTTTTGTATTTTCCGCTGCGTTATGAACGGTAGAAACCCAACAGTGGTATCAAAGCCAAGTGAATTCCAATAAAATTAAGACGGCTAAACCATTTTGAGGCGTTGTTTTTCAATTTTTGAATTTTTGGTCACGAACGGTTGCAATTGCATGAAAGGGTGCGACTTCATGAAAGGGTGCATGTGATGTCTCTTGATCATGAACGGTTGCAATTTCATGAAAGGGTGCGACTTCATGAAAGGGTGCATGTGATGTCTCTTGATCATGAAAGGTTGCGAATTCATGAAAGGATGCGACTTCATGAAAGGGTGCATGTGATGTATCTTGATCATGAAAGGTTGCGATTTCATGAAAGGGTGCGACTTCATGAAAGGGTGCATGTGATGTATCTCGATTATGAAAGGTTGCGACATGATTGAAAGGGTGCTTTGGGTATGTCATGAAGGGATGCATGTGATGTATCATAACCTTAGGATGGGTGTCTAAATTTTATGAAAAGGTGCGAAACTACGTATATGATACACTAAATAAATTTCGAAAGGATGTATTCAACACATCAAGTTTTTAAAGAAATTTTGAGTTTCGGCACCGTATAAGGTGCGGGATCCCCGTTTTTCGGGACCGCACCCCGAACCCCACGCTCACGCATAGATTAATCGTAGACCCCAAATTTCATATTTGTAACGCCTTATACATATTTCGTAAAATGGTTTAAAGTACAACATAATGCATATAACATGGCCTATTAGATATGTGATGAATGATTGTGATTTGTGTGTGATGATGTGATGTGTGTAATATATGTATGTATGTAAAAATGGGCATGGTTCCGTTCTTGGTTGATGTGATGTAATTTATTTTGATGGTTAATTTTGACGGGCACGGTTCCGTTCATTTTATATATAATATAACTACCACGATCATACACATCATGGAGATGAAGGAGTTCACCATCCACTTCATACGCTCATGAAGATGAAAGAGTTCACCATCCACCTCATACACATCATGGAGATGAAGGAGTTCACCGTCCACCTCATACACATCATGGAGATGAAGGAGTTCATCAATGCCTTGTGGTTGAATGTATCTTAGGAAATGATCTTAATGATTGGCTCATTTAGATCATCAAGGCCATGTTATATCATATCATATTTATTTTATCTGTGCATGTGATGTTCTGTGATGAAATACATGATAAAATAAAACAACAAAACAAAAAAGGATTAAACATAACAATCTCTCATATAATATTGAATTATAGAAATGCCTCCCATGTATCTATACTTATTATCCCTTCGATCATGCAAAATTTGGGTATGCCAAAGCATAGTGAATTAGCATAATCTTAGGGTTATAAGAAGCGAGAAATGGTGATTCTCGATATTTAGACATGGTTAGATTCAACTGAACTATCAAGTCAGACTTGGGTTCGGGGCATATGATAGGATGCATACGCCGAGCATATGATGCTCATCCTATGGATTAAACGAGAGTTGTATGAGATACAATTGGAAATGTTCCTACCTAAATAATTAGGTTCTAGGCGATGAGCCAAGGCTCACTTGGAACTTGATGAAATATGGATCTTGGCCCACTATGAAATTTAAAGTTAAAATTTCCGAATCAATACATTTGAGGGTTATTGATTTTAATAAAATAGTGGGAGTTAAAATTATATTAAAATATCTCAAATCACATATTAATATAAACCTGTATTTAATTCTGTGTAGAAAATGGCAACAAACAACACATCAACTTTAACATTGTGATCCGTCCTTGAGAACGACAAGCTCAATGGGAAAAACTTCCTTGACTGGCATCGGAATTTGGGAATTGTTCTCAAACAAGAAAAGAAGAACTATGTCCTTGAAAGGCCTATTCCTAACCAGCCCGCTGATGATGCTGATCAAGAAGTGATAAACACTTATGCCAAGCATACAAGCGACTCTAATGATGTGACATGTCTCATGTTAACCACCATGGATGCCGATCTTCAAAAGCAGTTTGAAAATTTAGAGGCATTTCCAATGTTGGCACAGCTCAAGGAAATGTTCCAAGAGCAAGCTAGAAATGAGAGGTATAATGCACATTGTGCATTAGCAAGTTGTAAGATGGTTCCCAACTCCTCGGTGAGTGCTCATATTCTGAAAATGAAAGGGTACCTTGATCAACTTGAGAAACTAGGGGCAAAGGCTGGCAATGAGATGGCTACCGATTTGATCCTTAGGTCTCTTCCTCCGAATTTCAAGCCATTTATAATGAACTATAATATGCATAACATGGACAAGAGTATCATGGAGTTGCACGGTATGCTGAAGAACTTCGAGGGGACTATGAAAGACAAATGTTGTCAACGATGTTCTCTTGGTTCAGAAAGGCAAGGGTCAAAAGAGAAAATTCAAGGGCAAAGTCAAAGGAAAAGGTAAGGGCAAGGTGTTGTCCGAACCTAAAAACAAGAAACCCAAGGAGGGTGTTTGTTTCTTCTTGCAACAAACCAGGCCATTGGAAAAGAAATTGCCAGGCATACTTGGAGGATCTAAAGAAGAAGAAGAGTAGTGAGACTACTACTTCAGGTATTAATGTTATTGAAATTAATTTATCTACTTCTTCATCTTGGGTATTAGATACCGGATGCGGTACTCACATTTGTAATAATGTGCAGGGGCTGCAAAGGAGTAGAAGATTAGCGAAAGGTGAAGTGGACCTGCGGGTGGAAAATGGAGCAAGAGTTGCTGCATTAGCCGTGGGCATTTATTTATTATATTTACCTTCTGGACTTGTAATAAATTTAAATAATTGCTACTATGTAACTGCTGTGAACAGGAATATTGTATCTGTGTCGAGATTGGTTTTGGATGGTTTTAAGTTTGTTATTGAGAATAAGTAAAGAAAATATTTTTTATGCGAATGGTCAATTAGAAAATGGTCTTTATGTTTTAAATCTTGATCATGAACATTACAAGTTTATCTATAGCATTAATACAAAGAGATTTAAATCTAATGATTTGAATCCGACATATTTCTGGCATTGTCGTTTAGGACACATAAATGAGAAACGCATTTCTAAACTCCACCAATATGGACTTTTAGACTCATTTGATTTAGAATCTTTTGAGACGTGCGAATCTTGTTTATTAGGTAAGATGACAAAGGCTCCTTTCACAAAGAGAGGTGAGAGGGCAAGTGAGTTATTGGATCTCATACATACAGATGTATGCGGACCAATGAGCACACTAGCTAGAGGTGGTTTTCGATACTTCATTACTTTTACTGATGACTTAAGTAGATATGGATATGTTTACTTAATGAAACATAAATCCGAATCTTTTGAATTGTTCAAAATTTTCAAAAATGAAGTAGAAAATCAGCTAGGTAAGAAAATAAAAGCACTTCGATCAGATCGAGGTGGCGAATATTTAAGCCTAGAGTTTGACAATCATCTTAAAGATTTTGGAATAGTTTCACAACTTACTCCTCCTGGAACACCTCAATGGAACGGTGTCTCGGAAAGAAGAAACAGAACTTTACTAGATATGGTTCGGTCTATGATGAGTCAAACAGATCTTCCGATATCCTTTTGGGGTTATGCCATTGAGACTGCCGTGTTCATACTAAACAGAATTCCATCAAAAGCTGTTCAAAAGACTCCATATGAGATATGGACTGGGAGGAGTCCCACATTGTCTTTTCTAAAGATTTGGGGTTGTGAAGCTTATGTGAAGCGTCAAATTTCTGACAAGTTAACACCGAAATCTGATAAATGCTTATTTGTGGGATATCCTAAAGAAACTAAAGGATATTACTTTTTTAACCCATCCGAGAACAAAGTGTTTGTTGCTCGAAATGGTATCTTTTTGGAAAGAGAATTTATTTCTAAAGGAACTAGTGGGAATAAAGTACATCTTGAAGTAATTCAAGATCCACTAATTAGCAATGAACAGCCATTGGAAGATCCACAAGTGTCTTCAAGAGTTGACGAGTCCGGTCTTGAAACACAAGATACTCCTCGTAGATCTGGTAGAGTTCGTCTTGAGCCCGAGAGATATGGATTTCTCGTGACTGATGATAGAAATGTGGCGCTCATAGATGATGAATCCACATCTTACCAAGAAGCCATAAAGAATCCTAATTCTCATAAAAGGTTAGAAGCCATGAAAACTGAGATGCAGTCCATGTACGATAATCAAGTTTGGAACCTAATTGATTCACCTGAAGGTTCTAAGACCATTGGGTGTAAATGGGTTTTCAAAAAGAAAACTAACATGGACGGAAATGTGCATACCTATAAAGCGAGACTTGTTGCGAAAGGTTTCCCACAAACTCATGGTATAGACTATGACGAAACTTTCTCACCAGTTGTCATGCTTAAATCGATTAGAATTCTTCTTGCCATAGCTGCATATTATGACTATGAGATATGGCAAATGGATGTCAAAACAGCTTTTCTTAATGGAAATTTACTCGAGGATTTGTATATGACACAACCCGAGGGTTTTGTTGATCCTAAGAATTCTGATAAGGTCTTCAAATTGCAGTGATCCATTTACGGATTAAAGCAAGCATCTCGGAGTTGGAATCTTCATTTTGATGAAGTAATCAAAGGTTTTGATTTTATCAAAAATGAAGATGAACCTTGTGTTTACAAGAGGGTTAGTGGGAGCGCAATAGTTTTTCTAGTACTTTATGTAGATGATATATTACTCATTGGAAATGACATTCCGACTTTAACAAATGTTAAGACATTTTTAGGAAAGTCTTTTGCAATGAAGGACCTAGGAGATGCCGCTTATATACTCGGCATTAAGATCTATAGAGATAGATCTAAAAGGCTCATAGGTCTAAGTCAAAGTACCTATATTGACAAAGTGTTGACACGATTTCGAATGGATGATTCGAAAAGAGGTTTCATACCAATGTCACATGGCATAAAATTAAGTAAGACTCAACGTCGAGCTAATCAGGAAGAACGAAATCGCATGAATAAAATCCCGTATGCTTCGGCTATTGGATCTATTATGTATGCCATGCTTTGTACTAGACCAGATGTATCATATGCATTAAGTGCAACTAGCAGATATCAATCTGATCCCGGTGAAAGTCACTGGACAGCAGTGAAGAATATTCTGAAGTACTTGAGAAGAACTAAGAATTCATTCTTGGTTTATGGAGGATTTGAAAGTGAGCTAGTTGTAACAGGTTACACGGACTCAAGCTTTCAAACCGACAATGATGATTTTAGATCGCAATCTAGTTATGTGTTTTTGTTTGAATGGAGGTGCAATAAGTTGGAAAAGTTCCAAACAGGACACTGTAGCGGATTCTACGACAGAAGCGGAGTACATAGCAGCTTCAGAAGCAGCTAAGGAAGCAGTTTGGATGAAGAAGTTCATTGAAGAACTCGGTGTGGTTCCTAGTATAGCAAATCATGTGGATCTTTATTGTGACAACAATGGGGCCATCGCGCAGGCAAAGGAACCAAGATTGCATCAGAGAACCAAACACATACTTCGACGTTTCCATTTTATCAGGGAGATCATTGCGAGAGGAGATATTAAAATATACAGAGTTGATGGTGATGATAATGTTGCCGATCCGTTGACTAAACCACTTTCTCAAGCAAAGCATGAGGGTCATGCTAGGTCGATGGGTATTAGATACTTGTTAGATTCGGCCTAGTGCAAGTGGGAGATTGTTAGTAGTATGCCCTAGGCCAATGTATTTGAGACCTAGATGTATGGATTGTGTTAAACAAACATTGTTTTTATTTAGAGATATTTTATATAATAAATGCGTATTGGTTATTTTATTCTTATTACTAAAATGAACCTTGAATATCATATTCCACTTTATATCATCAAAGTATGTGATTTTGATAGTAAAACTATAAAGTATTACGAATGATATTCTAAACTGTCCCCCGATCATTCATAGGATGTTTGTGAGACAAACATACTTTATGATAAGCTATAAATGTACATCGGTATCTTAGTTGGTGATGGTCACGTTTTACCGATCATGAATAAGAGTTATTAAGTCATTAACATAAGTATATGTTAGAGACCATATACTGGATTGACCCACCGTGAGAATACTACATGGTTCGTGTCATTAGTTATTCTCAGTAAAGAATGTATCTGTAATCCTTAGACTTGAGATTATCTCAGTTTCCTACATGAGAAATTTTATACTTTAATATAATCTAACATCGTCTTTAACCGGGCGGTCATAAAGATTATAATTAGGTATATAATGAATTATGCGGAGGAAAGAGTTTAATTAAGATATGATTTGTTCCTCTCATAAATTGAGAGAGATATCTTTAGGCCTCTTGATGATTTGATTGAAGAAACGCACGGCCGTGCTCAAGTGAATTAATAAAGAGTTATTAATGTCATTTCATGTTCAATCAAATTCGGTGTCAAGAAATATTTATCGACCAACATAAGGTTGACACATACCATGCCTTATGGACGATATAGATATCGTGTAACAAAGGGATACAATGCATGACATAAATTACGTTTGATCGAATCATCTATATTTGCTTAATTTGTGTAATCATGATGTCTTGCTAGAGGCCGCTCATGATTTATAATCCGTTGTGATTATTGCCAACATTAAGTAAACCTACAGGGTCACACACAAAGAACAACTATTGAGACATACACAGAAAAATCATAACTTATGTGATAAGTTGTATAGAGAGCTACATAGTCAAGTGACACATCCAATCCTACATCTTATATGATAAGGTGTGTTGCATATATGGTTACATAGTTACCATGCACATCGGATATGAAACTTATGGACTATGTAGGCACAAGAGACACCCCAAAATCAAATTAAGGATCATTATATTTTCGTCCAAATTTTGTGAGACAAAGAGGAGAGAAAAATCCGAAAATTATTCTCTTATTTCTGTGAGAGAAATGAAGAACGGATACTAGCATATATCGTTCTTTATCCGTTCAAAGGGGTTGTTCGTGTGGATACCGGTAGAGGACGAAGCGAAGTGCGGCGTCTTTGTGATTCGGGTTGAAATCGTAGTTTTGCTTGGAGAATCGGTTTGCTTTGGGAATCTGTTCGTTTGGAGATCGGTTTGTTAGACCGGTTAGGCGAAACATACAAAAGATCGGTTTGGAAACCGGTTTGGAATCGACCAAAGAAAAGCGTCAACCAAATTCGATTTTGATCATCACGGATTAAGCGTAATCCGAAGGTACAAAGTTATGAACTTTTCTTTGATTTAATTGTAATTCACGGATCATTCTTTTGGGTTTGGAATTCGATTTTGTTTCGTTTTGTATTTTCCGCTGCGTTATGAACGGTAGAAACCCAACACCGGATAATATCCGTATTCGGATAATATCTGTATCTGGATAATTTTTTATTCAGATAATATATATTTTCGAATATTTCACTTTATATCGAATACATATACTTATTTGGATACATGTATAGATATTTTGGTCTCTATCTTTATCATATTCAGATACAAATATTATCAATATCCATGTTAATATTTTGTATTAAAAGGGTGTAAATATGAAGAGCATTATCCGACCGACTCATAGCCATATCCGCAGAATATTCTTATCAAATCAAATTTATCTGTATCCGACCAGATACAAATACTGATTGGGATAGTTTTACTTGAATTCAGATACTAATTTGGTTATCGATTTGGTTCCTAGATACGGATATAAATAATATATGTATATGTAGCAGAATAATTTGTTATTCGAATAGTATCTATTTTCGGATATTTCACTCTATATAGATAAAGATACATATATATACACAGATACATGAATGAATATTTTGTGTTTTTATTAAATCCGGATACAAATATTATCCATATCGATATTAGTATTTCTTGCTATTTCTTTTGTATTTTTCTCAAAAGTTGTTTTAATTTATTAACTTTGTTAATATAAATAGTTATATGTTTAGAAAAATAATATAGATTCAATATTATTTTTAAATCCAACAATATCGAAATTATGTTCGTATCATTTGAACTTAATTCATATTTGAAGCTACCCGCATTCGTATCAATATCGTTAATATTTTGAATCTTTGTTAAGAATGTACTTTCAACTTTTCTTTGTTGTGTTTATAACTATATTGTAAATTTTTGACACAACTATATAGTACTTCTTTTTTACTTAATTAGTATTATGTTGTGCAATAATACTAATTTGTATTATATTTTAATACTAATATTGTTATTATCTAAATGATCGCTTAAATTACTTTTTAAGTAATATTATAGAAATTTCACACAACGTGCGATGGATTTGCTAGTTTTATATAATCCATGAAATATTTTATATTTTCTCAAAACTATTATATATTATTATTATATATTATTCACAAATATTCTATTTTCATACATAATAAAATATTTATTATGAGCAATATCAGCTCTATGTAAATCGGGTAAAACCATCGTTAAATTACACACAATATAGCAAAACAATTCATATTTCCCTATTAATCAAATTACAAGTATGAGTGGTAAATGAGTTTAGGGGTCGAACACAAGGACATGTAGTCTCAAGTATTAACTAATATCAATATTTTTTATCTCTAGTATTAAATCTTATTTCAAGGGTTTGTAGGTAAATTTTCAAGGTTATATTCAAAATTCAGTTTTGTTCCAAGAATTCAGCACGTCAAACTTTAGTATTTGGATTCGTAACTTGACCAAATGAACTTCAAATCCAACACACGAGATACCGTTGGAAACTAGAAAGAGAGATCTATGATATGGTCCTTTACTGTTATTATTATTTTATCCAAGAATTTTGAGATATTTACATATCAGTCCAGAATTTACTTTAGATTCAAAAATAGTTCAGCAGCAACTTCAGAGAATTATAGAAAAATCACCAAACCTTGAGATTTACAATTATCAAGTTATGGGTCAACTGTCAAAATTTGGTACAATTATGTTTTGTAGTTTGAGATTTACGATGAAAACTCAGATATGGATTAAGAAACTAAATCCTACAGACCAGTACTTACAAAAGTGGCAATATCTTCTGACCTGCCTTAATAACTACTTTTTTAAAATTTAGATTCAGATTCAACACTTCGAAATACTTCAAGTAGGACTTTTTTTTTTAGTATTTGTTTTTATAGTTTTTAAAAATTCAGATGAAAGAAAAAAGTAAATCTGAACAGAAATGTAAAAAACAGAAAAATTACAAATTTAGAAAATTAATATCTCATAATTTATAATTCAGAATTGGGCAAAATTTGATTTGAAAATTATCTACTAAATGAGAAATAAATTAAAAATGTTTATTTAATTTTTTAGATCTGAATCGGATACGAAATTAAAAATACTAAAAAACAGTGAAGAATAGCAGCAAAACAGAAACTGCCTTAGTGTTTATTTTTCAGTTTAAAAATAGGGATTTATTGAAAATTCATGAGATGTAGCAATCATTAATCACTTAAGGTATAATTTCACATATTTAGATGATGGTTTGAGCAATGTAAGCTAAGACTTACTTAAGAAATCGATTCAAGAACTAGTTCATCCCAAAACAGCCATTTTAAAACAAAACTTTAATTAAATCAATTACAACTCCAAATTAATCATGCAAAATACTAAGCTAAGCATTCTGGATGATTAAAAAGTCAATAAACTCTGGATTTAATAGATCAATTGATGAAAAATACTAATCTAAGTAATGTTCCCCCAATTTATTTAAAATTTGTGTGATCATGACTATTCATCAAATTCAGCAAAATTAGAAGATTATAAAGCAAGATTTCATGTATACAACTCAAAAACTCCCTTCCCTATCTAGATCTACTCACACATATTCACAAAAATAAGAATTGGACAAGATTTCATCATAATTATTACAAATTGAATTCTTGTGATCTAAAATTCAAATCAAAAAATTAAAAGAGAATTGGATCAAACCAAGAGTTGGAAGGCCAGTCGGTATCTTCCTTGAGTTGATTTGAACATCCAATTTCACTATGATTCAAATTAGAATCAACCGATTCGAATTTCACCCAAATCAGACCCGAATTGCTCAATTTCACTCAAAAATGAAAATTAGAGCTTTAAAAGCTTTGAGACTAAAAAATGGTGGTGTTAGAAGAAGAAGAAGAAGAAGAAGAAGAAGAATGAAGAGTTGTGTGTATGTACAATGGAATGGAAGAATGAATGATTCCTCATTGAGGAGGCTTGAGAAGCCTTTTGTAGAGTTTTGAGTACTTCAGAATGTATTCACTTTTTTCCTTGATTCGAGAACTCAGGGGCATTTTGAGAATTTTAAAAATTACAGATCCGATCTGAAGGTTCAAAATAAGTTGCAGTACAAATTTTATGAAATTTGGTGGAGGTTTGAGCGCGATATGAATTTCTGAAAATTTTCCATGTTTTGTGAAGAGTTGAGCATTCAGATCTGAAGGAGGGAATATATAAGGGTTCTGGCCATTTAGTGTTGCAATGGACAGTCCAGTTATACCAATTAGTGTGCTAAACAGCTTTGAGATGGGAAATTGAGGGTCTTGTTCCAACGAGGACCGGTGAGATTGTTTCTCGAGTTGTTGAGGGAACAGTTTCAGTTTGTTATACTGAAAGTGGTCATGTGCACTGTTATGTGGCATAACACTGTGTGACCATTCCTCATGCACAGTTCTGACATAGCACTAACCAAAAATTCAAAACCACATATTCAAAACCTGGACTGAATCAATTCTCTGCTTTTGCGCTGGACTTAAAACTTGAACCAAATTCATTTTGCTTTTCTCTTCTTTTTAACGATATTTCCATTTCTTGCAAACTTAGAGATAAAACTCATAATAATTTGTAACTCAGGATCTTTTCTCATTTCTGATACCTTATCCTTGCTCTCATGAATCTATGAAACTTTTAATGGAGAGATTTCGTTGAGTATAACTCAAGTTCTTGCCCATATACTCAGCTCGGCTCGGTATTTTTCCCGTTTCAACCAGCAGTAATATTTCAAACTCAAACCCATTCTCTGGTCAACAATACTCAAAATGGCCAATTGTAAACTCTTCCCTACTCCCTCTCGATGCTACAGAAACTTTAAAGGATGAAAATGATCAAGTAAAACTCGAGTTACGCTCAAAAAACTGAGCTTCTGCCCCGTTTCAGCTCCAGCGGCGTTAATTATGTCATTTCCATCACAAAATCATTTTTTCCTCCAACAACATCAAGACCAAGCTCTCAATAACACATCTACACTTCAATGAGATTATTCATGTTGCATTTAGGTCTCAAATTCCACTCCTAACTCACCGATTTTGCTTGGTTACTGATTCAGCTTTTGACTTGGTTAAAACCGACAAGTCATTAGCCAAACTCTAACTTCGAATAATTTTAGAAACCAATTTAGACCTCAAACACCCTTCTACTATACCATACAAACTATCCGAGTTGATAAAACATCACCTTAATTGGGGAATTCGAACTAATTGCCTCGGATTTCATTTCAGCCCACTTGGTGAAAAATGACAACTCATTGGCCAAATTCTAATCTCGTGTCGCTTTGGAATCAAATTGAAACCTCAAACATCCTCCAAATATCTCATATAAACTCTCCAAGTCGAGAAATTCGAGCCACTTTTGATCAAGTTCTAATCAGCCAAAAATTTAACCGTTAAAAATCACCCCTTTTCAGATTCAGTTTTCTCTCTCATGCGTTCACCATTTTTTTATTTCTTTATATCCATAGAAAGAGGGAAAGAAGAAGAAGAGTAAGATGTTGGAATTATGAAAGAAAGTTATCTGTGCAGCAAATGGTGAGCTCGAGAAAATTACAGCTCGAAATTGGTGATTTTTGGGCATAACAGTAAGTTTTGGCATTTTCCGACAACCACCGGCGTTTTTGGCCCCAATGGACCTCACAGAAAGGTTAGGATCATTGAGATTATTCATTTGACATTAAGCACGTCAAATTCTGAGAAATTTAAAATTTTCGCGATTTTTTCGAGTGGGATTTGACTGGCTGTTGACTTTGATCGGTTGACCAGGTTTGACTTATCATTTCTAAGAGTTCTAGAAGGTTTCTTATTGAGAAGCTTGTACCGCTGGATTCATCTCATCGAGATATTCATTTTGCTATCCCTTTTGACCAATATAAGGAAAGATGACTTTTGGCTAACACCACGATTTTTCGGGTTTGACTTTGGCTGACGTTTGGATTTTTGTGGAATTTTATAGGTTGGCTTTGTTGATTGAGTTGTGAAAGGTTGTTGAATGTTGTAGATGTTTTTATGTAGGATTTTGTAGGGGTTTGTGGAGATTTTTTACCCATCATTTGCGTTTTGATCCAATTTGTCTTTTTATGACTTTTTCGCTTGCAAAAATCACATAAAAACATATTAAGAGGTTTCAAATTATGTTTTATAAAATATGAGTATTTTTTATACAGTTAATGTGAATTATGATTGAATTTGAGATGATAAAAATCTTAAAAATGTATATAAAAATTATACATTACACTTTAATAAAATATAATTTACATGATTAATATCGATATAGAAATCAAAGTAATTTAAAAATCTTAAACGTATTTGAGAGCATAAATCCTTACCTTGAAAGAAACATGACATGACTGATGATGCTTCGAAACTTCCGATCATAACTATCATCTTGAATTAACTCGCCTCACCGACACCAATATCTCATATTCTTCTTATTGGAATTTGATCATTTATTTATTTTATTGGAGAAATTAGAGAGGGAGAAAGTTGGGATATAGATATCAAAAATTAAATTTTATGTTTTGCTTCAATGGAGACCAAAGAAAATAGAGAGGGAGAGAAAAAAAAATGAAAGGAATGAAGGAATGAGGGAGAGAGAATAAGGACAGGGGTAGTTATATACGAATCCTACTTCTATATCTTCATTTTACAATCTTATCTTATCTCCTAGCACCCATTCATTTTATATTCTTATCTCATCTCCTACTTGCACTCATTCATTTTATAATCTTTTTATTTTACTTTATTATACACCCTTTGAAATATAACTAAACAACATTGCACATATAGCTACACATAACTTTTTACATATAACTACATACAACTAATTAATTAAATATTAATTTTATTATTTTAACAAAAACTAATTTTTAATATTTATAATTTAGCCCCTAACTTCTAAATTATTATGAAAATACCCTTAATAAAAATTTGGGTTATAACATTCTTCTCCCCTGAAAAGGATCGTTTGTCCCCAACTGATCAAATGAAAAAGTTTTGACGTAAACTTAAAAATAAAATTTACTAATTATTTAATTAACTTAATTTTTTTCATGTATATTAATATATGAACCTACAAACTAATTTTTTTTAAGCCCCGCTCACTCACTGCAACCTACAAACTTGAGTTTTATAATCCGAGAACCGTTTTACTCTGATACCATCTTTGTTACATTCCGGGTCCATTTTTGGCCCGAGATGTAACAGCCGTATACCCTCAACTTATATTAAGGATATACGACTCTAAAATCGTATTAAAGTAACGAAAAATAAAAGAACTAAGTATCTATATATTATAAAAATCAAATATCCATAAATATTTATTACATTAAATCTCTCGAAATTATGACGTCGCTCAACCTGATGCCCCGCCTAATAACTGAACCTGAAATCTGAGTAAAGGGAAACGGGGTGAGTCGAAACTCAGTAAGGATATGCTTCGCATACGTTGAAAATAATATTAATTTCAGTATATAAATATTTGGATAAATCATAATAAATATAAATATATTTAAAATCCTTTTATATTGGGATATCAATTTCTCATTCCACTTTCACACACACACATTAGATCATGCTCCGTGACATCGAGTACGCGCATAGATACAAGTCCTTCCGAGCTCGTTATTTGGTGATTCGGCGACCCTGGCTTCCACGTACTAAGTATGGCCTATCCCTTATCATAAATGAGCGGCATTGACTTTCCACCTACCAATTACCGTTGTAGTGACCTAAACTATATTTCTCTTATCTCACAAATCAAATCTTATCCAATAAAAATATATTTCTCAAAATATTTTATATAATCCATAAAATATTTTATATTTTCTCAAAACTATTATATATTATTCATAAATATTCTATTTTCATAAATAATAAAATATTTATTACGAGCAATATCAGCTCTAATAAAATATAATTTTTCTACATAGAAATCAAAAAAATTTAAAAACCGTAAACGTATTTAAGAGAATAAATCCTTAGCTCGAAAGAAACATGGCATGACTAATGACGCTTCCAAATTTCTGATTATAACTATCATCTTGAATTAACTCGCATCACCGACACTAATATCTCATATTTTTCTTGGTTGAATTTGATCATTTATTTATTTTATTGGAGAAATTAGAGAGGGAGAAAGTTGGGATATAGATATCAAAAACTAAATTCTATGTTTTGCTTAAACGGAGACCAAAGAAAATAGAGAGGGAGAGAAAAAAAGACATGAATGAAGGAATTAGGGGAGAGAGAATAAGGGGTACGAGTAGTTATATACAAATCCTACTTGTATCTCTTCATTTTACAATCTTATCTTATCTCCTACTTGCACCGATTTAGTTTATAATCTTATCTTATCTCCTACTTGCACCCATTCATTTTATAATCTTTTATTCATTTATTTATTTTATTATACACCCTTTAAAATATAACTAAATAACTTTTCACATATATTTTATTATATACAACTAATTAATTAAATATTAATTTTATTATTTTAACAAAAACTATTTTTTTGTATTTGTATTTTATCCCCCAACTACTGAACTATTATGAAAATACCCTTAATAAAAATTCGGGTTATAACATTCTTCTCCTCTTAAAAACAAAATGAAAAACTTTGGAGGTATACTTAAAAACAAAATTTACTAATTATTTATTTAACATACTTTTTTTCTTTTTCATGTATATTAATAATACGAACCTACAAACTAATTTTTTTTAAGCCCCACTCACTGACCGCAACCTACGAACTTGATTTTTATAACCCGAAAACCGTTTTGCTCTGATACCATCTTTATTACACCCCGGATCCATTTTCACCCTGAGATGTAACAACCGTATACCCTCAACTTATATTAAGGATATACGACTCTAAAATCATATTAAAGCAGCGAAAAATAGAAGAATTACTTATCTATAAATTATAAAAATCAAGTATCCATAAATATTTTTTATATTAAATCTCTCAAAATTATGACGTCGCTCAACCCGATGTCTCGCCTAATAACTGAACCTGAAATCGGACTAAAGGGAAAGGGGGTGAGTCGAAACTCAGTAAGGGTATGCTTTGCATACGTTCAAAATAATATTAATTTTAGTAAATAAATATTTGAATAAATCTTAATAAACGTAAATATATTTAAAATCCTTTTATATTGGGATATCGATTTCTCATTCCACTTTCACACACACACATTAGATCATGCTCCGTGGCATCGAGTGCACGCACAGATACAAGTCTTTCTGAGCTCATTATTTGGTGATTCGGCGGCCCTTGCTTCTACCTACTAAGTACGGCCTATCACCTATCACAAATCAGCGGCCTTGGCTTCCACCTACCAAGTACGGGTGTAATGACTTTAACTATATTTTACTTATCTCACAAATCAAATCTTATCCCATAAAATACATATTTCTGAAAATATTTTATATAATCCATAAATTATTTTATATTTCCTGAAAACTATTATATATTATTCACAAATATTCTATTTTCATAAATAAGAAAATATTTATTACGAGCAAATATCTATCCTTACCTTGAAAGAAACATGACATGACTAATGATGGTTCAAAACTTCCGATCATAACTATCATCTTGAATTAACTCGCATCACCGACACTAATATCTCATATTCTTCTTGTTGGAATTTGATAATTTATTTATTTTGTTGGAGAAATTAGAGAGGGAGAAAGTTGGGAGATAGATATCAAAAACTAAATTTTATGTTTTGCTTCAATGGAGACCAAAGAAAATAGAGAGGGAGAGAAAAAATGACATGGATGAAGGAATTGGGGGAGAGAGAATAAGGGGTACGAGTAGTTATATACAAATCCTACTTGCATCCCTTTATTTTATAATATTATCTTATTTCCTATTTGTACCCATTTATTTTATAATCTTATCATATCTAATACTTTTTTATATTATTTTATTTATTTTATTGTACACCCTTTGAAATATAACTACCCAACTTTTCACATATAACTTTTTACATATAACTACATACAACTAATTAATTAAATATTAATTTTATTATTTTAACAAAAATTATTTTTTAGTATTTCTAATTTAGCCCCTAACTTCTAAACTATTATGAAAATACCCATAATAAAAATTCGGTTTATAACAAAACCTAAAACAAGACACACAATTGGGAAAAGGGGGAGGGGGTTGTTGATTGATTGATTGTAACAAAATAAATTAACAAGTAAATAGAAAACTTAAAATAAGAATTAGAAGATGTGGTGTTTGTGTGAAAGGAGGTATAGTTTCATGTAGTGTATTTATGTGTAACCTAATCCTTGATTTATTTAATGAATTTGGCTTTAAACTCTGAAGTCCGGATAGATGAACTCATAAATCAAAACTCTAACCTACTTGAATATCATAACCAAATCAAAAGAAATCATTGATTATTTAGGCAAATCAAAACTTCCTAGACAATGCGCTTGTTTAGAAGCATTCATATTATTCTGAGTTATTTGCACTTGGGTATTATTCAAATCCTTAATGGAGGCTATTGAGCAAAGCAACCATAGGGATTTGTTGCCCTTGTTAATTATTATTGATCATGTAGTTAACCATAAATAAACTTAAAATAAATCATTGAGCATGAATGATAATAAGTTATCAAATAAAATAGAATAATAACCGTTCAAATAAAATTCATTATTAAGAGTCTCAAAAGTTACAACACTAAAATACAAACAATAACTATGCCTCAAAGAGCTTACTCAAAGTACATGGAGAAGAAAGAAATAAAAATAATGATATAATCCATTAATGAAGCGCGGATGGAAGAATGAAGCTTGCTTGACTTGCTCAACTCTAAGAGAGAGAATGATGAAAGCTCAAAAGTGAAGAGAAGAGATGTCTTGCACCTTGTTATAATGCCACTCAAAAGATGGTCATGAGGGATGAATGAAGCTCCATGCAAAGGGTGTGGAAAGAGAATGGTAGAGGCATGAAGAGTGCTCGTAAAGTACATGACAGAGCTAGTATGAAGATGGTCAATTTGGGCCATTTAGACCGCGGAACTGGTCTTGATGTTATGGAATGAATTGTGGGCCTTTCTCTTATCTTTCCAATGGTGTATAGCATGCATTGATCGTGTTGAACCCATATTTTTACTTAAGGATATGTAAATATTTACAAATAAATATGTGTGTTTTAGAGAGATCATAAAAAAATGGGTGGAAAAGAAGAAACAAATAAAGAAAGAAAAAATGAACAAAAAGAAAAGGAAAAAAAATAAAGAAAAATGAAATTTAGTGATATTTCTTATCAAGATGTGAGATATGGAGGTTTGAGTTCTATTAAGTATCGTTGTTGCTCTTCACACCCACTCTTTTCAAGATGTGAGATTTTTATGTTTCATAATTTTATCCTCTTTTTATCTACAAAATATTTATATGATTAGATAGAGATAATTAATCTATTTTGGATGTGCATTTTACTAAAGAATGACTTTGAAGAGTATAATACAAAGTATTTCTAGTAGTGAAGTTGATACTGTAATGAGGAAATAGCATAGATAAAATAATATTTCTTTTGATCTTGCGATTGTTCCGAGCAGGGACAGAGGCAGTAGGGGACTGGCAGGAGCCTTGGCTCCCCCCATGCTTGTGAATTTTTTTATATTACCCCTCATATTTTGTATATTTACAATCAACTCTACATTATAAATTGAAAAATTTAATAAAGCTAATACTCAAAATTGGGCTTTAGATGGGCTGGATATTTGAAAGAATAAAAAAATAACAACCAAAGTTTCAACTAGCCATGTGATGCGTTTATTGTTTGTATCATTTTATTATTTTTTTATTTCTCATCCTCTTTCTTCTCCAATCAGCCCCCACACGCAGCCCCTCATTTCTCCACTGTGATTTTTCAACAAAACCCCAATTCCTTTCTAAATTACAAAGAAACTAAAAAGGAAAAGTGTGTAGTGAACCTATTCTTCAAGTTTTCTACATCCTTCTCTCTAAATTCTAAGGTTAGCGTTCAATTTTGTAATGTCTATGGATATGTACTTATTTTTTAAAATTTTTGTAATAAATAATAGATAATAGATAATTCAAGTAATTTTTGTTATTCATTAGGTAAAGATCATTTCACTTATAAATATATCTTAATTCAACTATCAACATAAAATTAGTGGGTCGGTTTTAAATCTTCTATTATCATTTGTAACCTAGGGTTTCATGTAACCATAGATAATTAATTTTTATTCTTATATTATCTTTTTAACTTTTTTAGGCCAAATTATGTCAAAGAGAAAGACGATTGATTCTTTTTATAAGAAAATTAGCAAAAATGATGCTAATTCTCAAACTAGTGAATCAAATTCTCCATCTTTGATTATACCAAGTAATACAACAAATACACCTAATGAGCAATTACCAATGCCTTCTCATCAAGATCCTTCTCAAATACCAAATATGACCACGATTGAGGTCAATACGGTGGATGGTCCAATCGTGGTTGAGCGTGATCCTGGTAAGCGACCTCCAATTTGGGAATACTCGGGTAATGCACAAGACCAAGCTCGTAGGGCATACATTATGCTAGGTCCATATCAACCTTCGGATTGTGAGTTTAAATATTCCGGCAATCATCCGCGTCGATTTCAACCCGATTGGTATAAAAAATTTCCTTGGTTAGAATACTCACCGTATAACCACAAAGCGTATTGTTTCTTTTGTTATCTTTTTTTCAAAAAACCATTGGGAAAATGTGGGTCAGATGCTTTTACGATAAAAGGTTTTGAATCTTGGAGGAAAGTCAATAATGGAAAAAATTGTGCATTTTTAATACACATGGGAACAAGTGATAATTCGGCACACAATTATTCGATTAGATGTCATGAGGATTTGAAAAATCGACCAAGGGATATTCAACAAGTAATAGAGAAACAATCGAACAAAGAAATTTTAGATGGTCGGTTACGGCTTAAAACATCCATAGATACTATTCGTTGGCTAACATTTCAAGCTTGCGCTTTTAGAGGGCGTAACGAAGGATCAAATTCCAAGAATAAGGGAAATTTTATTGAGATGATTGAATTTTTGGCTTCATATAATGAAGAAGTTAATAAAGTTGTATTAAAAAATGCTCCTAAAAATGCAACTTACACCTCACCTGAAATTCAAAAGCAAATATTACATTGTTTTGCTAAAAATGTTCGATCTTCAATCCGTGACGAGATCGGAAATGCAAAATTTTGTTTAATTGTTGATGAGGCGAGAGATGAATCTAAAAGAGAACAAATGGGAATTGTTTTAAGATTTGTGGATAGAAATGGGTTCACTCGAGAGCGTTTTTTGGATTTGGTACATGTGAAAGATACAACATCGGCAACACTAAAAGAAAAAATTATGAATGTGTTATCTCATCACAACCTTTCCATTCAAAATATTCGGGGTCAAGGATATGATGGGGCGAGTAATATGCGTGGAGAGTGGAACGGATTGCAAGCTTTAATTCTTAGAGAATGCCCATTTGCATATTATGTTTATTGCTTAGCACATCGGTTACAATTAGCTCTTGTTGTTGCATCAAGGGAAGTATCGGATATTCACACATTTTTCCAACAAATGTCATTAATTGTCAATGTAGTTATTTCTTCTTCCAAACGCAATGATGAGTTACACGAGGAACAAATCTCCGAAATTGCGCATTTAGTTGAAATAGAAGAATTAGAAACGGGAAGTGGACTTAATCAACTCGGCACTTTGCAACGACCCGGGGATACAAGGTGGAGTTCTCATTTTAAATCTATTTGTAGTTTAATAAGTTTATATGCTCCAGCTTGCCGCGTTCTCGAGAGTATAGCCGGTGACGGCAATTACTCTACACGTGCAAATGCAAGATCTTCTCTTAAAATACTCAAATCATTTGAATTTATTTTCATACTTCATGTTTTAAAAGAGATGATGGGTATTACGGATATTTTGTGCAAAGCTTTTCAACAAAAATCTCAAGATATTATAAATGCTCTAAATTTGGTTACAGGCACGAAAACACTCCTATTAAATTTGAGAAATAATGGATGGGAGGATCTTTTAGGAAATGTGAAGTTATTTTGTGAACGTAAAGATATCCAAATTCCGGATTTAAATGCTTTGTATTCAGACATTATTTGTTCTCGTCGGACAAAAAATAAAGTCACAGTGGAGCATCACTACCGCGTTGATATTTTTATTGGTGCTATAGATCAACAAGTACAAGAGCTAAATAATTGATTCGGTGAGCAAGTAACTCAACTTCTTATTTTGAGTACTGCATTGGACCCAAAAGATTCATTCAAAGCATTTAACATTGACTCCATATGTGAGTTGGCGGAAAAATTTTATCCGATTGATTTTCCTAGACATGAAAAAAATTTGTTAAGGTGCCAATTGCAACATTATCACATTGACGTGACTCGTAATCCTGAGTTGCAAGACTTGTCCACAATTTCTGATTTGTGTCAAGCGTTAGTGAAAATTGGCAAATCGGAAATTTATTACTTAATAGATAGACTTTTACGTCTTATTTTAACCCTTCCAGTTTCCACGGCAAGTACGGAACGTGCTTTTTCAGCAATGAAGATCGTCAAAACAAAGCTTCGTAACAAAATGGAGGATGAGTTTTTAACCAACTATTTAGTTGTTTATATTGAAAAAGAGATTGCAGAAACTTTTTCAACGGATAAAATTATAGAAGATTTTGATTTAATGCAAAGAAGACGGGTTCCATTACGTATCAAGTAAATGTAGAAGCTCCCTGGTTTAGATATGTGTCTTTTTTCATTTTTTTTTCCTTGGATTTTTAAGAACAAAATGGATGATTAGCAGTTCTTGTCAGCTTCACTGACTTGGGCTTTTATGGTCAACATAGATAGAAATCTTTTTGGTTCTTTGGTAGTTTTCATTTTTTTATTTGTTTTATTTTCGTTTATTGTTTTTGGTTGTTTAGAATCAATTTATTTAATGAATTTTGTACTTTGCTATTTTGGATGATTTAACACGTAACACCTATGGGTTTCAAGCAAAAAAATGAGACAATGTATTTCTGGATATTGGGTAGTAAAATTGTCTACTTCATTAAAAAAAATTATATAATATTTGCTAACGGTCCGACCCCCCTAATATATGTTTCTGGTTCCGTCCCTGGTTCCGAGTAAAGCCAGGTCGGTCGAGGGTGTCGAGAGTCTCAATGGTGATGCACGAGACTATGAGTAACGGAATATCCTTGTAATATTCCGAGTAAAGTCAGGTCGATCAAGTGTGTCGAGAGTCTCAGTGGTGGTGCATACTAGTTGCATCGAGACTATTGACAACATGAAAGTATAAATTAAAAACTACAAAAAAACTATGTCGCGACAATAATAACTAGTTAATTAGATAAATACATTAACATGTTTAATTGTTTTGTATTTTATTATTTTGTGCTCTATTAATTGATATGTATCGCTTTACACAACTAATTTGTCGCATTGCCGTCACATTATGGTTCGGGGTGTGATAGATCGGAGGCCCGGAATAAGATTTATGGCCGAAATACTGAGCCTATGTCAGCAGGTCTGAATCTTGATTCTCATCTGCATCTTTGCATCTAGTAATCCTTTTTCCAGGTTATGTTTCATCCAAATTGCACCTAAAATCACACAAACAAATTATTAGCATCAATTCTCAAAATACGATTATTTTCCAAATATTAACGTACTAATGGTGCAATATCATATAGCATTGAAACATCAACTCCACCTTCCAACTATTTTTACTACACATGTGATAAAATGTGTATAGTTTACTTTTTTAATGTAATAAGTATGAACTTTAAATTCATCGTTGAGGTCCTACAAATTGCCAGACCCTTTGCGACGACTTGGTTGGCTTACCCTCATGACCATCTCTGAATTTCACCTAAATTAACCATTCAATTTTTACAATAGATGTATAACCTCTCCAGTGATAGATCTTGACATAAAACGTAGGGGTGCGGTAATGAAAATACATCCAAAATCTAAGGGGGCGGTATATATGTAGCTTTTAATTTTATACAAAATACAGTAATATATATATATATATATATATATATATATATATATATATAATCTTACAGGTGACCGCCCCCTAGTCTCTATTAAGATCTACAACTGATCCTCTCAATATCTCGTTAGCCTGCTGATTTTCATGTATGCATGGCTCTACTAAAACCTCTCGGGAGAACAGTGCATGGTGACCATCTCTCACATGGCTGGCTATCAAGTACAAAAAACTCAGAAGTATCAAAGCCTGCTAATATGTCAGTAATGCATTTATAATGTTTATGACGTAAAAATTGTGTGAATATCTCCGTACAAAGATGGTAAATTAAATGTAGAAGTTTATTTTGGGAAATTAATATTTAATCACCATTTTTGAATATATAATTGGTCTAAATCAATATCATTTTATCATACACTCCTGAATGGAAATTATAAATACTAGAAGTTTCGTTCGTTGCGCTAGATTTTTATCGTTCATTGTCTCATTCATCGATCAAATTTCCAGAGAATTTTTTTATATATGCTTAGCCTTAGGTAATGGAGAAACAACTCACGTAATTATTTTTTTCTTGGATAAGTTGAAATTACATATCCTAATTCAAAGCAAAAGGTTTACTTAGCTACATCACTAGATTTCCACATTTCTTGAAGAACTTTTCCAAACACTTCTAACTTATCCACATCCGCTATAACTCCCTTAACGCAATCTGCAGAACAAAACCTCTTTTCCCATTTGACTAACAATGGAAATTTAGTCTCATGCAGAAGTTTAACTCCAGTCATTTTCTCTAACGTCTTTATCCATCCAATATGGCTTCCAAATACAATATCAAGGACCGTAATTGGGTCTCCTCCAATGAAGAGGTTTTCTTTCAAGCAAGTTTCTTCGAGTATTTCGAGACTAGACCATGTTTGTTTGGTTGCTTCTATCTTTTCGTCCTCTGTTGTGGCTTTAAGGATATAACGCAGTGAAGGGAAAAACTGTAAGGAAATGTAATTCGACTGTTAGCACTGGTTGGATCATATATTGTCTAATCATTAGGAAAGAAACAAGCAAGAAATTATGGAGTTTGAATATAATCAATTACTTTCTCAAAACATGATTTCTATATCGAAAATGAATTTTTTGAATGCCTCTAAGATTATGCAATAAATTCTTTTTTATCATGTGATTCCCTAGATCTCTTTTAAATATGTTCTTTAAAGCTAAAAAAAATTAAGTGTGGGATGAATAACACACCTCCGATCTATATATAAAGCCAGCCATATAATAAGAACAAGAGCTGACACTGAATATACACCTTACCTTATCATCTATATAGGATGCCCAAAATCTAGCCAGGGCACGAGCATACGGATCAGACGGTAGCAAGGCAGTACTAGGCCAGACCTCATCAATGTACTCCAAAATAACCGACGACTCGCAAATGATTTTACTATCCTGAATCAGAACAGGAACCTTTTTGTGAATTGGATTGTAGTCGACGAGAAGTTGGCTCTTGTTCCTGCTCTATGTATTCATAACTAATACCCTTTAGATTTAGAGCGATTTGAACTCGGTACAAAAAGGGACTAGCCCACATTCCCAGCAATTTCAGTTCCTTTTTTGCATCTTCCATCTTCTCTAGATTGTGAAAAGAAGAAGAAATGAAGAATGGATATTCAAAGGGACTATTATCAAAGGTTTTTGTACATGACTTGTGATATGTGATGGATATGAGAACACATGGCGCTTTTATATAAGAGGCTGAGAAGAGTTCTCTCTTTAAAGCCATAATTGCTACTTGGACAAATATGTGATATTTCTAGTGTATCACGAATTTGTCTCATGACATGTGCAGTGGAATCTGTGGACCAAAAAGTTGGCCATTTCAAACTCTAGATAAGTTATGTGAGTCAACTATAAATTAAAAACTTTATTAAAGCAAATGATCTTCTAGTCTAGAAGGTGAGTATTCTGATTGAGATACCAGAAATTAGATGTTCAAATCTCACATTATCATTTGGAGGGGAGTATTTTTTTTTCTTTACTTCTTTATAAAATATTTCTTTGAGGAGCTTCAATGAATTTTTTTTATTAATAATGTAATTGAGTCCTTAATATGGTTTGATGTTGAGATACAGTCTAATTAGTCGCAAATAGATCGGTCAAGAATGTTGATATATAGTCTAATTAGTCGCAAGTAGATCTGACAAGAATGTTGATATACAATCTATTTAGTCGCAAATAGATCTGTCAAGAATATACGAAATCGCAACAATATTTCTGCATGCATCTACACAATTTTAATTTTAATTAATTTCATTTAAATTAAATATTTTGTTATAATTCCGAATTTAAATTACGCTGGGAACCATCATATTATATACCATTATTTTCTTTGTATTGATAGAGAATATTAAACTATCATTTTATTATTCCGCATAACCTTATAAATATGAGAAATTGGACTCTGCACTCATGTTTGTTCGAAACATAATTTAAATCGTACTTATGTAACATATCAAATTATCATATATATCTTCGTAAAATTAAACTATCATATATATTATTTCAAAATAAATAAACTATTGATGTTTCATATACCTTAGTAAAATTAAACAATCATATGTGCTTATTCAAAATAAATAAATTATAACTTAACACTCAAGAGTATATATTTATTTGGGAGGAGGTAAGCACTCGTTATTCTTAATAAGCAAATTAAAAATAATCCTTAACATCTCTCTCATTTCAAAAAATCATTTTGTCAACCATGTGGGGAAAGAAAGAAGAGGAGAGAAACCAAAAATAGAGAGAGAAACTCAGAAACATCACTGTCATTGGGAAAGGTTGGAAACTACTTCAAAGACAATAGAAATCACTGTGTCTCCCATTCACTCCCTACAAAACTCATTCTCAATTCAAAAAAACATTTCCGTTCTCTCTTTCCCAACACAAAGAGAAAAAGATCTAACTTCATTAACCAAATGCCAAGAAACAAAATGCCAAATTCAGATATGGTAGAGTTTTCCAAGAAGGGACCACAACAACCAACAACATTCAAATAAGAGCAACAATCGAGCATGGCAACCACGAGAACAATTGAGCATGGCAACCACGAGTCCAGCCACCCACCACTACAACCGTGCAATAGGTACCTCCAAATGTCATCTCTTCAACCTCTCGTAAAAGGCATCTCTCTCATTCTCCATCTCTCCTCCCTACTTTAGTAAACCGACCAAAGCTCCTCCCAAACCCTAATGACCCCTCTTGGCTGGGATTGTGCACCAAATGCATTGAGTATGGTCAAGATGCGGCTGACTGCCGTAAGCAGAGGGTTTGTTGCCACTGCTACAAGTCGACCACTAGTACAAGAATTGTTCGGTGCGAATTCAGGAAGAGATGGTGCATAATGTGTTCATGCCACGAGGTAAGACGCCGCAGAATTGCTACCCAAAGATAGACCCGCTTCTGTGAACTGCTTCATGTTGAGGAACTCGTAGCCATGTACGTTACATGCGTAAATTACCTAATTAAAATTTATACCTCTCTAGGATCATCATAAAAAACAGAAAGGTACGGGATTACATAATTACAATTTATAGCTCCTTCTAGAGTTAAAGAACTTGATCTCTCACTAATCCCCAAAGTAGAAGATCTCTACTCATACCCACGCGAACTTCAGACAGACGGAATAACCAAACTCGGCTAGTCGAGTCCTGAAATACTTCCCGAAATTACCTCACAAAACTCTCTCTTTATTTCTATGTTATGACGGCCTCTAAGGCTTGAGAATTATGTATTTAATAGAGGCAGGTTGTCCCTCTATTTATATTAGAGAGAGAAGCGAACGATTGTTCAGTTACCATAACTGAAAATCCTAATTCTGTACGTATTCCGTTCTGAATGAATCTATTCCGTTCCAAATGGAATAGGAGTTTCCATGTATACAACCTTGGCAATTGCGATATCTATTCCGTTCAGAACGGAACTATTTCATTTCGAACGGAATAGTTCTGTTTTGCACAATCAATTATCCAATAATTGATTATATCGTTCACCAATTTATATATCACATGTATAGTTGTTTTGAGGTATTTTCATCCTGAATGATTGTAGTTCATTGTGTGACCGTGTAAGTTCCATTTAACATTGGCAACGATCTTCTAAAGATCATAAGTCATGAGTGACATCTAGGCTGATGTCATGACTACCCATGTTAAATGAAATGATCAGCGATCAAAAACTTCTTCTGAAGATCATAAGTCATGAATAATCTCTAGACTGATGTCATGACTACCCATGTTAAATAAAATGATCAATGATCATTTACCTATCTGAATAGATGTTTACTTATTCCTTTTCTTCTATGATATATGTCTTGATCACAAGGTATGGAAATATGCCTTCCTTGAGTTTGATTAAAGTCTCTTTCCTGATCAAGAATTAGACTGAATAAATCAAAATGATATTAACAACTCCTTGTCAATCCATTTTGAGCATGGTCATGTATTTTCTTCAGTCTAATTTCATCTCACTCATGACGAGGGGAACAAATCTCATCTTGGTCACTCACATTCCTTATCATGATTCAGTGTATACCTAATGATGACCCTAATGATCGTCCTTTTACGGATGACGTAGGATCATATTAAAGTATGCAGTTCTACATACAGGAATCCATGGTGACCTTGGGTCGTAGGAACCATTGTTCGATTAAGACCTAGGCCGGGGGGGGTTGGGGGTTAAAGGCCTAATTTCGTGCGGAAGCGTGAAAATTTAAACTTTTCAGGGTTTCACAATTTTAAGTCTTAGACTTTTTAGATAATGGTTGTACAAATTCTAATTAACAAAGTAATTGAAAAAAATAAGAAGTAAATTAAATAATTGAAAGTAAATGCGATACCGAACACCATATCTGTTGACGAAGTTCGGCAAGGTGATTGTGTTTAGCTTTAATCACCCGTTCTCGCTAGCAGCTCTTCCTGCGTTCACGAGCACCTACTCTTCGGGTATGCCTTTCGGCTCCTTGATTCACTAATCCATATAGCGTTCATTACAAACTCGAATCACCGATCGCTTTACAACACTCGTAGCGATTCGGTAAAACTAAACTTGATTTCTTTCAATCACAACCAACAACAAACAATCGCTCAATAACTCTCCTAATCTCACACAAGATTTAGAGTAATTTTGTTGAACACTTGAGAGTGAATTCTTGTTTTAGAATATTGAAAAACTGATAAGAAATTCAGATTGGGGCTGCTCTTTTAAAGGAGGGAGTAGCTCTCAAAAAAGATAATTATGTATGTTCCATTTAGAACTGAAGGACTTTCTGAAGGTGCCAAGAATCTGGTAGAACCAAATCTCGTAGCTTCCGTTCATAACTGAATATCTTTCATTCTGAACTGAAGCACTATTCACAATCCAAGTCATAACCAAATTTTGAGCAATTTGACAAGAATTTTCTCTATAAGTGATGAACACTTGAAGAGGGCTCCAAAACTTGACTGCCAAGAGCATGCAACTTGAAAGCAAGAAAATGCGAAGCAACTCTTCGACAACTTCAAATTTGATCGAGATTGACCTTTTGCATGTCAACTTGAAATTGATAAAACTCCCGATCTTAAACATGAAACTCAAACAAGATTAGTAATTACGAAAAAGTTTTAAATATCATCAAACCGAGAACAACAGGAATAAGAACACCATTCATTTGAGAATCGCTAATGACATGTACAATGCATATTCTCATATTGTGATCATTCCAGTACATATTCTCTAACACGTATCTATATTCCAGACTTGACATCCATATGCACATGATCAGCAGAAGATGATCATCGAGTTTGTGAATATACTAGTGTGGATATGTAACTTCTTATTTGAAGTATGTTTATCTCTATAAATATTCCATATATCACTAGGGAAAGTTTGGAATGTCATTCGTTAGTTCACAGTTCTACTATCAGAATAACGTATTATGATGATGTGAACCCGAAGTGCCATGGGTATAATTCATTCAGTTTCCCACTTGCACTAGGCCAACTTTAAGCATCACATGCTCATTAGGCAATTTGACCTTCATGCTCTACTAGCGGAAAAAAATACGCCTATCAGATTATAGAAATTTATATCGCAAACTTGTTATATCTCTTGATGATCTCTATCATTAGGCGAGAACCTTATGAAATAGGTACTTGAATCTTTATAGCTCTAGTTTCAGCGATTCTTAGTTCACAACATAGATTGTGAGACATTAAGAGCACTCATGACTACTCCTAATTCCAAGATCAAGTTTCAATTTAAGTATACCTATTGTCTGCTTCTAAAGTAACAATATGGTATTGTTTCAGTTCCAATATCTTGTTTGGAACTCTTTGCAAATTAATGTATTATAAATAACCAAATTGCGATAATGATCCGTGCTAGGAAGTGTAATCTCTTACCACTATCTAACTCCTCATATATCGGGATATCTTAGTTTTCGTAAGAACTTAGTTATATATTCTAGTCATCAAATGACTATCATTTGCTCTCTTATGCTCTAAGGATATTGAACAATGCATTCATCTCGTTATCAAGAATTCTTTCTTGTTCATTGAACCTTTCAATAAATGGATGATAAGTATATAATATTATTCGTATGTCTTCATTATATGAACGTCATAGGCAATAAATCTTTCTTGCATATTGAATTCCTTCAATATATTGTTGAAAGCATAGAATCCAATTCATTTGTCTTTTATCGTTATAGGCAAGAACTATTCCCTACATATTGAATACTCATTATATGGTCGAAGGTATAGAATCTAATTCATATATCCTTTTATTGTTCATGTGAATATCATAAGCAAGAACACTTTCTTTCATATTGAACCAAAAGTCTATATAGACTTCAACTCCCAACTATTAGGACGGTGTAAGTTCGTTGTTACAATACAAGAAGATTGTTATACTCCCACTGAATTTCTTGAAAAGAAGGTTTTCATATCTATTTCGATAAAGCCAAATTCTACAATTTACTTTATCAAATAGATTCATCCTGAGATGCTTGCTTTTATCCAGAAATTACTGTATCAAAATAAACGAATTGTTTCAGTTACAGTACCATGTTTGGAACACTCTCCAAATTACTGTATTCAAAATAAACGAATTGCGATATTGATCAATGTTAGAAAAGTGTAATCTTGTACAACTACCTAGCTCCTCATAGATCGGGATATCTTGGTTCTCCGTAAGAACTTAGATATTTATTCTAGTCATCAAATGACTGTCATTTCCTCTCGTATGCTCCAAGCATATTGCACAATACATTGTATGGCTTGAAGAATCTTATTCATCCCGTTATCATGAACTGTTTCTTGTATATTGAACCTTTGAATAAATGGATGATAAGCGCATGTCTCCATTACATGAACGTCATAGGCAAGAATTCTTTATTGCATATTGAACTCCTTCAATATTTTGTTGAAATTAAAGAATCTAATTCATGTGTCTTTCATTGTTCATATTAGTGCCAAAAATAAGAACTCTTTCTTGCATATTGAATATTCAATATATGGTCGAAGGTATAGAATCTAATTCTTATATCCTTGTATTGTTCAAGTGAATGACATAAGCAAGAACTCTTTCTTCCATATTGAACACTTCAATATATGGTTAAGGCATAGAATCTCATTCGTATATCATTCATGACCACCATAAGCAAGAACATTTCTTACATATTGAATTCTTTCAATATTTTACCAATGTACTTTTTCTTAAAATCATTAGTCTACATAGACTTCAACTCCCGACTATTACGACGGTGCAAGTTCGTTGTTTGTAATACAGGAAGACTGTCATACTCCCACTGAATTTCTTGAAATCAAGGAGGTCACATCTATTTTGATAAAATCAAAATTTTCAATTTACTTTGTCAAATAGATTCATCCTGAGATGCTTGCTTTAATCCATTCATGGATTCGAAGCCTGTAATCTATCCAGAATTCTTGGATTGATAAAATTCTTGCCATGTATCGAACATCCACAGTAAAGTTCCTGTAAAGGAATGGCAGTTAGAATTCTTAATATCAATAAGTGAGAAAGTCTTTTATTATATCCCATACTATAGCAACTTCTTTGTTATTTATAGGTTAACCATGTAATTTATGCAATGGTCATCAAGCCATTGGATACTCCAGTTAAGTTCCCAACTTGACTGCTCATACATTTGTTGCATCTCAGTTCTGTTAGTCTAACCATTTTGAGAATATTGACTCTTCATAGTTTCCTCGGTAGAAAGTCGACTCATCCTTTATGAGCACCTTTTATGAGAGATCATATCTCTCAGCCTAATATCTACCAGGTCTATGAGGAGGACTTTATGTTTCAAGTATATCCCTATCAACTATTTGATAACCTCATTAAAGGTTCATCGCTAGTATGTCGATCTCAAACCTTTTGAGATGTATTACACTCCCGCTTCTTCTTTAGGAGATTAGATCTCTTTTAAAGGAATCTGAATTTCGAGTAGCAAACAATTTGAACTCGTAATGGATGTAAAACAATATTAAATTGATATTCCACAAATATTTATAAGATTGTTGTGTTGACGTCGTCAACCTTTTGACAAGAGTCGTACTTCAATCTTTAAAGACATCTTGGGACTGTCCCAACCCATATCACTTATGGTGTCCTTTTGAACCTTATGATAGTCAGTGTTTAGTGTATATAAGAGTATTAACCGATAAGAATCTCGGAGGCATAGATCGAATCTTATCCAATAAGTTTGATCTTCTTTATGTGCACATCAGGAGATGCTGCATATAGAATTAATTGTGAAACTCTTTTCACAATTTCTAACATAATTGTCAAACTATTGACTCAAATACTTGCCACTTTGATCTGATCAAAGTACTCTTATTATCATGTCAAGGTGATATCGAATTTCATTCTTAAATGCTTCAAATATTTTGTGTTTCATTAAGTAAACATTTTACTTAAAACACTTTAATATGAAATTCTTATATTCCTATTTATACCCGACTTGCTTGTTGTCTCTCGTGCATCTATATGCATGAGTCTCAACAAACTAACCCATCAACTTGTGATGGTTGCCCATTCTTGACATCTTGTTCGATAAATAAAATTCGCACGTCTCAATTGATGCTAGATCCAATGAGTCTAACGTTCCACATAGGGTGGAGTTTGGAAATACGATTCTTATTTTGTAATTTAAATGACTCTGCTAGAAGCACATGTCATGGAAATCAATGGACTTATATTTAGCATATAATGGTTATTTTCTAAGTGAACATTTCATAAAGAAAAATAAGAAAATTTTTATTATTCCAAGTTTTACAACCACCTTTACGCTTATATAGAAATAAAATGTATTCCATTACAAGTCCACAATGGCAAAGTCAATAAAATTCTGGAGTTAATGTAGCAACTCTTGCTTCATTCCCAACTCGTAGGTTGACTTATCCTCTAGTTAATCTTCTACTTGTAAGTAATATCCTGCACATTCAAAATGTGAGAATTATAGTGGATATCCAATATCCAAGTAGAGATTTAGGAAAGAGGAATACCTTATATGGCAATCAATGATTCTTCTTTTCGACATATCTTATATCCTCCCCTCCAGTGATCATGCATAGAACTGTAGGATTAGTGCCCTAGGCCAAATATATTTGTGCTAGGAAATGGATTATGTATTAAGACATTATTATTTATTTAATAAAGGTTGTTTCTTATATATCTGTGTGTATGGGTTGTGAATGTAAATCTTATATCCACCAAGAATGACACTTCGGGTTCACGTCATCAGAATACGTGATTCTGATATTAGAACTGTGAACCAATGAATGACATTCTAAATTGTCCCTAGTGATATGTAGGATGTTTATAAAGATAGACATACTTCAGGTAAGAAGCTACATATCCACACTAGTATATTCGCAGGCTAGATGATCATGTTCTGCTGATCATGGACATAGAGATGTCAAGTCTGGAATATAGGTACGTATTAGAGAACACGTACTGGACTAACCACACTATGAGAATATGCATGGTATATGTCATTAGTGATTCTCATATGAATAGTGTGCTTGTTCCTACGACCTGAGGTCACCATGAATTCCTGTATGTGGAATTGCATACTTTAATATGATCCTACGTCATCCGTAATGAGATGATCATTAAGGTCATCATTAGGTATGCACAAAATCATGACGAGAAATATGAGTGACCCAGATGGATTTGTTCCTCTAGTCATGAGGGAGATATCTCTGGGCCCCCTGATGAACTAGGACTGAACGAAATGCATAGCCATGATCAAAATGGATTTACATGTGTTGTTAATATCATTTTGTATTTACTCAGTCTAATTCTCGATCAGGAAAAAGACTTTGATCAAACTCAAGGATGACATACTTCCATGCCTTGTATCAAGACATATATTGTAGGACAAAAGGAATAAGCAAACATCTATTCAGATAGGTTTATGATCGCTGGTCATTTCATTTAACATGGGTGGTCATGACATCACTCTAGAGGTTACTCATGAATTACGATCTTTAGAAGATTGTTGCCAGCGTTAAATGGAACCTACACGGTCACACAATGAACTCCATTCGTACGGGATGAATATGCGTCAAAACAGTTATACCATGATGTATAAATTGGTGAACGAAATAATCAATTATTGGATAATTGATTGAACAAAACATTACCATTCCATTGGCAACGGAATAGTTTCGTTCCCAACGGAATTGATATGGAAACTGTAATAACCTTAGCTGCGAAGTATTCCGTTATGGAAATACCTATTCCGTTGGCAATGGAATAGTTCCATTGACAACGAAACAAGTACATATTAGGGTTTTTAATTATGGTAATTGAGCAATCGTTCACCTCTCTCTCTAGTATAAATAGAAGGGCAGAGTCTCTCTATTCTACACACAATTCAGAAGCCTTAGAGTCCGTCTAATACAAAGAAATAGAGAGCGAAAGTTTTTGAGAGATTTTCGGAAAGTATTTCCGGACTTGTCTAGCTAAGTCCGGTTATTCCGTTCGCCTGAAGTTCGCGTGGATACGAGTAGAGGTTCTCTATCTTGAGAACTTGCGAGCGATCGATCTTCATCCCTAGGAGAAGCAAAGAGGTCGCGAGTCGAGCTTTAGGAAGGAGAAGGTTGGAAGTCAGAAAAGTTCAGACCTACATCCGTTCTTCATCTCGAGGATCAAAAAGATCCGAGGTAAAAATTTTAATAGTTAATCTCGTACTTTTATTCCCTTAACGTAGATCCTAGGGCGGATTAAATCCATAGGTTCCACTGCGCATATAACATACATGGCTATGGATTTCCCAACAAGAACATGCAATCACTTCTTCAGATTCCTCAGGTTCTGGCAAAACTTTGCCTTCACTCTTAATCCAGCTCTCCCATGCGGCTTGTCTATTCAACTCCCTTTCTCTTTCAATCTTGAGGGCATCAATGACAAATTTTTCTTCTATGTCCTTATATGCATGTTTAAGCATCTTATGCAATTCCGTGATCGTCATCTCCATCTGACACTTATGATATTCAGTAATGAACAAATCAAAGCTCAGAGGAAGCGATCCATGAATCATGTCAACCGCGAATTTCCTTGGAATAAGCGATCCAAGTCTCTCTAACTAATCAATGTGGCTTCTCATTTTGAACACATGAGTGTCCACAGTGTTACACCCTGACTCCAATTTTGATCTGAGGTGTAACGGTCGTATATCCCGAAATATATACGACACTAAAAATTGTATTACAGCGGAAAAATACAAGGAATATAAATAAATCAAGTATCTACAAATTTCTTTATTACATTAATTTCTTATAATTATTTTATTTTCTCGATATGACGACACTCAACCCAGTACTCCCGAATAATTGAACTTGAAATTTGGGAAAATAAAAAAAAAGGGGGGTGAGCACAACAACTCAAAAAGGGTATGCTTCACATACGTTTAAAAATAATACTAATTTTAATAAATAAATATTTGACTTAAAAATAATATGAATATAGTTAAATTTCTTTTAATTTGGGATTTTAATTTCTCATTCATCTTTCACGCACACACATTAGATCATGCTCCGTGGCATCGAGTACGCGCACAGATACAAGTCTTTCCAAGCTCATTATTGGGTGATTCGGTGGCCCTAGCTTCCACCTACTAGGTACAGCCTATCATCTTGATCATAATCAGCGGCCTTGGCTTCCACCTACCAAGTACGGCTGGAGTTACCTTAACTATTTCACTTTTCTGAATATCACATCTTTATCCCATAAAATAATTATATCTCAAAAATATATTATTTTTATTATGTAATATTCTATTTTTATAAATAATAAAATATTCAGTATGAGCAGTATAAGATCAAATAAAAATATATTTCATATTATAGATATTTAATAATATCAAAATAATTTAAAAATCGTAAACGTATTTGAGAGCAAAATCCCTTACCTGAATCTCATGGAAGAAAATAACAGATTAACTTCAGAACTCTCAGTCATATTCCTTGATGTCAAGAGTATTTCAAAACATGTTTTGCTAATACAGAAGTGAAACTCCATTGGAAAATATTTAGACTAAACTTTTGATATGGAAATCAGAACGATTGTAGAACGATAAAATAGGTGCTGCCAAATGACTTGAATGATACATATTTATAGTGATGAAAACATGTATAGCGAGTAGTAAAAGCATGGAGTTGAAAGCTCGGTTACAATCGCCATATAAGGCAAATTAATTTAAACGCATAGCAATACAATAAATGAGAGAAAATACAAACCTATAAAACATGCATGACCCTTAATGACAATCAAGACCCACCTTTTGACTCGGTCAATCAAAATTAAGTTACCACTCAACAAGTTACATATTGGACCCAATTAGATATTAATCTACCAGAGAAACAATATATCTTGATTAATTTTAGATGTAACTCTCCAAAGGCAAAATGAAAAACATGTAACAGCTAAATGAAATTAAAGAACGAATTTCGAAACAACTGGAATTGATGAAATTATGACTTTTGTAAACGGGACCCTAAAATATCAATTAATTGCAACATTTAGGCTATAAAACAGATTTTAAAATAATTTGGTTTCTAAAATCTTGATTGAAAATACATAATTTTAGAAAATATTAATTTTTCTGAATCTGTTAGAATTATTATTTTAGGAAATTATGAAAATATCCTTAAATATGAAATCCAAAATTTTCGGGATATAAGACACAGAGAAGTCTTGAGTCATCTTGCTCTTGATTAATAACTTGTTGACCTTGTAGCTCTTGATTAATAACTTGGTGATCTTGTAGCACTGAATACTAGCATGCTTTCAGAACATTTCTTTAAGCGCCTTGATCATATCATTGGCATCCATAAAACATATCTGCTTCCGAATCGTAGGTTTCATTTCTCTAACATCATCCAGGCTACTTCATTAGAGTCATCAATACACTTCTGATTAATGTCTTGAATGACTCAAGAAGTGGTTGAAGACAATGGATTTGGGATGGATGTCTCAAGGACGTACAACTTTCCTTCACTATTGACAACAAAACTCAGAGTCCTGAACCATTCAGGGAAGTTTGTGCCATCGAGCTTATCCTTCTCAAGGATAGATCGCAAGTTCGTAAATTTCGAACTCATTCTAAAAGTTTAATATGCAATGTAAAGTTTATATTTAAAATTAGAGTTATTCTAATTATGGTTCATATATTATACTCCCACTATTTTCTTCAAATCAACCACCCTCACTGATATTGATTCGGAAACATTCAATTGAGTGAAGTTTCATAGTGAGTCAAGTTTTGTATTTCATTGAGCAAAAAGTGCGATCCGGCACAACCCTTAATGCTCAACTATTTAGGTAGAAATACTTTCCAATTGTATCATATGAAACTCTTACCTTTTATGGAATGAGTATCTTATATTCGGTGTATTATCCCATCTTGTGTCTTGACCCAAGTCCGACTTGCTAGCTCAGTTAAGTTTAACCATGAATGAGTATCGACAAACGAGTTTCTAGCACACTCAGCTCAGGCATGACCTATGCTAGTCACTACTTCCCGCATGCTCCTTTCCAAAGATAATCCCCCACATGCCCAGCTCCGGCATGACCCCTGTGAAAAATTGTCTGAGTACCGAGGGTTACAATGACATGGGAGGCTCTTCATTACTTAATATTCTGAAGGATTTTATTTAGATTTATAAATAAAAACATCACAAAAAAAGATAAATATAGTATGAGCCTATTCCTCATGAGTGATCATGAGGTTTCTAATCCTAGATCTATCTCTAGATTGTAGGTGAAATCTTCAACGACCCCTTCGTTGTGTGTGTATGAAGATCCAATGCTATCTTCTGAAGATTGCGCCAAGATCCTCATCTTGTCTTGACAAAATATCATTCTTAACACCTATCATATTGCTAGAAAAAGTAAATTACAATTTTGGACAACTCACTGGTTGCCATAATTACAACATTGAACAACTCACTAGTTGCCATTAATATTAAATAAAATTGTAAGAATTCACACATAAGATTAAATCACAGAACAATTACATATCTAAGTCTCATACCATATTTATATATTCAAATTCCATGTATAACAAAATTAGGGTTTTTTGCAAAAATTAGCCTTATTCCGTTCGGAACGGAACCATTCCATTCTGAATAGAATCAGCGCAGAAAATCTTTGACAGAAATTCTGCCTATTCCATTCAGAACGGAACTATTCCGTTCCGAATGGAATAACGCTGAAAATTATGTTTCTTTTTATTTTAGTTCCGTTTCCAAAACAGATTCCGAAAAACTATTTTTCGAAACTCTACGAAATCATAATATCCAATATTATATTTCTAGAAACTATTTCTGTGATGTTATGAAATAATATTTTCAAAATCCTAAAATTCATTAAGGAAATAATCGTCAATTATATTTAAAATTTACTAAATTTTAAATATAATCGACGATTATTTCCTTAACGAATGCTCTAATGCTACTGTTGGAGAACCCGTAGCCATGTATGTTACATGCGCAGTGGAACATATGGGTTCAACCTTCCCTAGGATCATCATTTAGGTAATAAAAGTACGATATTAGCTATTAAAATTTATACCTCGGATCTTCTTGGTCCACGAGACAGAGAACGGATGTAGGTCTGAGCGATTCTGACTTGCAATATTCTCCTTCCTGAAACTCGACGCTGCAAACCTTCTTGCTTCTCCTAGGGACGAAGAGTGATCGCTCGCTAGTTCTCAAGTTAGAGAACCTCTACTCGTATCCATCCAAACTTTAGACACACGGAATTACCGGACTCGGTCAGACGAGTCCGGAAATACATTCCGAAATTATCTCATAAAACTCTCTCTCTCTATTTCTGTATCACGGTGTCATCTAAGCCTTTAGAATTGTGTGTAAAATAGAGAGGGGTTGCTTCTATTTATAATAGCGAGGGAGGCGAATGATTGCTCAGTTACCATAACTAGAACCCTAATTATGCACCAATTCTGTTCCGAACGGATCTATTCCATTCCGAACGGAATAGGGGTTTCCATGTTAAAACCTTGGCTGCCAAGGAAGCGCAATTTCCATATCTATTCCGTTTAGAACGGAACTGTTCCGTTCCGAATGGAATAGTGATGTTTTGCACAATCAATTATCCAGTAATTGATTATTTCGTTCACCAATTTATATATCACATGTATAACTATTTTGAGGAAAATGGAGTTCATTGTGTGACCGTGTAGGTTCATTTTAACGTTGGAAATGATCTTCTAAAGATCGTAAGTCATGAGTAACCTCTAGACTGATGTCATGACTACCCATGTTAAATAAAATGATCCGTAATCGTAAACCTATCTGAATAGACGTTTGCTTATTTCTATTGTTCTACGATATATGTCATGATCACAAGGCATGGAAGTATGTCAACCTTGAGTTTCATCAAAGTCTCTTTCCTGATCGAGAATTAGACTGAGTAAATACAAAATTATATTAACAACATATGTTCATCCATTTTGAGTATGGCCATGCATTTCCTTCAGTCCTAGATCATCAGGGGGCCAGAGATATCTCCCTCTTGATGAGGGGAACAAATTTCATCTTCATCACTCACATTTCTCATCATGATTCAGTGTAGACCTAATGATGACCCTAATGTCATCCCGTTACAAATGACGTAGGATCATATTAAAGTATGCAGTTCCATATACAGGAATTCATGGTGACCTCAGATCGTAGGAACAAGAATACAATTCATATGAGAATCACTAATGACATAAATCATTCATATTCTCATAGTGTGGTCAGTCCAGTACGTATTCTCGAACAGGTACCTATATTCCAGACTTGACATCCCTATGTCCGTGATCAGCAGAACATGATCATCCACTCTGTGAATATACTAGTGTGGATATGTAGCTTCTTACCTAAAGTATGTTTTGTTGGGTTTCAGACGTGCATAACGCAGCGGAAAACAAAATTTTTGTCCAAAACCAATCCGAGGATCCGTGCGTATCGGTTAAATCAAAGAAATAAATCTTAAAAATACGTTTTGGATTACGCTTAATCCGTGACGCTCAAACCATGCGTGCTGTCCATGCGTCTCTAAACCGATTACCGTCCTAACCGATTTTACGTCCGTCTAGGCCGTCTAGGTCGGATCGTGCGAAAGTCATCGACCGCACAGACAATCGGTATGCACCCTTTCATGAAGACACAACTATTCAAGAGGTCGCAACTCTTGCGATTGCACCTTTTCGGTCATACCTCTTAGTTGCGCATGTCGATTACACCTCATGGTCGCATCTCTTGGTCGCAACCGTTAGTCATAACCTATTGGACATGATATTTGGATCATATCCATTGGTCACACTCTTTAGTCGCACCCTTTGGTCGCACCCTTTCGTCGCAACCTTATGGACGTGACATTTGGATCGCATCCGTTGGTCACACCCTTTAGTCGCACCTTTTGGTCGCACCCATTCGTCGCAACCTTATGGACGTGACATTTGGATCGCATCTGTTGGTCACACCCTTTAGTCGCAACCTTTAGTCGTGTCTTTTGGATGTGACATTTGAATCGCATCCCTTGGTCCCACCCGTTAGTCGCACCTTTTGGTCGCACCCATTCGTCGCAACCTTATGGACGTGACATTTGGATCGTATCCGTTGGTCACACCCTTTGGTCGCAACCTTTCGAAGCGTCTTTTGGATGTGACATTTGAATCGCATCCCTTGGTCACACCCGTTAGTCGCACCTTTTGGTCGCACCCTTTGGTCGCATCCGTTGGTCGCAACCTTTCGTCACGTCTTTTGGATGTGACATTTGAATCACATTCCTTGGTCACACCCGTTAGTCGCATCTTTTGGTCACACCCATTCGTCGCAACCTTATGGATGTGACATTTGTATCGTATCCGTTGGTCACACCCTTTAGTCACACCCTTTGGTCGCAACTCTTGGACTCAACTTTTCGATTGCATTCCTTGGTCGCACCTTTTAGACGCAATCCTTGGTCGTGACCTTTGGATCATATTTCTTGGTCGCAACTATTGGATGCAACACTTGGACGCAACTTTTGGATCGTATCCCTTGGCGGCAACTTTTGGACACAACTTCTGGATCACATCTATTCATCGCATCTTTTGATCGCATCTCTTGAACATAACTTTTGGATCACATCCTTTGGTCATATCCATTGGTCGCATTATTTGGATGCAACTCTTGGATCATATTCATTAATCGCATCTTTTCTATTAAGAATATTCAACACTTGAATATTTTATATGCAAGCCCTATAATTATAAAGAGTATCTAAATAGTATATATCACATATATACCGACTCAATTTAACAGAAACACGCACGTCGCTCTGATACCACTGTTGGGTTTCAGACGTGCATAACGCAGCGAAAAATAAAATTTTCGTCCAAAACCAATCCGAGGATCCGTGCATATCGGTTAAATCAAAGAAATAAATCTTAAAGATACCTTTCGGATTACTCTTAATCCGTGACGCTCAAACCATCCGTGTTGTCCATGCGTCTCTAAACCGATTACCGTCTTAACCGATTTTACGTCCGTCTAGGCCGTCTAGGTCGGATCGTGCGAAAGTCATCTACCGCACAGACAATCGGTCTCCACCGAAACTCTCAACAAACCATTCTCATCTTCTTATGCCGAATAGATCACAAGCGCTGAAAGTACGCACGCCTCTACCGGTGTCCACACAAACAAACTTCTTAAAACGGGAAGAAGAACAATATATATGCTAGTACTTGTTCTCCTCTTGCATAAGAAAACTCTTCTTATTTTATCTCACAAAAGATGTATATAATTTCTCTCATATAATCACACTCTTTCATTTTTGTCATACAAAAAGAAAGCACTCTTTCATAATTTTGTCATACAAATTAGAAAGTATATTTTCTTTCTTTTGTCTCACAAAAGAGAATGAGAAATAATGAGAGAGAGAATGATGTGTTGTGTTATAAATTTGGATCCCTCTATATCCATATATAGAGGTGAAGAGTCATGTATCTTCACACTAAAAGATGTGTATGACATCACTCATCATTATCCATATGCCATCATCTAGACTCTTCTAGATTACATGATCTTTTGTGCTCATAGTCTTTATATACATATATATCACATCTTATCACATAAGATGACAATATATTTTGTGACATTTTTATGCAACTCATCATATAAGTCGCTAGGATTTTCTGCGCTCGTTTCAGTTTGTACTTTGTGTGTGACCCTGCAGGTTCACTTAATATTGGCAATAGACTTGACAGTCTATAAATCATGAGCGGACTCTAGCAAGCCATCATGACTACCCAATTTTAAGTGAATATCGGTGATCTGATTTACCTAATCAACAATCACGTATTTAGTTCCTTTGTCACACGATATTTATATCGATCATAAGACATGTAAGACGCCATCCTTATATTAATCGATTAATATTTCTTAATTCCGAATTAAACTGAACAAGAACAAATGACATTAATAACTCTTATTAATTCATTTGAGTATGGCCATACATTTCTTCAGTTCAATTCATCAAGAGGCCTAAAGATATTTCTCTCATTTATGAGAGGAACAAATCCCGTCTTGATTGCACTCATCCCTCTACATGATTCATTGTATACCTAATCATAACCATTATGACCACTCAGTTAAAGGCAGTGTTAGATTATATTAAAGTATAAAATTACTCATGTTGGGAACCGAGACAATCTCAGGTCAAAGGACTATAAATACTTTATGTTACAAGAATCGCTAATGACATAAAACATGTAGCATTCTTATGGCGGGTCAGTCAGTATATGGTCTCTAACATATACCTATGTTAATGAACGCACTTGGATGACATAAAGCTGATTGCATATTCATGGTCTATTTTAATTATATTAAAATAACCTATACGCACATATTATATGAAATATCTTAGAATAAATATTATGTTTATTATTACAATCCATCATCTAGGTCACAAATACTTTGGCCTAGAGCATAACACCATCATGTTTATCTCTATAAACGACCTACATATCATTAGGGATGGTTTAGAATGTCACTCGTTAATTCACAGTTCTACTATCGGAATCACGTATTCGGATGACATGAACGCGAAGTGCCATTCATGTTCAATCTAATACATATAAATATATTAGTCACTCATACCATCATTCATATATGAACTGAATAAACGTGTTTCTCATAATCTAATCTCTAGTCCAACACTTTGTCCTAGGACACAATTCCTTCATAGAGGCGTTATGCCAGACAAATGAAAGATTTCTCGCTTTCTTTCTCAAAGACCTAATCTCCATAGCAGAATCATACAAATCTTATATTAAGGAAATACCGGGCCAAGATGCAGTCGTCTGGAAATGGAAGAGCTTCGGAAAGTTCACGATCAAATCTTCATACACTTTCCTGCGAAATCGAGGAATGAGAAATCCATGGCAAGCTGCCTGTGGGAGACAAAAGCCCCGTTAAAGATTAAATTGTTCTTATGGCTTAGGCAGGATATACATGGCGGATTTACTGGCAAAAAAAAGGTTGACCACTTAACGTGAGTTGCACTCTTTGCCAAAGAGAGCCTGAGGCCAATGACCATCGCCTCCTTGCATGTTCATATACACGAGCAGCTTTTCGTTTGATAGAATGATACACCTTGGCACCCATAAAACTACAACAGAATGGAGACTTCACTCAAACATGGAACACACTAATAGGAAGAGACTCTCCAAGAAAGAAAGAAGAAGTTGGGACAGTTTATGGGTGGCCATGGCATGGATAGTATGGAAAGAGCGCAATGCGAGGATATTCGTTAATGTACAAGAACTGCCGGATCTGATAGCGCGGAAAGCAATGCATGAAGCTTCCCTCTAGATAAAATTATGTTGAACAAGAAGGATATCATATTGAATGAGTAGAATCTAATTTGTTTCCTTTATTTTTATTTTATTACCTTCGAGCGAAGAAATTATAACTTAATATGTAAAACATTTATTTGTTAAATGGAAAAAGAGTGAATGCTCCAGGCATTGCTCCATTAAAAAAAACACCTTAAAATATTCCTGAAGAAGCAGTTTATTTATTTTTTATTTTTATTTATATTTTTTTTGAGGAAATTTGGAGAGTACTCTAATTGTCCCTGTTCCAAATGAATTACTATTTCATTTGATTTTTGTAAGAGATTTACAATCCTTGTATTTACAATCAAAAAAATCAGTAACTTTATCTAAAGAAATATAAAAATGAAGAGTTAAACCAGCAGGATACATGGGCCCTTTGAGACTCGAGAATTTCTATTCGGTCGAAGTCCAGAAAAAAAAAACTGAAAGCCCAAATAAAGGAGCACCGCTGAGAGGATTCCTTCCACTTGTCAAGGGATTATTGGTCCACCCTTATTACACAGTTTTCATCTCTCGATCTTTCCTCCTTTGAAGAAACAGTTTATTATAAGAGGGATAACAAAATATGAAGAATAATTCAACAAATCCCTTAGGAATGGAGACTTCACTCAAACATGGAACACTAATAGGAAGAGACTCTCCAAGGAAGAAAGAAGAAGTTGGTATAGCTTATGGGCGGCCATGGCATGGATAGTATGGAAAGAGCGCAGCGCGAGGATATTCATTAATGTACAACAACCGCAGGATATGATAGCGCGCAAAGCAGTACATGAAGCTTACCTCTGGATAAAACTGTGTTGAACAAGAAAGATATCATGATGAATGAGTAGTAGCTAATTTATTTTCTTTTATTTTCGTTTTTTCTTTACCTTTCAGCAAAAAAATTATAACTTAATATGTAAAACATTTCTGTGTTAAATGAAAAAGAGTGAATGATCCTGGTATTCCTCCATTCAAAACAAAATTACACCTTAAAATATTCACGAAGTAGCATTTTATTACAAGAGGGATAAAAAAAAATGAAGAATAATTCAACAAATCCCTAAGGAACAATTATCAGAGAGGATGAATGAAGATACCAGAGAGGATCAAAGAAGAAAATAAGAGGAAATTAGGAATATTAATTTAAGGATGGTCCGGCGGGTTGACCTTGGGCCCATAAGACCAACGCTCTAACCAACAGAGCTACGGGACCTTCTGATGTCTTGATTTATAAATAATGTAGCAATGTAGTAACGCAAGATCTAAAAGGAGTATCTCTCAAGAGCTACGGGACCTTCTGATCAAATTAACACGCCATATATTAAATTATATCCTTGATTTAATTAGATAAGAAAAGTATCTCTCATTAACAATAGTTATTGAGATAACATTTCATGATTTCAAAACACAGACTACAATTCATTTCACAAATTGAAAACTAGCAGGTAGCCCACACATGAAGACCTACAAAAAGAAACAAAAACTCTCTCTCTCTCTCTCTCTCTCTCTCTCTCTCTCTACTAGTTCACTATTTCTAGTTTGGTTCCAGGTCAAGTTGAGCTATCTTTTGTATGTTCATGGGGTAAACCACATCTGAGTTGCCGTAAAACGCCTTGCGAGCGAGTATTATGTTCACAGCTGATGTGGGATGAAATGCGTCCCAAAATACATATCTTTTTCTATCTGGACATGGTGTTTGAAAGGGAAGGCACGTTACTTCTCCCTGGTTTTGCCCAAGTCCGCAACACCCTCGGTCTATCACGCTAAACCCTAAAAATTGCTAAAAATGTTATATTTATACTTACATATGCAGTTTAGTTGTAAGTGAAATATACTCACATCATAATTCGTTTATCTGGGAGAGATGTTGCAAAATTTGGTATGTTGATGTCTATATTTATGAAGGTTTTATTCCACTTGCATTTTTCAAATGTATACATGATATCATTATTTTTTTGTGGATACACATGAAATTCTACCCTAATGTTAAAATAAAATAAAAGTTTCAAATAACACCCTAACTTTTCTGAATATTACAAAAAACCATGCATTTCAGTTTTTCAAAAAAAAAAAAACCTATGATAATCATTTTCAGAAAAAACCTGCATTACTTTTCCATCCAAAACTTAGTTAACTTTTTTGAAATTCCATTTTTACCCTCAAATATTAATGACATTTTTTTTTATGAAAATACCCATACTGTCTTGATATTTAAATTTAATATTTATTCTTCATACTTTTAAAATATTTTAAAAGATCTCTAAATATTTAAAACATAATTAAATTTAACACAATAAATATTATAAAATTTAACACAATGATATTATATATTGTTTATAATATTTTTTAATATAAAAATCACATAAATATTTCAACTAATAATTAACATATAATTAATAATATATCTAAAAGATAATATATTAGTTTATATATATATATATATATATATATATATATATATATATATAGTATTTTATTGTATTAATTATATGCTAACTAATATATTAATCATATCAACAACAAAACTCACGGATATTTGAGTGTAAAATGGGAATTTCAAAAAAATATTAATGGAATAATAAATGGAGGGGATTTTTTTTGAAAAAGAAAATGCTTATCATAGTTTTTTTTTCTTTTGAAAAATCTGAAAATTCATGGCATTTTTTGTAATATTCAGAAAAGTTAGGGTGTTATTTGAAAAAAATTTCAAATGAAAATAAAAAGCGATAAGAAGAATTAACATGAAAAGAATATAAAGACTACAAGAACAAAAATTAACATACCATATGAAATTGGGTTTGAGAGTACGTCTGAGATCATCCTGTAAACATCCATGTAGACGAATTTCGCACGAGGTAGATTTTTATTAAGCGTATTAATCATCGTCTTGACCTTACTATTGAATGGAATTATAAGATTAGAGTCTATTGTCGGGTTGCATTGGCTTCCTAAATTTCGCGCACGCATATTCGGTATGCAACCCATTGATCCAACCCCAGCTATTATGAATTTGCGAGCTCCAAGATTGTATAAACTCTACAATTATTCAAAAAAGAAAGAAAAATAAAACGAATTAATATTTCTTCTAAATAAGTTTTTAGTTTCAAATTTATACCCAAATGAGTAAAATTTGATACTTTATTTTGCTTATTAAAGCTAAGCTAGTTGACTTTTAGTATATTTTAAGTTTCCCTATTATTTTTTCTTCCTTAATTGATAGTTTTTATGAAGCCCCTTACCTTAACTTCTTGGAGTTGGCACAAGTTCAAATCTATTTTATCATCCAATTTAGGAGTCAAATAAAACGTTTTATTGAATGAAATTGTCCTTCATAATATTATTTTTCAAAATATTGAGAAAATATAGTTTTTTATTTCCTTTGAAATTTTTGACATTATATATTTTGAATACATATAATCTAGCAGGAACAATAAAAAAAAAATTTTAATTACCATGAGCTGGCGATTGTATTGTTGAACCAAGAGATCAGAAAATTGTTGCGGGTTGTATTGATTTCTAGTGTTGTAATTAGGCATAAGATAATTATTTAAATAATCATTGCTGCCCATTCCAACAAAAAATACACAATGTGATAAAGCATCCGTTACGCCGGCCGCTCCTAGTTTGTCAGTTATCTGATCCAATGTCGTCTCAAAGTTCTTTATTTGCTGATTGAATGGTATTCTGCCGACCTATTGTGCCAATAAGAAAATAAACATTGTAATGAAACCTGTATGTGTGTGTGCACAAATATACGCACACATTATCTATATACCATATGTATATACAGAACCAGTTTGTACCATGAAAAGAAATAAATAAATTATATATTTGGCCAACCTATTGTTCCAAAAAAGGAATAAACTAATTTTTTTTTTGAAGCTCGAGCAGGCGATTGCCTACTAGAGAGTTTCATTTTCTATTAAAAAAATTGTAAAAGAGTTCAGATACATAGTGATGTAACACAACAGTACTTTGACACTCCCGAAACCGTCGGGAGTGTTTTGAAGCCTATGATAGTAAAGCACAATTGTCTCTATCCTATTACAAAAGAATTTATAATGAAAAAAATCAGAACAAAAAAGATAACCGAATTCTTCAATGTCTGATAATCTAGTGATTTTCCTCCCATAGTTGTGCCTCCTTTGTTGCCAGTCGGATAGATATTTCCGGTGGGGTCCTTTTAGTAGTGAAGATCATTTGCTTGCGTTGCTTCCAGATGCTCCAGCAACCAGACGCCCAATTGCGATCCCATTTCAGCCGATTCGTCTCATTGGGAAGTTGCCTTCTTTTGTTTTTCCAAAAAGAAAGAGTTGAGGTGGTGTTTTGTGTTATTTGCAGCCCGAGTAGGTTCCAAAACCTCTTGGCATATGAGCAATATAAGAAAAGGTGGTCTACCATCTCCATGTCTCCGCTAGTACATAGGTTACACACACTGATGGTAGTCCAACCTTTCTTAGATTTTTTTGTGTGGGCAATCAATTTACCGACAAAAGACAGAGAAAGAAACGCATTTTCGTCGGGATTTTTAGTTTCCAAAGGAGGGCATTCCATTGTGCTTTGGGGGTTATTTTGTAGAAGAGGTTATAGCAAGATTTGGCGGAGTATTCTCCATTAGGATTCCAACGCCATTTGAGCTTGTCTTCATTTGTTGAAATAGCCGTGGAGCTGAGAATTATTTGTAGTTGGCTGGCCTTGGTAGCAAGGATGACATTTGTGGAGTTGAGTAATGGTCCCAAATTCCAACCTGACTGGATAACCTCCTGGACGGAGATGAGTTTATTGGGAGCTTCCGCAAAAAGCTCCGGGAAAGCGTTTTCAAGAATGCCTTGGGGATGCCATAAGTCTTTCCAAAAGTATGTCTCACTACCCGAGCCTAAGATGGTCCGAGTTGATGTTTTAAAAATGGGAATCAGTTCTTATAGCTCTTCTAGAAAGAAAGAGCCACGTGATGGCATTTGTTGTGAGAAAGAGAGTGGAGCGAAGTGATAGAGGGTAGAGAAGAGGGAACCCAGTGGGCTATGTGGGTTGTGTCTCATGTGTCATAACCATCTAACCATCATTTCTCGGCTTTGATTTCGAATGTTAAGTATGCCGAGCCCTCCATTTTCCTTGAGCCGCGATAGTTTTTCCCAAGAGACGAGACAATGGCCTCCGTAACAAGGTTTATCATCTCGCCATAGGAAGCTTCTTGCCACTTTGTCAAACTCATTTATGAACCACATCAGAAGTACGAACACTTGTATATAGTAGTTGAGTGTTGGTCCAAGTACCGCCTGTATGAGTGTTACCCATCCCCCATATGATAGGATTTTACCTTTCCAACCTGCCAATCTCTTTTGTACTCTTCTCAGAAGAGGAATGAAAAGATGTTTTTTAGGTTTAGTGATCGTTAAAGGTAGCCCCAAGTATCTTATGGGGAGATCACTCTTTGCACAACCAAGGATGTTGGCTGTTGGTGATTATAGATTCTCCGGAATAAGGAAGGTGTGAAAGAGCTTTTTTCTGTGTTGATTATGAGGCCACTCATGTTGCCAAAGATGTGTACTACTTTCCTCATTATTTTAGGTTTAGTGGAGACGCCTCGGCAAAGTATGTCGTATCATCCGCGAATTGTAGCATTTGCGGACTTATGACATGATGACGGTTCATTAATTGTGTGCCATTTTGTATCATGCGTTGGAGGATGTCCACAACTAAGTCGAAAAGGAGTGGTGATAGAGGGTCACCTTGCCTTACTCCGCTTGCATGGTAGAACGGTGTGCTCTCGAGGCCATTTATTTTAAGAAAAGAGGAGGAAGATTTCAGAAGGTGAGAGATCCATTGAATGGAAAGGACGGGAAATCCTCTTGCTTTGAGCATTGCAAGAAGAAATTCCCAATTAACCGTATCAAAAATTTTTATATTAGATTCATAAATATTGAGAGAAATATATATCTTACAAAATTTTGACCCGTAACATCCAAAATACCGGCAGCAGCTGAGGCATAATTGACGCCATGAAAAGTTGCTTCACCAGATGCTTGTGAATTAGGCGGCACCAATGGCAAACCAAGCAAATCAGCTGAAATAAAAATATTATCAACTGTAAATAAAATTATAATGTATTATAATTACACAATTATATTTAAACTGAAGTACTGAACTGAACTACAGAACCAAATTCACTGAAAATTGATCTGTTTCAATTAGTGTGGTTGTCAAATAAACCGAATTGAATGAACATCGTCTAGGACTCACTTTTTTAAAATAAAAAAAAAAATCTAGGACTCACTTTTGTGTTATCATGCATGTTATTTTTTGTTTTCTTCCTTGAGTTAATTTTTAGATTAAATTATTTTTTTATTTAAAGATTAAATTGTTTTTCCATTCTAAAAATGACATAAATGATGCATTGGCATTGCTGGTAATCTTTTTCATAAATTTGTTTAGATTATTGTATATTGATTTTCCAAATTTTTCTTATTTTGTGTGCATTTATAATTATTTATTAATCTTTAAGATACACTGCCAATATGTTGTTCATAAAATTGTTTAAACTTTCTTTAGTATGATTTGTGTACGTTTTACTTACCTTGAATAAATGATGATTTCATCTAGTTTTAATTATCAAATTTTGTCATTTTTCTTGTTTAATGTTTAATTTCTTTTGAATAATTAAGAGTTTATAATAAAGCTTGTTTCCTTTCCATTACAAACATGGAACCAAGCAATTAATCAATTTTTCATATTTAATAATACCTATTTCATCAACAATGGTGTATCCATTCGAGAACCGGCCGGTGGGTCCGCCAGAAAAGTCAATACCATACGGATAATAATTCGCCTTTGCAAGAGAAGTCAAATCGTTGTTATTTCCATCATCTATGAGAGAATCTCCAAAAACAAACATGGCTGGTACCATTTCCCTCTGACCCGTACCGCCACCATTTGTGTACAAGTCGATTTGAGATTTACATGGTGTGAATAGTAGCCATGAGAGAAAGGTGAGGTAGCATATGAATGTAGGGCTTTGGGTTTTGGCCATTTGAGAGAAGAGGTTTAGAGCTAAGAAAGAGAAGACGATAGAGGGGGTTAATATAAAGAGAACAAAATGAAGGGAAATTGTTTATACACTCGGTATTTTTAAATTTTTGTAAATAGTGTGGTCAAGGCATGTCTTTTCAACTTTTGTTTTGCTCATATAAACAGAACTTGCGCATTGTTTCAAAGAGATTAAACCGAATAAATTCAAAGAGAGGGAGGAGAGTTAGTTGGTGGTGGATAGGAAGAGAGATAAATGCATTGTAAATTAAATGTGTACTTGGAAAGAGTGATTTGTATCCAAGAGCTTTAGTTTGTCTTAGATCTTAATAATGGATTTGCATTTAATTTTAATATAACATGTGGTATGTAAATCACCTCACCAAGTCACCATAAATGATGCATAATGTTACTAGTCGCATTTTTCGTAATTTTGAGCAACAACTAATTCATCAATATACTGTTTTTTTAATAAAATCAATATAAGATTTTAGACGTCAATATTCTCAAATCTCAATTACAAGCACAAAACATGTTCATTTAATCTTCACATGTTCATCAAGCACATTAAATTTAAACAGATCTAGTATTTTCTTTTCTTTTACTTTCAGTAGTCCATTAGTAATAGTTCATTGGACCTCTAAATCCAATGAATCATGAGAGGTTCAGATTCAGATCATTCATGGGGAAGCCAGAAGGGTTTGACTCCTAGGATCTTTTCTGTGGATTCTTAAAATTTAGAATTTTTCATATTTATGTTTAGTTGGCGCTTGAATGTTGATGTGTAGACCAAAATACATTGAAGCTTGAAGCAAATAAAATAAATAAAAGGGGGAATTTCATATTTACCCTTACAAAAATCCAAAATATAATATTGATCCTTCCAAAATTTAAAATATTATATTTACCCTTCTAAAAAATCCAAAATATCATATTTACTCAAAAACTAACTCCATCCATTTTTTCCGTTAAAGTTAACTGTTCCCACTTAAAATTAATATTATACCCCTCTTAATTTGATTGTTTGTAGCGAGACCTTTAATTATTAGTGAGTGATGATTGGTGTTACGACTTGACCTTTAATTATCAGCTAGGCATGATTGGTATTACGACTTGCTAGCTTCAACTTGTGTTTTCATTACATATTTCTTCAAAATTATTATGCAAGTACACAATCTAATTAGTGAATACAAACGAAAGGACAAATTTCATACTGAAAGAAATTAGTTGACATTTCAATAACCAAAAAACTACCGAATTTACCAAAAACATACAGAATTTAACTAGTTTTACATATCCCAAAAAAATACTTCACAATAAAAAATAACAAAGGCATGCACCAAAATAAAAGTAAATTAAACATTATCCAATTAAAAAACATCTAATGAAACAATTCAAAATAACACTCATTTTATAAGCTAACAATGATATTTTCTTCTATGAACCATCTGTTACTGAATTGTAGGGCATAATTTCTTATTTCCGCTTCCTTTATTGCCTTTTCCTTGACCCCCTATATTTTTTAAATTGTATTAGATAATTGTACAACAATTGTGAAAAAGTTCAAAAAAAAAAGATTTTTCAATCTTTTATTATTGGATGCTTGGGACGATCCTGAAGCTACAGATACATAAGTACCGAAAGTAGTTTACATATTATATTCAAGAGGAACAAGATTTTTGCAAGTCTTTTGATGATGCCGAAACAACCCACATCGACGACATTTGTGTGATGTTTTCTTCGGTTCATCGGATGATTTTATTCTATTTTTTCGAGGCCGTCCAAGTGGACGTTTCAACATAGGTGGATAAATCTTGTAATCCTTGTTTACACTTATCCATTGATCCTTTCCGGGTATAGGGGCAATTTTCTCGGCGTATGCGAACTTAAACATTTCAATACTGAAATAAGAATGCACATAGTTCTCCCAGTTAGGATCCCTTATGAACCCAATGAATGCAGCAACATGTACGCACGGAAGACCTTTCACCTGCCAAGCACGACAAGTACATGTCTTCTGATGCATTACCTCCCAACATCTACCATTGCCAAGTATTTCAGCTCGATTGTCACTACTTCTACGCACATCGTATCTTCCTAACCCCTAAAAATGATTCGAAAAATATAATATCAGTAATTGTGTAGAAAAATTATACATAAAGGAAGATAAATATAATAGATAGGATGTTACCTTGGAGATCTTCTTGATATGTTTATCAGCACTGGGAACTAGCATCCCCTTCCATTTCCTTGATATTATCCTTCTTTGATGAAATATCTTCATGATTTTTTCCCTTATAATATCAAGAAGGTCAAGGACAGGACGATACCTTGCCTCATTTATCGAAGAATTAAATGTCTCGGCAAGATAATCACACTTAGTTGTTACACCAAAAACTTACTCCTACTCCATATGCTTCCATGCTCCTTTTCAAGATAATCAACGGCCTCCAAACGGACATTATGAAGCTCGTCCATTATTTCATTAAAACGATTGGAAGACTAAGTCTTTAAATCTTCCCATAGGGAAGATTTGAAGAAGACGCCACCAAAGTGCTTCTTGAAATTGTTATATAAATGTCTCACATATTCTATGTTCTATGCCTGGATAAACTTGGGCTACCGCTACACCCAAACTTTTTTGCATATCAGAAGATATAACAAGACCTTCGGGCGTTCCAATGGCTATTTGTAATGCCTCAAGAAACCATACCCATGAGCTTGTATTCTCCGATTCAAGTACACCATAAGCCACAGGAAACATCCAATGGTTACCATCAACAAGCATGGCAGCGGTAAGTTCTCCTTTAAATTTTCGACAAGCATCAAGGGCTATGTATAGTCAACAATCCTGGAGAAATCCTCTAGAACAAGCCCCTAATGAAATAAAGAACCGTTGGAAGTGATAGTTATTCTTTTTTATCTCAAGACGCATATTTACTACACTTCCAAGATTTCTTCTCAACAGTTCCTCTTTGAAGTCATCCATTTTTAGGTACGAATCTTTCCATCTACCATACAATTCATTCAAAGCTTGTTCCTTCCCGCGAAAAACCCTTAAATATGGTATCTCAACATTGTACTTCTCATTCAACCATTTCCCAAGCACCTTTCCTGAAACATCACCCTCTGATTTCAACTTGTCAATGACCATATCAGCAATCCAACCTTGAGTTGCACTTTTATTTTCGGATTTGTTACTTTTAGTGCATGTATGCACATCATGGTTGTTAAAATCCCAATTCAATTTCTAAAATCTTACGATTCTACGACCTTGAGTTGAGAAAATGATTCGACTCCCACCTTGAATCTTATTTTGGTAGAATCCCGATAGAATCTCGATTTAACATGTAGAATCTTGTAGAATTTCACTTTCATTATGATTTTACGATTCTACACCAGACTTATAGTTTATGATATGTGATAGTCATGAAATATAAATATAATGCAAAAAAATATTTTTAGACTCAAAATAACTTATTTAGGATACGCATATAACTAATAAAATAAAGATAACCTCTATATTTCAAACATTTTAATTAAATCCTAACAATAACAGTGTGTCATTTTTGCCTTGGTCTCGTGAGTAATGAAGTATATTTTTGAATTTATATTACAAACCAAATTATGTACAATATCTTAGTAATCAACATATAGCATATAAAATATTTATTATTAATTTTGAGGTTTAATATATTTGCTTCAACAATTTATACATTTAACGTGTATATATATAAATTGAATGCCAACTTTGTTATAAATTATTGAGTATAGAATGACTTTAAATTTGTTAGTGCACTAAATAATTTTATTTTTATTCCATGGTTTACTATAGGTTAATTATGCTTATTACATGTTTGTTCAGCTATAGATATTATTTTTTGATTACTAGGCAACCTATAACTATTATTTTTATTCCCAGATTTTGATCTTGTTCATCAATCTTTCATATTTTAATCAAAATAATAAGCTTTATTATTTGATATTCATTTACTTACAAAATAGTTTCTTAGAATATTACTTTCTAGTGAATTTATATTTTTCGTAGAATCTTACGATTCAAATACGATTTTACAATCCGATTCGATTCCACCCCTCCACGATTCAAGGTAAAATCCTGATTCTGACAACCTTGATGCACATCTTCCATAGTTTTCATCTGCAAATGTAATACAAGATATTTTTGGTTAAAATTATATATGTAATTTAACAAGTTTTATCAAAACTTAAAACTTTATGTTAATCCTTACCTCAAAAGTAACATCATCTTGTAGAAGAGAAGCACGAATTCCCCACTTACAATCTGGATTGGTGTGCCTTGTTGTGAACCGAGTTCGGTCACTTTTCTCAGTGATATATTCAAACTCTTTTGTCAAAGCATAATAATTTAAAGCCCTCTTAAATGCAACGGCATTACGAAACTTTTGAAATCACTTTCATATTCATACCATCCTTATCATATGCATAGGTCTCCTTTTCATACATTGAAATTTCATCTTTGCCCCCACTACTGTAACGACTATGATAACATTCCTCACTTAGGCAATAGTCTGAACCTTCCTCATCAAGTGACAATCTCGAATTTTCATTGCAACCGTCCCTGTTTGGATTCATCATTTCAGTCCATTGTACATTTACATCCGATGAAAATGGGACCGAATCCTTCTCAACTGTCACAAAAACTATTACTTCTCTCTTCTCCTCATGCATACTGATCATCACATGAAGGTTATCATCCAAGTCAAGTGGAATAAATGTTTGTTCTCTTGCGTTTTTGTCCTCAAAACACAAAGAAATAACTTGATTGCTCTCCAATGGAAAAAAATGTCCTCACTTCTTCCATCAAATCATTTAATGTGTAGGAATTCATGTCAGCACATATTGTTTTCTGTTTAGGAAAACAATACTTTCTTCTAGCTGAATTCTTGATTAATTTGAAATAACCCCCATACTTCACTATTAGTTCGTAATTAGAGAGTCTTTGCCTACATATAGAAAATATATTCAATCTATCATTCTATAAGAAAAGATCAAGATAATTGAAAACAAAAGAACAAAAAAAAAGTAATTCATTTTTAATCCACGGCTTGAAATAGAAAAATACCAATATGTTGTTGACTACATTCTTTTGGTACAAACTAATCCAGAGATCTAAGAACTTTAATTTTCTTTTTAAGTAGAGAAATTGAAGTCCAGAAAACAAAAGTAACAAGTAAACTTTTCTATGATTAATATCAAATAAAAATTTCTTACTGTTCCACTTCTTCATTGAGGAATCTTAACTATTGAGCTAGTAGAACCAAAAGTTAAACTAACTCAACTATATGAACAAAAATCTTAACCAAATACACGAAAAATTAAACAAAAACTGACAAAACCTACCATACTATTTGCCATAAAAAACATACTGGCACCCTTTATGAATAATGTCAAACCAAGAAACCTAAGAAATTACTTATCTTTTCTAAGCCAAATTACATATGATACTTCTCTTTCTAAGCAAAATTAATTATGTGTGCAAAATTGACACAAAAACTTAATCAAGAATAAGCGATTCTACCATAAATTGCCATCCAGGTTTAGATCACTTTTCAAAAGCAATTTGCTCGGTGTCATCCAACTCCATTGACATGTCTTTCTCTGTGTCGAAATCTATGCCCGATAAAGAAGAAACCATAAAGTATTCTTATTTGTGACGAAGCTACTATTAAAGGGTGCGGACTTGATAGAGAGGGTGATTGGAGATGGAGAAGGGGACAACAGACTTAATAGGAAGCTCGATTGGAGATGGAGGAGATGGAGATGGAGATGGGGACAGTGTTGAGATTACCTTCCCTTCAGCGATATCTCCATGAGTGGGAGAGAGGAGAATGGAATACAAAGAGACAAGAGAAAGGAATACGAAGAGACAAGAGGAAAGAGACTTGAGTAGGAAGTTCAGCACGAAATATTAGAGGGAATCTAGGGGTATTTTAGTCATTTAAAATAAATTAATTAGACTTAATAAATTTAAATCATAATTTGTTTGACAGACTTAATAGGGAACTAACGGTTTGGGCATTTTTTATATTTTCTAAGTTTTAGAGGGGTAAATATGATATTTTGGGTTTTTAGAGGGATAAATATGATATTTTAAATTTTGGAAGGGTAAATATGATATTTTGGGTTTTTGTAAGGGTAAATATAAAATTCCCCCTAAATAAAAGCGTTGAGTGACCAACATCTACTTGGCAACCAATACAAGTACACAAAGGGGGCCTGTTTTATTTGAGTTGAAAATGTAAAGAAAGTAAGGGATTCTTGGAAATGAAAATGATAGTACAGTAGTTGAGAGAATTGCTTTTCTTATGTGTTTGTTTGATTTGTTCGAATACGAAGTGATAGAAAGTGAAAGTGGCTACGTGATATGAATAAAAATTTAGAAGTGATTTAATAAGAATAATAATATTTATGCTGTTTTAAGAAATTACAATAAAAAGTTATGACAAATAAATGTTATAAAAAGCATTAAAGCTCAATAACTTTTATTCAATCACCTAAATTAAACATTCACAACAATAAAATTAAATTCTTGTTTCATATTATTTTACTTTCCAAACTCTAATCCAAAATTTACAAATTTAAGTTATAATATAACTTTAACATCATTTTTTTTTTAATTAACTTTCACATCATAATTACAAATATCTACTTAGCCTTGATCTCTAACTTCATCCAATCCCTAATCTAATATGTACTATCCCCAATTCAATAACTAAACTTAATTCTAATCCAATAATTAAACTTATTGGTATCTAATAACTAAACTTAACCTAATCCACCACCAGTAGAAAGGTTGGTCAAAGTAAACAGAAATAAAATTTCATTAAGTTTCACAAGTTAGCAAAGTTACACAATTTTTGCATCCAACCAGGCTGGCATTGACATTCATACCAAACATTGAATGGCTTAACTCCTTGCAATTTCCCTCTCCACACTCCACACGATTGTATATAATATCTACAAATTCACCTAATCGATCAATTCACAACTTAATAACATCAATTGAAGCTGAAATTCAAATAAAAATGGGAAAGAAATTTGATCAGTTTTAGAGAGAAGGGGGGGGGTAGAGACTGGTGGGCGAGCGAGTATAGAAAGAGGAAGACAAATTGTTTTCTGCTCGTTTTGGGTGGAAAACACAAGTGGAAAACAAAGAGAGAAAACTCAACCCTTTTTGTGGGATCGAGAATGAGGATTCTGGGTAAAGAAAAGTAGCAAAACGTGCATTAAACAATGGAAAGAAGTCCCTTTCTAAGAAAAGAAATTAGAAATCACGTCGGGGATACTGTAGCGATAGATTGAAATTATATATTATTTTCTCACGTTCCTATATATGTTATATATTGTTTTCGTTTTTTTAAAATATATACTGGTTACCGAACGAATTTTTATATACTGTTTGTTTTTCAGTTTATATGTTTTTATATTTTGTTTTCATTTTTTTTTAAATATATACTGTTTTATAGAATGAATTTTTATATGCTATTTGTTTTCAGTTCATATATTTGTATATACTGTTTTTAGTTTTTATATACTGTCGCTACAAGATCATTACAGTAACATCGTGATATATCAGCTCCTTTCTAAGAATTGTATTTCTTTTCTAAGCATATCTACCCAAGGTAAAACGAAGTAAAATTAGGTCTCAGATTATAGTACAGTAGAGTTACTTATTACACACATCAAATTAACTTGAGGGCTCACAAATCATACTCATTTTTTGTGACAATTACAAGTCATACTAATAACTACACAAATAACTCTTATTGACGGAATTACAAAAGAGGCCCTCTAGGAAATAATAATTAGTAGGAGAAGCCCATTTGAGAGAGCCCCCTAAAAATGAAATTATTGTCGTAATAATCATGTGTAGTTAGTGGGCAATAATTATTGTTGTCAGGAGCTAAATGGGCTGATTGGGCCTCACTAAAATACCCATTATGATGGGCCACCATTTGGGCCGCATCATACAGCCCATTTTGTTCTACTATCTGTAAAAACAATAAAAATAAAATAAAAGGGATGTTAATTGTGTATGCCTACAAAATCACAAAATGTTAAATATGCCCCTTGGAACTGAAAATATCATAGATACAAAGATAATCTCTAATCCTAATCTGCTTCAAAGACATGTCTAGCCTCTCCTTATTTTGATTTTCTTCAATACATAACTGAAGAAGAAATGAGGGGTGTTTTATTTATTTTTTTCAAAAAAGGAAAGAAGAGGATATGTATTATTAAATATTATTTGGGAAATGTACAAACACGGCGCCCTGTAGTACGATGACACTTTAATTATACTTTTTTTCAATTTTATATATCATTTTCTTATTTTATATATTGTTTTGTCATTTTATATAATGTTGTTTATTATTTGCGCTTTTTTTTTTATTTTTTTTACTTTTATATACTATGTTTCCCATTTTATATACAGTTCTCCCATTTTATATATTATTTTTACTTTTCATGTATATACTATTATTAGAAAATAAATTATATATATTATTATTAGAAAATAAATTATATATATTATTATTGGATCCGTCGTGATCAGTCATGCTATTGTCCGTCGTGATCTCTCAGCCACATATTAGTTTGTTACTTTCCTAATGTCATCATTTTGATTCTTTTTATTGAGAAAAACTATTTTTTTATTGTAAACGCTACCTTCTCTTGGAGAATTTCGTTAGCGGCCTTCAGTATGCCTTCCTGCATAACAATTTTAGCCACATTCAACTTGTAAGAAATGGCTCGAATAAATACAGAACTGGTTTCTTTTTAAAATAAAAAAAATATTTGCAAGGAAAGATACCTTATTTTTGAGTGATTGAATTTCTTTAAGCAACATCTGCATCTGACCATTGGAGTATGAGAAACAAAATTCAGAATGTTGAATGCGTTTGGGTACAAATTAACAACAAAAAAAACAATAATAAAGAAGTTAACTCACCTTAATTGAGCGGATGTTGTACATCCAAATCTCTAAATTCCTTTCCAGGGCAAGAAGTTCTTCCATTGCCATCTGATGACAAGCTTTTTTTCCGTGCATGTACCTATAACCATTTTTTGTTAGTGCAAACTGAAGGAAGGTTCTCTCTCATCTGACCTCTTTATACAATTTTCCAATTTGATTTCTGATTTATTTCTACCAGCTCAGATTGGAGTTTCAACTCTCGCCTCAAATAAGCAAAGGATTTCAAATCCACGTTTCGTAGTTAACATGTTAAAAACATTAATTTTAAATCTGAAACGGATCTTGAAATCTCATTTTTGCTATTTGAGATTAGATTTGAAACTCTGAACCGAGTTTGTTAGATAATTAATTGAACATCAAGTTATTTTGGAGATTTGTCAAGGAATATTTTAAACAAATAACTGTGAAAAGAAAAAAGAATTCATATTTGCAAATTGTAATAATAAAGAATTTAATTTTTTTTTTATTATTTGGTAGTAGGGGTATTTTCATAATTTCTAAAAAAGTTTGTATGTTGGGGAATAATAAAGTGTATCTCAATAAATCATATGCATTAAATAAAGAATTTCAAAATTTGAATCATCAAAATCTGAGGTATGTATTGAAAGGTATGATTATTTGAACTTTGAGGGACTAAAGTGCAAAAGTGGCAGCTGAAAATAACTGTTTCGTTTCTTCAGTCAGTTCAGAAAATTTGAGTTAGTGGGTGCTGAAAATCCGGATCTGAATTTAGTAGGAAATTAAGGGCTTTAATTTGAGTAATGAGACATTAATCAGAAGAAGACAGTACAATTTCTCATTTTAAATCCGAACATAATTGTGTCCTTCCATTCTCTCTCTACTCTCTCTCTCTCTTTCTTCCCTGTACAAGAATCAAAAGGGGAGCTTGTCCTTTGAAGTGGTAAAGATCCTTGCACTTGGAGTTGGTGAACCGTGCAAAAGGGATACTCGGCTCACAAGCAACGTGTATACTCAGCATACAACCTATCATATCTCCTCTTTGCAAGCATCAGTACTTGTGAGTCTTTGTTGATTAGAATATTTGTTCTTTTAGATAGAATTAATTTAGTTAGTAGTGAGTATTTTTTGCATAGTTAAGTCATGTTGCATGCATTCTCATATAATTAGAATACGGTATTATGATGTTATGTTATTATATAATATTATGACTAATTAATTTTATAATTTTGTTATATTTTATTCATTTGATGATACAAAATCAAGGGTTTTTGAAAATCTGAGAAACAAAAATATTGCTTTCATAAAATCTGGAATTTATAAAACAAGGACTGGAAATACTGCTTATAAAAGATTCTGGAATTTTCATGTACTCTTCTAAAAGCTGGAATTTCAATTCTGATTTATTAAGGAAATTTGTTTTAATCATATCTTTTTAACCACAGTTTCAAATTTCGCAAATAAATAGTCTACTTTTATATTTTTGGGCATTCTGGACTCACTGGTAATATTAGTTTCTGTATTTAAGGTCCAAAAAATATTTTCGTAAATAATAAGATTTAAGTGAGTATGTCAGTACAAGTTTTGGGATTGCATAGTAATTAGTATTAATTAAATAATTAGATTCACGTGAGGAGTTCGTACTAGAAAAAGACCAAGAAGTTGATAGAGTTGCGAAGGAAGCTCAAGAGTTTGTGGAATCCGGAGATTTCGCGTGAGAGTTGCTAGTTGTTGCATTCATTCAGGTAAGCTTTTACCCGTATATGATTTTCCTTTGGCTATATTTGTTCTTCTGTTTAAATATTATATATATATTATTAGTATCTATAATGATAGTAATATTTAATATGGAACTTCTATTTATGAGATAGAGCTTATACGGCTCAAATTAATATTTTTAGTAATACGAGAATTTAAAGATAATATTTAATGATATTTTGAGTAAGTTACGGGATATAGTGAGATATGTGAAAAGTGATATTTGAGAGAATGCAGCCGTACTTAGTAGAGCGAAACCAGGGCCGCTGATTCACATAGGTGAGAAGCCGTACTTAGTAGAGCGAAACTAGGGGCCGCCGATCACCCAATAACGAGCTCGAAAAGACTTGTATATGTGCGAGTACTCGATGCCACAGAGCATGATCTAGTGTGTGTGTTGTGTGTGTGGAAGTTAAAAGTGAAAAAAGATAATATTCCGAAATAAAAGTATTTTTCATAATTATTATATAATTATTATGCTAAATTATATTTGTGACTTTTGGTTACTTGATTTTATATTAAACTCAATATATTCTATTCTATCTTTTTTGGTATATGCTATTGGGTCTCTTTTCATACATTACTGAGACAATACTCATCCTTATATTTATTTTGTGCCCAGGTTTGGATTATTAGCTTGGGGTTGCGGGTGGAGAGATGTCATAATTTAGTAAAATCTAGTTTGATAATTAGTATTTAATAAATGAGAACTTTATAGTCTCAATCTTATTTTCTTGTTGAACTTAATAAATGTAGTTTGGAGATTATTTTGATTTATTTGGATGTTGGTTTAAATGCCTTTTGGCGGTTATTACATTTCAGTCATTTATTTGGGTCAGGAGTGTAACAACTTTAATGGTATCAGAGCAACACGATCCACAAACTCGAAATAGATTCTAAATAAACGCGTGTGAGTGAGAGTGGGATGGGGGTAGTTCAAAGTTATCGAGTCTGGAAAAAAAAAAGTAGTATATTCTAAGAGTGAGCATCTCAATGTTATTTAGGAAGATGTCTGACGGTTTCAACAGCGGTGAGGACTTGAACAACTGATTCAGCAAGAATCCCAGGACAACGGACAGTCCTCTCGGGCAGGTCAAGGAAATGCCCAGGATCTCCTAAAGTCTTTCTTGGGTACGAAACCGGATTCCTTTTCGGGTTCGTCTAACCCTGATGATGCGTACGCATGGCTGCAACATGTGCGCAAGAAGTTAGATGCAATGAAGTGTCCGGAGGAGGATAAGGTGCAGTTGGCTACGCACATGCTTTCTGGACGAGCGGATTCGTGGTGGAATTTACAGAAGATGGGTTACGAAGAGAAACATCCAGGCAAAACTATACCATGGAAAAGGGTTCAAGGATGAATTCTTCAAGCATCATTTCCCGCAAAACCTTCGGCGCGCTCGCAAGCAGGAGTTTGAGAATCTGAAGCAGGGTAATATGAGCGTGCAAGAGTATTCTGAGGAGTAGCATCGACTTTTCATATTTGGAGGTAGTTATGTTGTGGATGCTGAGGAGCGTGTGTCCTGATTCATTGATGGGTTGCATCCGGATTTGGCGACTATTGTGAGGCCACACAGTTTGGGAACGATAGCAGAGGTGGTGAATGTGGCGATTGGTGTGGAACGTGATAGGCACCAATTGTAGAAAATGATGATGGAAAGGCACGAGCGTCATTCGAAGAAATCACCGAAACCGGCACCCTACAATTTCCGTGGAGCAGTACCAACCCGTGCTTACGAAGGACCCGAAATACCACCTTGTTGGATATGTCAGAGCTGTATGGACATTACGAGTTTCTAGTGATGTCATTTGGATTGACTAATGCACCGGCAGCGTTTATGGACTTAATGAATCAAGTCTTCAAACCTTATCTCGATTCTTTTGTAATTGTGTTTATCGATGATATTTTGATTTATTTGAAGAACGAGAAGGAACACGAGGAACATCTAAGAGTGGTGTTGCAAACCTTATTGGATCACAAGTTATATGCGAAGTTCAAGAAGTGCGAGTTTTGGCTTCCAAGTGTCATTTTTAGGCCATGTGATTTCGAAAAATGGTTTATCAGTGGATCCAAAGAAGGTTGAAGCAGTGGTAAATTGGAAACCACCAATGAATGTAATGGAAGTGCGTAGTTTCTTGGATTTTGTCGGGTATTATCGACGCTTTGTGGATGGATTCACAAAGATAGCATTACCGATGAGTAGGCTGATGAGAATGGATGTAAAGTTTGTGTGGGATGAGAAGTACCAGAAAATTTTTGAAGAGTTGAAGAAGAAGTTGGTTTTAGCTCCTGTTCTAGTGGTATCGGAACCGGGAAAGAAGTTCTCGGTTTATAGTGATGCTTCACTCCAAGGACTCGGGTGTGTATTAATGCAAGGCAATAATGTAATCGCGTATGCTTTGAGAAAACTCAAACCATACGAGGAGAATTATCCCACCCATGACTTGGAGTTAGCGGCAGTTGTGTTCGCTTTGAAGATTTGGAGGCACTATCTTTATGGCGAGCGGTGTAATATGTTTACGGATCACAAGAGTCTTAAATATAGTTTCTCACAGAAGGACTTGAATCTTCGTCAACGAAGATGGCTTGAGTTGATGAAGGATTACCACATTAGCATAGAGTATCACCCGGGAAAAGCAAATGTTGTAGCGAATGCTTTAAGTAGGAAGAGGTATGCGACAATATCGGCTTGTATTGTTTACGATAGACGCATTTTCGATGACCTAAAAAAGATGGATATTGAGTTGGTGTTACAGGTGATGAGGCTATTTTGGCAAGTCTTGTTATTAGACCGAGTTTGTTAGATGAGATACGTGAGGCACAAGATAATGATCCGGGTTTTGTAAAGATTAAGGAGATGATGATAGAAGGGACATATCAGAAATTTAGATGTGACTCTGAAGGGGTTTTACAAGTTGGTAATCGGTTGTGTGTTCCGAATATTCCGGATATTAAAAAGGCGATATTGATGGAAGCACATTCCTCTCGGTATTCAGTTCATCCGGGAGAAACGAAAATGTATCGAGACCTCAAGAAAAACTTTTGGTGGAGAAGAATGAAATGGGAGATAGCACAATATGTAGAGAAGTGTTTGGTGTGCCAGCAGGTTAAAGCGGAAAGCAATAAGAAAGTAGGGCTATTGCAACCATTACCCGTACCGAAAGAAAAGTGGTAAGAAATAACGATGGATTTCTTTACAGGTTTTCCAGCGACCCTAAGTAAGAATAATGCAATATGGGTGATAGTGGATCGCCTCACAAAAGCGGCTCACTTCATACCATTCAGATTAGGAATACCACTGGAGCAGATGGCACAGATGTACATTGATCGTATTGTGCGCTTGCACGGAATACCAGTTCGGATTGTATCTGATCGAGACCCGAGGTTTGTAACTTAGTATTGGCATTCAGTGCATAAAGCCTTAGGTACGAAGCTAAATTTTTCTACGCCTTATCATCCGCAGACCGATGGTCGGTCAGAACGGACGATTCAGACCTTCGAGGATATGTTGAGGGCATGTGTTCTTGAGATGGGAGGTCATTGGGATCAACATTTACCACTGATTGAATTCTCGTATAATAATAGCTATCACGCTAGTATTGGCATGTCGCCATTCGAGGCGTTGTATGGGGCGCGGTGTAGAACACCATTGTGTTGGGAACCAATGGGTATACAAGACCCGACAATTTCGGAATTAATTCAAGAAAGTGTAGAAAAGGTTAAATTAATTCAGAAGAAGATCGAAGCCACTTGGCAAAGGCAGCGATTATGCCAATCCGAAACGAAGAGAAGTGGAGTTTGCAGTAGGAGATAAGGTATTTTTAAAAGTGTCCCCAGCAAAAGGAACAGTGAGGTTTCACATGTGAGGAAAACTGAACCCCCGATTTATTGGACCTTTCGAGATTCTCAAACGAGTTAGAGAAGTGGCGTATCAGCTGGCTCTACCCCCAGCTTTATCGGGAGTACACGATGTATTTCACGTGTTGATGTTAAGGAAATATATTCATGATCCGAGACATGTAGTGGATTATGGCAATTTAACTATAGAGAAGAATTTGAGTTACGAGGTAGTTGTTATAATAAAGAATTTTATTTTTTTATTTTTTTTATTTGGTAGTAGGGGTATTTTCATAATTTCTAAAATATTTTGTATGTTGGGGAATAATAAAGTGTATCTCAATAAATCATATGCATTAAATAAAGAATTTAGAAATTTGAATCATCAAAATCTGAGATATATATTGAAAGTTATGATTATTTGAACTTTTAGGGACTAAAGTGCAAAAGTGGCTGCTGAAATTAGCTATTTCGTTTCTTCAGTCAGTTCAGAAAATTTGAGTTAGTCAGTGCTGAAAATCCGGATCTGAATTTAGTAGGAAATTAAGGGCTTTAATTTGAGTAATGAGCCATTAATCAGAAGAAGACATTACAATTACTCATTTTAAATCCGGACAGAATTGTGTCCTTCCATTCTCTCTCTACGCTCTCTCTCTCTATCTCTCTTCGTTTGTCTCTTTCCTCTCTTTCTTTCCTGTACAAGAATCAAAAGGGGAGCTTGTCCTTTGAAGTGGTAAAGATCCTTGCACTTGGAGTTGGTGAACCGTGCAAAAGGGATACTCGGCTCACAAGCAACGTGTCTACTTAGCATACAACCTATCATTTCTCCTCTTTGCAAGAATCAGTACTTGTGAGTCTTTGTTGATTAGCATAGTCATTATTTTAGATAGGATTAATTTAGTTAGTAGTGAGTATTATTTGCATAATTAAGCCATGTTGCATGCATTCTCATATAATTAGATAATCAATATTTTGTTGTTTTGGACCTGTTATTTAATTAACATAACTATATTTTTTCAAAACTAATTTGTGTAATGATAAATATTTTTATATAACATTAATAGAAAAAAATTATAATTAACAACCAAATATGTTAGAATATGGTATTATGATGTTATGTTATTATATAATATTATGACTAATTAATTTTAGAATTTTGTTATATTTTATTCATTTGATGATACAAAATCAAGGGTTTTTCGAAATCTGAGAAACAAAAATATTGCTTTCATAAAATCTGAAATTTATAAAACTGGGACTGAGAATACTTCTTATAAAAGAATCTGGAATTTTCATGTACTCTTCTAAAAGCTGGAATTTCAATTCCGATTTATTAAGGAAATTTGTTTTAATCATATCTTTTTAACCACAGCTTCAAATTTCACAAATAAATAGTCTATTTTTATATTTTTGGGCATTATGGACTCACTGGTAATATTAGTTTCTACATTTAAGGTCCAGAAATTTTTTTTCGTAAATAATCAGATTTAAGTGAGTATGTCAGTACAAGTTTCGGGATTGAATAGTAATTAGTATTAATTAAATAATTAGATTCACGTGAGGAGTTCGTACTAGAAAAAGACCAAGAAGTTGAAAGAGTTGCGAAGGAAGCTCAAGAGTTTGTGGAATCCGGAGATTTTACGTGAGAGTTGCTAGTTGTTGCATTCATTCAGGTAAGATTTTACCCGTATATGCTTTTCCTTTGGCTATATTTGTTCTTCCGTTTAAATATTATATATATATTATTAGTATCTATAATGATAGTAATATTTAATATAAAACTTCTATTTATGAGATAGAGCTTATAAGGCTCAAATTAATATTTTTAGTAATATGAGAACTTAAAGATAATATTTAAAGATATTTTGAGTAAGTTATGGGATATAGTGAGATGTGTGAAAAGTGATATTTGAGATAATACAGCCGTATTTGATAGAGCGAAACTAGGGCCGCTGATTCACATAGGTGAGAAGCCGTACTTAGTAGAGCGAAACTAGAGCCGCCGATCACCCAATAACGAGCTCGGAAAGACTTGTGTCTGTGCGCGTACTCGATGCCACAGAGCATGATCTAGTGTGTGTGTTGTGTGTGTGGAAGTTAAAAGTGAAATAAGATAATATCCCGAAATAAAAGTATTTTTCATAATTATTATATAATTATTATAATTATATAATTATTATACTAAATTATATTTATGACGTTTGGTTACTTGATTTTATATTACTTGATTTTATATTAAACTCAATATATTCTATTTTGTCTTTTTTGGTATATGCGGCATAGTCACTTTTCATACCTTATGAAGTCAGTACTCATCCTTATATTTATTTTGTGTCCAGGTTTGGATAATTAACTTGGGGTTGCGGGTGGAGAGACGTCACAATTTAATAAAATTTAGTTTGATAATTAGTATTTAATAAATGAGAACTTCATAGTCTCAATCTTATTTTGTTGTTGAATTTAATAAATGTAGTTTGGAGATTATTTTGATTTATGTGGATATTGTTTTTAATGTGTTTTGGCGGTTGTTACATTTTAGTCATTTGTTTTGGTCAGGGGTTTAACAAAAATATTACCTGAGACCCTTTTGTAAAAGGTTGATATCTTCCTCGAGCATCATCACCTCCTCAGCTTCCTATGAAACATTGTAAAATTAGACAAACATCAAATGTAAGGATAAAAAATTATCTTGATATGGAGTTAAGAAAGTACAAAAACAAGATATTAAAAAGAAAGAAAAAACAATTGTTAGCATGCATAGAGGTGACATGAGGGCTGGTCAGGTTTGGGTCAGATCGTCAGATTTGGATCATGTCAAATTCGTGTTATTTTTGGTTCTGATTGATTCGGGACGATTGATTTAGTATCAAGTCCTTTCACAATTCTTGTTCCTCCGCCAGAGAGATGTTCAGATTATATGATCGTTTTACGTCTATCGGGTCTCAAGTTGATTTGAGTTTGTTAGGTATTTCAGCCCAAGGTTAAGGCCCTTTAGGATAAGCACGATACGGTATATTTTTTTATTTTTGAGCACTCAGTTTAAAATTAACTTCGATAAAATTAATTCGGATACAAATAAAGATTTCAAATTATTCGTATTTTGCCGGTTCAAATTAAGAGTGATACTAACCTTGGATTGATTCAGGTCAGCACCGGAGAGTTGAGCTTCTCCAGTTGTATTCTTGTACTTCTCAATCATGCTGTCCATTGTCCTTAAATATAATTAATCCAATGATAAGAAAAAAAAGCCTCAAAAGAAAAGAAGAAAACGAGCGTTGTTATGTTTATAATATCATTTTATATCTCTGTTATATAGCTTTCGGGCTATTAACACGATACACTAGCGATGGTTCATTTTATTGAAAAAGATAAATCTTTTTGAAAATATTACAACCACGAAATTGATGTACTTCAGTCGGTGTACCAATACCAACCAAAGCAAACAGAAATGTTGAAAATCAGATTGAAATTGTATCATTTGTCTAAATAACTGATTACTTTTCAGTCTAACACCTAAAATTTGTTTATATAAGCATAGACAATATTCTATTTTTACATTCTTACTACTAATATATAAAGCTTATGAATTGAGGGGTTCTCAGCTATTAATTGCTATGACTATCCAATTTGCACCCATATATATTTTCTTTTGATATGAGTATTTAATTTCAACTCAATTATTATTTTCATGTTTCCTTTTTTTTTAATGTTTGATATTATGATATTTTATTAGTAATAAATTAATAATATATTATATTATGATATTAGATAAATTATAATAAAATAATATTGGCGTCACTCTAAAACATATTTTTTTCAAACTCATTAAATATTTTCATTATATGCTTTCATTTTAATCCTTATAAAATGAAATATTTTAAATTGTTTCAGTATTTAAAAATTAACTTATATATTTTCATAAATAAAAGTTGAGACCTGACTTGATTTAATTTTGTTATTGTTTTGGAATTTTGATGAAATGCCTCTTATTTTTCTCAATATTTAAAAAACTCACTTAAATTTGTACATTCATTTTTTAATCTCTAGAAATTATATAATTTTTCACACTAAAAAATAAAGTTAATTTTCTATCTGTGATTTATTTTAGTAAAATATTCTTTTATTTTATAGAATATTATTTTATTTTATAGAATAATATTTTATTGTATAGAATAATATATTTCTTAATGTATTTTTTCATTCATATATATTTTATGATTTCATTTATTTTTTTCTTATATTTAAAGTTCGTAAATTGTATTTTTGTTTTTTTTTTATATTTGCTCTTTTTTGAGATTTTTATCATATTTACGAGAGGATCATGTGACGGATCAGTTCATGCAACTTAGTATTTAGCAAATACATCAAATCAATCTTCACTCATGCCTTATGTTTTAACATATGACCTAAACTTAATTGTCCAACATGTTAAATCCACATATTTCGGTTGATTGGCCAAAAATTTTATGTGCACCCCTGTAAAATCTTAAATTAATATAAGAACTAGACGAGCATATTTCATGTGTAGCCCTATAAATTATGAGAATATCAATTTGGTCCAACAAAAAAATACTGAACATATCACACATTTTTTTTTATCCGAATAATTTAATTATATCCACTCAAAATTTAAAATTATAATATGTAAAATGTTGTATTTACTATTATTTAAAATAAAATGAGAAAGTTTGATCTTGCTCACATATTTATTACATTAATAAAAAGAAGCATACCAAAAATTATACATTTCTTTACTTTTATTTACAATGATACATTTGTCAAATTCATTAGGATCGAGAAAAATGAAGGCATTGTGATAGTTTGATTATAGTATGATAACGTCGCATTTGACACTCACACAAACTTCATATGCAACCTTACAAATCTCTAATATATATTTTTCTTAACGTAAATCTCTAATATCATGTATACCACTCAAGAAAATAATATGAAATATTCTTCAGTCAACTGTCATTAATATTTAAATTATTCCATTTTTAAAACAAAAGGGAAGCTAGACGAGCATATTTCATGTATACTCCAATAAAATCTTAAATTAATATAAGAACTAAACTAGCATCTTTCATGTGCACCCCTATAAATTATGAGAATATCATCTTGGTCGTACAAAAAATACTGAACATATCATGCATTTTTTTTAATCGAATAATTTAATTATATCCATTCAAAATTTAAAATTATCATATAATATAATATGTAAAATATTGAGTTTTTATGAAATTATGAAGTTTCAACGTAAATAAACTTCTTATGAAAGTTTGATAATTTTTCATTATTTTCTAATCATATTTTATTTCATATATTTTTATCATTTTTAGAGTTAATTTCATTACGAGTTGAGTATAAACCATACGGTAATAAATGAAACTCTTTCAAATGGACAATCAAATATTCTTTTTTTTACGAAGGGTATACAATACACATAATTTCATCCAAATTTCGGAGGTCACACACGATATATTTTTTAAATTATATATGTTAAATTTTATTATTTATTATAAACAAATAAGATGAAAAAATTGTGTTCTAAATGAAAATAACTCAATAATATATTACTATAAAACTGAAAGTGAGAACGAATGAAAGGTGCGATAAATTTTCGTAGTATAAGATTATTATAATTTTTATAGGTCTCATAAACTAATCCCACTTTATTTATAATAATTTATATTTTTTTCAAGTTTATTTATTATTTTTATTTACTTAGCAAAAATAATCAGCTAATATTTAAAAATTAAAATAAAAAAATCTAAGTTTACCGAAGCGGAGCGAGGTTCTCTCTTTTTATTTACAGAGTTACAAAAATTATAATTTAAAGTATTTAGGAATTCTAACATCTTTTAAAATTATATGGAATTAATGAGCTCATATGTCCCGCAACTATTTATACAAAATTGATTTTTTCAAGTTTGAAACACATAATCTCTGAAACACATAACCTCTTGCAAACGAAAGTGCCTAAGCACTCATATCAGAGTAACTTTGACGGTACTTCAACGAATTAATCATATAATTAGAGTGATATACTATTTACTAATTACTAGCATCACAACTTTAAACATTTCCGATTGACGTTTCTAATTGTTGACTAGAAATGAATTGACAACGTATCGGACTAGTATGTCACTAAAAATTGTATTACACTAGTATGTCACTCAAAACTATAACACACACAAAATTGACTACTGCAATAATAGATACACTACAGTATTGGACAGGAACTATATGTCACTAAAAATATAACAGATACAAGTCCAATTCAATTCGCAATTGTATTATACTAGTATTGTCACTGTGACAATATAAACAGATAGTAGTCCAATACAATTAACAATTGTGTTGGACTTGTATGCCACTGAAAAGATTAGAGGTACACAATTTCACATATACAAATATCAATCGGTTGGATTTGAACCCCTAACTCTAGTATTTCTATTAAAATATTTAACCACTACACTAGACCATAAAGCATCATTGGAAGTATGAATATTTTCTTTCTTTTATTACAAATATTCGTCATTTCAGGAAGCTTAAAAAAATACCCGTTGGTTGCAAGTTCATAGAGCTTGCCGTGACCGGAAAAGATAATAATTCCTACATCTGCATCACAGAGCACAGACAATTCCTTCGCCTTCTTCATCAGACCAGTTCGCCGTTTACAGAACGTGACCTGGCGATGAACCGGGTTCTCAATTTTTCTCATCTGAACCTTTCCTCGTGCCATTAATAAGCTTCAAACTCCCACTAGTTTAAACTAGCTTCGAGGTTGTTGCTTGGAGATTTTCTCTTCTCTCCTCTTTTTAAGGTTTGTGAGCTAGCTCAGAAATTAAAGGCGTTGAGGAGAAGAAGTGCTTTTTATAAAGGTGAATTTACTTTTGTAACTTCACTGCATACGTGCATGCACCTGGTGTAGTTAATTCTTGAAAAAAAAGATAAAAACAAAATGGAAAAGTTAGAAAAATAATGTAAGAAGAAAATAAAAGAAAATAAAAAAAACAAATAATGTAAATATGTAAAAGTCTTAATATTATATATTTTACACATTTTGACATTTTATTCTCGTCCAATCATCGACCTTAACAGGCAACATACGTAGCTAGTTCCCATTGGCTGAAGATGCTTTTGTTCCCTTACTTTGGCAGAAGCATCTACGGCTCCCTTCTTTTTAAACTTCTTCGCAAAATAGCATTTTTGTTAGTGATCTTGAAGTTTAAAGTAATTTTATAGTATTAAGGATATTGATATCTCGCGACAAAGCATACTGTGAGCGACCCAATTTTGAAGTTGCACCTTCATAAAACAGTATATCTAACTTTTATAAAAACAATGCATAATTTTATATAAAGGGAAATGCGCAAACACAACGGTATGATCACAACGGGATCACAACCGTCGTAACAGCATGACCACCGGACAATCGTCAATCTTCTCGCTTTCTTCCCGTCGTGCTTTTCTTCTCCAGCACGACGGCTATATACTGTTATTGGCTGATTATATACTGTTATGCCTGAATAATATATTGTTATATCAAATATGTATATTGTTATATCATATTCATTTATCATATCTATATACTATTATACTTGTTATATCATATCAATTTATCACGTATATATACCTGTTATATCATACACGTGTTATATATATATATATGTGAATTATATATACTTATAAATATACTATTTTGCCTACATTATACTATTATACCATATTTATTTATCACATGTATATATTGTTATATCATATTCGTGTATTGATATATATACTTGTTATATATGTGAATTATATATTCTTATAAATATACTATTTTGTTTGAATTATATATTGTTATATCATATCTATATCTTGTTATACCATATCTATTTATCACGTGTATATAATGTTATATCATATCGTGTATTGATATATATATTGTTATATATGTTAATTATATAGTGTCATATATATCTTGTTTTATCCGAATTATATAATGTTATATCATATCTATATATTGTTTTCTTTTGAATTATATATACTTGTTATATCAAAAGATTATATATATATATATATATATATATTTATATACTGTTTTCATTTGATTATATATATTGTTTTATCGAAAGTTAAACTATATATATACTATTTTTTTGTCGATTTATATATTGCTATATATATATTGTTTGTTTAAATTATAAGCTCTTATATCACCATCTATATACTGTTTTCGTGTTGCGCCTCTCTTTTCACCCCATCGTGCTCCCATCATTCCATACTCAGCTGGAAAGTGCCAGTTGAAACTCCGTCGCGTCACCGTCGTGCTGCAAGCCGTCAATCTTTAGCAGCTCCCTTTTATAAATTATACGATTTAAAAATTATGTTTTCTTTAAAAATAATATATAACTTTATAAAACAGAATCTACAAGTTAAAGAAAATAATATATTTCACTTATAAAACAATATGTATGTTAATAAAATATATTATTATGAGAAATTGGATATCAACGATAGTGCACCACGGAATTTTAAAAAAAGTCATATCTACTGTTTTTTTACAAAACACTAGGTGCTACCCCTCCCTTCGCTTCGAAAAAAATATTATTACATTTTGTTGGTGAAATTCACAATTTTAAAATCTTATAATATCGTCATTTTCTATCTTTTGTGCATGGAAAGTCATTTATTGATTTCTAGAATAATAATTATTATATGGTGAGTTGAAATTTGTATTTTTATAACTCATTTATATGACACAGTTAACTACATAATATAGGCCACAAAAGATCTCGGATAGACACTCTTGAATCACTGACTCTTTTGTTCCGGTTATATTGTCTTGGGTGCTCAACTTTCTGTCAAAATTTTGGTATTGGGCCGAACATGGACAAACAGTGGGTGCTGGAGAAGATAGAAGGATAAGAAGGAATTTGACTACCGTTGAATTTGCTTGGATGAACGACTGTGATTTTGAGAGGATCATGGGTTGACGCGTAGCAAAAACATGACTATTTTTTATACTACTTGTATAATTATGTATAATACTGAAAGCTGTACTTTATATATATTGTCATCTATATTTTATATAATGTTTTTGTATATATTATTTTGCATTTTTTATATACTATTTTTTATTAATATATATTATTTTTCTAGATTTATGTACTTTTTTTATTTTATACTATGCTTTTTTATTCTATATATGATTTTTATATACACCAATTTTTTATTTTATTTTACATATTGTTTTCAATTTGTGTATATTGCTTTTAAAAATAAAGATTTATTTGTTATTTCGCGAATAATGGGAATGACGGGAAATCTCATTGTGCACTATGATATTCCTATTGTTATTTTCGCCTTGCAATTTATTTCCATATCTCATGAAAATGAACAAAAATTTTGATTTGTATATGAATAATTTAGTATTTACTATCATTCTTTATAAAAAAATCTAGCTAAGTTTTTGTTTTTGCAAAAAAAGATTGTGAATAAATATTTTAAAATGAAAAAAAATTTAGTTTGCGTTTGAATAATTTAGTATATTCTTTATGAAAAATCTAGCCGAGTTTTTATTGCATGAAACGAGTGAACAAATGCATAAAACAAGAGTTTGAGATGCAAACAAAGATTGTGGAGAAATATTTTAAAATGAACACAAATTTTTGTTTGCATTTAAATAATTTAGTATTTACTATCATTTTTTACAAAAAATCTAACCGAGTTTTTTAACATGAAATGAGCGAACAAACACATAAAACTATCGCATTGTCGAAATGACTTCAGAAGTGTAAATAATATTCTTCTAGGGTCATATATGAAAAAATTACTTGCATGCTAATGTTTGAAGGCAAGTGTTTTCTTGTTTTCGTTCGTTAGTTCTCATTAAATAAATTAAAATAAAAATTTGATATAATGATAGCCTACTCCTTACATTTTACAACATATCACTCCTTTTATTTAAGATAATTACAATTACAAGTAATTACAAGTGATCAATCCAAACATAGCTAGCTCTTGTGCTTCTTTAACTATGATTAAGTGAGGTCGTCGTTACCCTGTGAATGCCCTTCTATTCCTCTCTCGTCTTTAGCTACTTGCATGTAATTAATTTGTCAACCTTTTATCTACAAATTTAGACATAATGGTGATCTTTTAAAAAACAAATTGCTTCATTTAATAAAGAATATGTAAAAAACAAGATAAATTACCACTAAATTAGCCTAGTGGGTATGGTACCAATCCCATCTATTCATAAATGAAGGGTTCAAATCTCGCGTCTAGCAAGATTGATTTAAAAAATTAAGTGAAGGCATATGAGTCCACTTAAAAAAAAAAACAAATATCAAGCAATCGCTTGTAGTTCTCCCTCAAAAAAAACAAAAAAACAAAATAAGGTTTCTGAGAGTGCCACTTAGGGGCAATGAAGTAACATAGCTTTAATGGATACCCGGAATGGTGACAAGTGCTAATGGTTCAGAGCATAATGCATGAATTATTCCATCTTAATACTTTGATTAGTTAAAATAAAGAAGGAAGAAAGCTCATTAGACTATGATTAGTGTAGCGTGCCCTGCAAACATCTCAAAATATCAGTATAGCCCTACAAAATGCTAAAATATTGTAACTATCCTGGAACGAAATTAAGAGGAAGGAGTTCAGTCCCACCTTGCGAGTTTAAGGGATTGTTTAGTTTTTTCTTTGCTTGAAACGCCCATAGGTAATATATTAATTTAAAATAAAATGTTACAAGAGTTTACAAATTTGCATACAAACTTAAGATCTACACTTATGTTTCTGCATAAATAAATCCCTACTTACTACTCTAATTCTCAAGGTTGCAAATAGTGTTTAGCGGTGTGTTGCGTTTAGAATTTTCATGTAGCGAATTGCGTATAGCGTAGATGTTGCGAATATACATTTTTATAGCGGATAATACATGTAAATATTATTTTCCCTACATACCACTACGTAATATATGCACTACAAAATAAAAAATAAAAAATGCAACACTAAAATATAATTAATATTAAAATATTAACAATAAAAATTTAAAATGTTCTTGTCAAAAAATACCTGTTCAAAATCAAAATATAGTTAATATTAAAATACAACATATCTATCTATTAAAAAAATCCATTAAAAAAATCAATTAAAAAAAATCCATCAAAAACGCTATTCGGACCGCTACACCGCAACACACACACGCAACACCGCTATTGGAGACCGCTAAATCGTCGAAAACGCTACACCGCAACAAAACCACTGCGCACAGCGTTTAGCTTCCAAAACTGCTATAACGCCGCTACAGACCGCTATTTGCAACATTGCTAATTCCTAATACTTTATACTACAACAGAACACAAAATCTAGACTGTTCAAATCGTCCTAGTTAAAAGTCGTGGGGAAAAACAAAGTTAAGCCCAATGGGCTGTTCGAATTAAATAGGCCCTGCAGAATAATTTATAATTCGGGACAGGCGACGTGTAACGCGCACGGCTTACGTGGACATAATCAAATTAGCATAACAACAAAATGCCCTGAAGATAAGGTACTCATTTGTGTCGAAAATTGGTAAGTACAAAATTAAGTGATTTGTTTTTCATATAAAGTGAAAATTTGTACTAACTTTCTATTTTGCACTATTCAAGGTGACGATGTGAACACACGTATTATTCATGATTTGTGTGAACTTGCGAAGACGTTCAATAAAGATTGCACACAATATTCAAAATGGACGGACAATGATGAGCTTGATTTGTGTGCCGAGTTCTTGGTACTCGTATAAATAAGTACACTCATTTTATTAAATATGTAAACTATATTAATTTTTAATTCATTTTATCTCATGTTTGAAATAGCGTCATTACCAATGGGCTCCGGGGCAGGTGTGGGTAATTGCATTAATACTTTCAATGCAATGGCGAGTGATCGATTTAGAAGTGCGATATACTACGTGCGGCAAAGAGCGAAATGCATAAGGGGTCCGAATATTGGAGGTTGGATCTCGTCTAAGAAAAATGTGGTAGCGATGACGCCATGGCGGGCTACACTAGAGCAATGGATAACTATGTGTGGAAAATGGAATACAAAGGCATGGCTGAAACAAAGTAGGACGAAGATAGGGAATTGTAGGATTAGTGTCCTAGGCCAAATGTATTTGTGCTAGAAAATGGATTATGTATTAAGATATTATTATTTATTCAATAAAACTTATATCTTATATATCTGTGTGCATGGGTTGTGAATGTAAATCGTATATCAACTAGGAATGACACTTCAGGTTCACGTCATCAGAATACGTAATTCTGATAGTAGAACTGTGAACCAACGAATGACATTCTAAACTGTCCCTAGTGATATGTAGGATGTTTATAGAAATAAACATACTTCAGATAAGAAGCTACATATCCACACTAGTATATTCGCAGGCTGGATGGTCATGTTCTGCTGATCATGGACAAAGAGATTGCAAGTCTGGAATATAGGTACGTGTTAGAGAACACGAACTAGACTGACCACACTATGAGAATATGCATGGTATATGTCATTAGTGATTCTCATATGAATAGTATGCTTGTTCCTACAACCTGAGGTCGCCATGGATTCTTGTATGTGGAACTTCATACTTTAATATGATCCTACGTCATCCGTAATGTGATGATCATTAGGGTCATCATTAGGTATGCACTGAATCATGACGAGTAATGTGAGTGACCAAGATGGGATTTGTTCCTCTCGTCATGAGGGAGATATCTCTGGGCCCCTGATGAACTAGGACTGAAGAAAATGCATGGTCATGCTCAAAATGGATTAACATGTGTTGTTAATATAATTTTGTATTTACTCAGTCTAATTCTCGATCAAGAAAGAGACTTTGATCAAACTCAAGGATGACATACTTCAATGCCTTGTGATCAAGACATATATCGTAGAACAAAAGGAATAAGCAAATGTCTATTCAGATAGGTTTATGATCGTTGATCATTTCATTTAACATGGGTAGTCATGACATCAGTCTAGAGGTTACTCATGACTTACGATCTTTAGAAGATCGTTGCCAGCGTTAAATGGAACCTACACGGTCACACAATGAACTCCATTCTTACGGGATGAACATGCCTCAAAACAGTTATACATATGATGTATAAATTGGTGAATGAAATAATCAATTATTGGATAATTGATTGAATAAAACAGTATCATTCTGTTGTCAACGGAATAGTTCCTTTTCCAACGGAATATATATGGAAACTGTAATAACCTTAGCTGCCAAGTATTCCGTTATGGAAATACCTATTCCGTTGGCAAAGGAGTAGGCACAGATTAGGGTTTTAGTTAAGGTAACTGAGCAATCATTCGCCTCTCTCTCTAGTATAAATAGAAAGGTAGAGTCTCTCTATTAAATACACAATTTAGAAGCCTCAGAGGTCGTCTATTACATAGAAAAGAGAGAAAAAGTTTTGAGAGATTTTCGGAAAGTATTTCCGGACTTGTCTAGCCAAGTCCGGTTATTCCGTATGTCTGGAGTTCGCGTGGATAAGAGTAGAGGTTCTCTATCTTGAGAACTTGCGAGCGATCAATCTTCATCCCTAGGAGAACTAAGGAGGTTCGCGAGTCGAGCTTCAGGAAGAAGAAGGTTACAAGTCAGAAAAGTTCAGACCTATATCCGTTCTTCGTCTCGCGGATCAGGAAGATCCGAGGTATAAATTTTAATAGCTAATCTCATACTTTTATATCGGACAATTTGTTGTAAGATATCTATATTTTTCATATTACGTAGGCAATATGATTTAAATATTAAATTATCGGACAATTTGTTGTAGGCGGGTACTTCTAGCAGGAGCTAGTGGAAATCAGCAGGTGGCACAATCGCAAGTGCCGACACAGGATCAGGTAATTAGGCTATTCCGCATGGCGATTTTTCGATTAATTCGGACGAAATGAAGTGAACAAATTAATTAGGTTGGTTTGTTATGAAAAAATATATTTTAGGACTTTCTTTTATTTTTTAGTACAGTTAGGAGTCGTCCAAGATTTAGTTTTTTCATGTAGTGTTACGGAGATTCCATTTCTCACTTTCTTAGCTTCTGCCTCCATGTTTTGTTATGTACTGATAAATTGAACTTCTCCATGTATTACTTCCTCAAGCAAACTTGAACATGTTTGAAAGAAGAAGTATAAATTCTACAATCGGATGGTGAATTATTCCCATTTTTTAAGGATTTAGCTAGGTTGATGCAGCCAGTAAGGAAGGTATATGAACGAATTTCCATCTGACATACACTTCTCATTCCCATTAAAGAGATTGCGGTCTCAGCCTCAAATGGTGAATTTTGGGATTAATTGCACACAATTCCTCTCGATCATTTGACCTCCTTGCTTGATGATGCATACAAGTTTTGACACACCTGAATCAGTCCATGCGATGTCTGTGTAGCATTGTAGTTACTTAAATTAGCTATAGTGCTAGGATCAACAAAGGTTTAAGTTTTTCATGCCAAATATGATGTGAGTGTGTTTGGGTGGTGCTTGAAGTAGTGTATTTGAGCTCTTACATACAGTATCAAAGCAGCTCAATCTTGAGGGTATTATTGTGTGGCCGAAAAGATAGGGATATGTACTAGGTGAGAGAGCTTATATGTACTATCATAGGGTGCAGGGGGTGCACAAGAATGTGTACTACTATAAGGTAATTTTGAAATAGAAAACATCCCCATACTTCAAACAGAATAGTGCGGCTGAACGGACGAATCAAACACTAAAAATTCAAAAAAATAGTCTTTGCCATTAAAGTTCGTCCAATGATGTTAAATTAAAACAATTAAATAAATATATTAGCCTAAAGTGATGTTAGATTGACCGTTTAGAATACATAGCGATAATATTATTATTTTTATTTATTGAGTTTCGGACGTTCGTCAACGTTGATGAAAATAAAAATTTCATCCAAAGATAATCCGAGAATTCGTGCGTATCGGTTAAATCAATGAAATAAAACATAAAGATACCTTTCGGCTTACGCTTAACACGTGACGCTCAAATCATATGTTCTACCTAAGCGCCTTATCGTCCAAATCTATTATTCGTCTACCAAGAACGTCTATGTTGGATCCCGATAAATCCTTTTTCCTCATGCGCAACCGATATCTACCAAAACTCTTAAAAACATGTTCTCAAGTTATAGGCTGAACAAATTATAAAATGTCGAAGACACGAACGCATCTACTGGTATCCACACGAATTTCTTGAAGCGGGTAAGAAGAATCGTATATGCTAGTAGGTTTGTTCTCCTCTTGCATAAGAAATACTTTTTCCTTTTTCTCATTTTTGTCTCACAAATAATATATAAATCAAGTATAATTCTTCTCATATAATATCGCACCCTTTGGTTATTGTCCTATAAAAAGAATGCACCTTCTCATTATTTTGTCATACAAAACAAAAGAGACCATTTTTCTCTTTTGTCTCACACAAAAGAGAATGAATTTTTATGAGAGAGAGAAAATAATATTGTGTTGAATTTTGGACTTCTCTATATCCTTATATAGAGTTGAAAATATGTGTCTCCTGACATCAAAAGATGTATATGATATCATTCATCCTTTTCAATATGTCATCATTTATACTCTTCTAGATCCATTGATCTTATGTATCCATAGTCTTTATATACATATATATCACATTTTATCACATAAGATGACAATATCTTTTATGAGATCCATATACAACTCATATATAAGTCGCCAGGATTTTCTACGCCCATTTCAGTTTGTTCTTTGTGTGTGACCTTGTAGGTTCACTTAATGTCGGAAATATACCTCGCAATCTATAAATTATGAGTGGCTCTAGCAAGACATCATGACTACCCAAATTAAGTGAATATTGGTGATCTGATTTACCTAATTATCAGTTACGTATTTAATCTCTTTATTATGAGATATCTGTATCGATAATAAGATATTAATATGTCATCCTTATATTAATTGATTAATATTTCTTAATCCCAAATTAAACTGAACAAAATAAATAATATTAATAACTCTTACTCATTCATTTGAGCATGGTCATGCATTTCTTCAGTTTGATTTATCAAGAGGCCTAAAGATATCTCTCTCATTTAATGATAGGAACAAAAGCCGGCTTTGTTGCACTCATAACTCTACATGATTCATTAGATCACAACATAACCGTTATGACCATCCGGTTAAAGGAAGTGTTAGATTATGCTAAAGTAAAAAAATTCTCATGTTGGGAACAAAGACAACTCACATATGATTGTCAGTCAACTCACATATTGGCGTACATTTATAGCTTGTCTACAAATATATATATATTTTTGTCTCTGCATATATATTTATATGTATAAATATCTTATAAATGACAATGGAAGATTTATAATAGCATTCATAATACTTTATAGTATTGCTATCAAAGTCATACACTTTGATGATATAAAACTGAATTACATGTTCATGATCTATATATTTTATTTATATTAAAATAACCTATACTCACATATCATATGAAATATGATAGAATAAATATAATGTCACTACCACAAAATATGCTATTAGTCATGGGGGTCCAACAATAGCCACGGGTCACATCTATTGGTTTAATCAACAGCCACAGTCTGTACTAATGAAGAAATCGTGAATGTTGGGGGGGTCTATAGCCACAGTATTCGTGGCTATTGGTAAACCTTGACTACTGGGTTAGCAATAGTCACGGTTTGACCCAATAGCCATGGGTACCGTGGCTATAGACCCAAAGTAATTAACCCTCTTGATCCAACCCTCTGTCCTCTCTGACTTGAAAAAAAATGAAGGAACAAAAGAAACAAAATGAAGAGGCGACGAAGAAAGAAGAAGGGAAGAAGAAACCACCCCCGCCGCCGTTGCCCCCTAACCCTAACTCACCTACCCGATCCGCCCTCTCTCTCCGGCCGACCCAATATGCCATCTTTCTCTCCACACTTCATTCAAATTAGGTACATAATTTGGAATTTGGGGGTAAATTTGTAGTTCAAATTAGGTACATAATTAAGAATTTGGAGATAAAATTAGTAGTTATTTGTTTAAATTAATTAGTAAGTCATGGTTGATTTGTTCGATTTGGGTTATAATTAGAGTAATTTATTTTTTGAATCAATTACGTTGGTTTCTTCTTTAGATGATCCAATATAATTGTCAATATCAGATGCGTATAGAGTGATATATATAAAGATATCCTAATCCAATGGACGAGAGTCATTTAGATGCTAATCCAATGTCTCAACAAAAAAAGATGATATGGAGCTCTATCATACAAGGAATGTGATACATGTAAATAACATATTTTTTTCTAAACATTTAACTATTTGTAATGACAAAGTTAATAAATTATAACAACTTTTAAGAAAAAATTATAAGAATTAACAATAAAATACTAATATGGATATGGATAATATATGTACCCGAATATGGTAAAAAAAAAAATCCATACAAGTATCTTCTTTATAACTATCTGTATATGTATCAATATAGAGTAAAATATTCGAAAACAGATACTATCTGAATAACAAATTTTATGGATATAGATATTATCTGTACCTATATCAGGGAGCCAAATCGAAAACCATATTCGCATTTGTATCCGAATAAAACTATATGAATATGTATCCGTATCCGGCCAGATATATATAATTTTTATTTGGATACGAACTTTTTTCGAATACGAACACATGTCAGTCGAATAATGTCATGTCTGTTTACACTCTTATATTTACATTAGTTGATTCTTAATTTTTTTTTTAATAAAATATTAATCTTTAGATGATACATGTCTAAATTTTAATTTTTAGATGATACAATCTAATGGTCAATATCAAATGCCTACAAAGTGATATATATAAAGATCATAATCCAATGGACAAAAAATATTTGGATGGTAATCCAATGGCTCAATAAAAAAAGATGATATGGATCAGCTTTATTATGCAAGGAATGTTATGCATCTAAAGAATATAATTCTATGGACAAAAATCATTTGGATGCTAATCCAATGGCTCAAACAAAAAAGATGATGTGGAGCTCTATTATGCAAGGAAATTTTATAGAGTTAATAACTATTAATAATAATAATATTAATAATATGACCAAATTACCCTTATATCTTCATTAACATTTTATTCTCTTTTCAACATAAACTATTCTCTTATTTTGTCATCCTCTTTGTCTAACAACCTATATTGCACGGATAATGATATTGTATCCGATATGATGTATATTTTGATACGGATACGGCGATATGACAAATCTCAACAACTTTAGGATACATATACGGCTATATATATTTTTAATTATATTTATATAATATAATAATAAATAAATAAATAAATAAATGCATACATATATAATCAACATTTCAAACTTAATTCAAAAATATGTAACTGAAATTAAACACATATTTGGTATCTATTGTTCGGAAAATTCAAAATTTGATTTAAGAAAAGTCAATCATTTATGGCTTTCTCGAGAATTATTATTTTTATGTTTTTGTAAATTACATGTGGTGCAAACAAAATAACGAATATGAGTTATAAATCACAAATAAGTTTTGTTAGTTTGATTGTGGGGCAAAGTTGACTTAAGACACAAAAAAGGTTAAAAAAAGTATATGTACTAAAATATAAAATGGGAGTATCCCAGAAATGTCCTGACAGAATATCTTAGCCGTATTCTAGAAGTATCCCGGAAGTATCCTGACGTATCTTAATGTATCTTAAATGTATCCAAAAAAATATTATTAAAATAATCGGATACAACGCGTACCATATCCGATACGTATTGGAGCTGTATCACAGCCGTAGCCGTATTGAATATCGTATTCTCAGGATATACTTCACAGTTTTTGAAGTATCCACGCAACATAACTCACAAAATTATCTTACATATGGAGATAACCGACTCCACATGTCTTATTTTCTCTTCAGAAATAATTAATCCAAAATTACATTGGAATTGTAATGAATTAATTCTTCTTTTAAATAAATTTTTTCTCATATTAAATTCTTTTAACTTCAAATTAATTTTTTTTTATATATTTACTTATATATAAGGACCTAATCATGCAGAGAGAGATGAAAACAAAACATAGGAAAACACTATCAAATGAATACTTAATATGAAATAAATTCCGGGGTATAATGGCAATTATAAGATCGGGCCGTTAATTTAATGGATGTTATAATTTTTGCATAACTTTGATAGCAAATATATATTGTTTTTGTAATGGCAAATATGATATTTTTAAGTTTTTATAATAGTAAATATGATATTTAAGTTTTTGTAATGGCAAATGTGAAATTTCGAGTTTTGTAAAGGCAAATATGAAATTCCCTCTTTAAAAAATATACATTTTGTATATCAACAAAACTTTTTATTTGTTAAATCTATCTTTTTATTTATGTACTTCTCTTATATCTTTTTGAAATTTCCGCGATACTAGATGATAAATATGATATTAAATGAAGTAATTTATTAGAGTACCCATATTAATCGTGTTAGTGGAGATTTATTAGTAGACACAATTTTTCTTATAATTTTTGAGGAATAGAGGGACTTTGTAATTTCTAATAATACATAATTTTATTTGTAATTTTGGCATAGAAGTTGTTTTGCAAATTTTCCTTCAAAAATAATTCCTTTTGGTTTAACTTTTTTTTTCCTCTTCTTTACTTCATTGGGACTTGGGGTTAGTTGAGCAATGGTAAAACTACTTAATCATTTATTAATTATTTTATTTATATGGATCATGTGGGGTCCTAGTGTCCTACATATATACGGATTATGTGGAATTTAAATATTAGTAAGAGATTAAATGGAATAGTTGGTGGATTGATAAACGGATGTAGAATTGGTGCCAAAAAAAGTTAAAACTAAAGAAACATCTTTAAATTTTATGACATTAAAAAAAATAAAAAAGTTAGATGAATAATTATCCACTTGCCAGCTGGTATATTTCCATGAGTTCAGGAGGTCAGAACTCAGGACAGGACTTGGTCTTTAGGAGAAGAAAGAAAGGCTGAAGTTTGTTCGGACCTATAGCCGTTTCTCTCTCGCGGATCAAGAAGATCAGTGGTATAAATTTTTATTACGTAATGTCGTATCTTTATTTCCTTTATTATGATCCTAGGGAGGGTTGGACCCGTAGTTCTGCTGTGCATGTAATATACATGGCTACGGGTTTCTCAACATGGGTATATAATGAATCATATAGCTAGAGAGATGAGTGCAATAAAGACATGATTTGTTCCTCACATTTAAATGAGAGAGATATCTTTTGGCCTCTTGATGAATCGAACTGAAAAAAATGCATGGTCTTGCTCAAACGAATTAATAAGAGTTATTAATGTCATTTATTTTATTCAGTTTAATTCGGGATCAAGAAATATTAATCGATTAATATAAGGATGACGTATTACACGCCTTATGATCGATATAGATATCGCATGACAAAGAGACTAAATACGTGATTGTTGATTAGGTAAATCGGATCTCCGATATCCACTTAATTTGGGTAGTCATCATAGTTTGCTAGAGTCCTCTCATGATTTATAGACTATCAAGTCTATTGCCAACATTAAGTGAAACTAGTGGGTCAAACACAAAGAGTAAACTGAAACAGGCGCATAAAATCTTAAAAACTTATTTATGATGAGTTGCATAGAGATGTCACAAAAGATATTGTCATCTTATGTGATAAGATTTGATACATATGCACATAAAGATTTGATGCATATGGATAAGAATTTGTGATGTCAAAATTAGAAAACTAAAATAAAGAGAAACCAAGACCATAAATAAAACCAAACACAAGACCTAAAACAAGGCACACAATGGGGGGGGGGGGTTGTTGATTGGTTGATTGCACCAAAATTAAAGTAACAAGTAAAGAGGAAACTTAGAGTAAAAATCAAGAGATGTGGTGGTTTTGTGAATTGAGGCATAATTTTGTGTAGTGAATTTGTATGTAACTTTATCCTTGACTATAATAATGAATTTGGAATTAATCTCTTAAGTGCAGTAAGATGAGCTCTAACCGATAAATAACTCAAACAAAAAGATAGGGTTTTAGTTTAGATGAGGTCGTAAATAAAAATACTAACCTACTTGAATATCATAACCAATTCAATAAAAATCATTGGTTATTTAAACAAATCAAAACCTCTTAAACAATGAGCTTGTTCAGAACTGTTTAGAGCATTGTGAGTTATTTGCACTTGACTATTATTCAAATTCTAATGGAGGCTATTGAGAAAACCAACCATAGGAATTTTGTGGCCCTTGTTAATTATTATTGAACATAGAATTAACCGAAATAAACTTAAAATAATTCATTGAGCATGAAAGATAATAAGTAAGTGAAAACAAAATAATAACCGTTCAAATGAAATTCATTATTAATGGTCTCAAAAGTTATAACACAAAAACATAAACACTAACTATGCCTCGAAGGGCTTACTCGAAATACATGGAAAAGAAAGAAAAGAAAATAATGATAGAACCTATTAATGAAGCGCGGATGGAAGAATGAAGTTTGCTTGACTTGCCCAACTCCAAGAGAGAGAATGATGAAGTTCAAAAGTGTTTAGAATAGATGCCTTGCATCTGGTTATAATCCTCTCAAAAGGTGATCATGAGGGATGAATGAAGCCCCATGCAAAGAGTGTGAATGAGCATGGCGAAAACATGAAGAGTGAATGCAAAGTGCATGATAGATCTGTCCATAAGATGGTCAATTTGGGACACGTATATCTCTGAATTGGGCTCTGGTGATATGGAATGAATTGTGGGGCTTGTTCGTTTCTTTCCAACAGTATATAGTATGCATATAGAGAAGGCCCAGATTGTGAGTTATGGCCGAAATACTAAGCTTGTGTCGGCAGGTTCGAGTCTTGATTATTATCTCCATCTTGTGCTCCAACATATTTTCTCCAAGCTATGCTCCATCAAAATTGCACCTGAATTCACATAAATATGTCATTAACAGTATCAACATTCAAGTTGTGATTATTATCAATATAAATAGAATATTAACACATATAATGGTGCAATATCATATATGTATACGGTATAAAATATATATAATTAATGACTTATCAAATCACCCCACACTTAATCTTTTGATCGTCCTCGAGCAAACATTGTAACTTGTATTGGTAAGATGGGTCCCATGTTTTTGATTCGCTCTTCACTTATATACCAGCCAATAATGATCTTTGGTCCCTTGTGTAAGATTCCATGCACTTTGGTGAAACTCGCACTCACTCTCTTTTTGTATAGTGGAATATGAATATGGAATATGTGGAGTGTCTCTCATAATAACTCTCAATTCAAATGAATCATGATTTCCTACCTTAGTCGTGAGGGGAATTCTCAAGTTATGTTTGGTGGAATATGATGGAATTTGGTGGATAATACATATATATATGTACTACGTAATTGGTTTGCTTGTCTACTTCGCCACTTTCGGTCAAATTGTCACTTGGTTTTCTAAACTCATGCCTCTACTCTCCGAAAAGTTATCGCCTATACCTCTATCTTCTTGAAATAATGAACCTCCTTGAACCTTCAGTCATCTGGCCCGAAATGTGTCAACCTAAGTGCTGGCCTGAGATGTATGACTGGGATCCACTCTTTCTCACAAATCGGGTAAACTAAGGTTTAAGCCATGTACAAGGGGAACAAGTTTGAGTCACGCAATATATATTTTTTTTTAATTTTTTTTTTGTTTGTTTGTTTGTTTGTTTGTTTTTTTAAGATTGTGACTCAAATCTATTAGGATTATAGGGGCCTAACTTGCCTTTGTGTCAAAAATAGAGTTTACCCGAGAATCTACTCTCATAAATTTGTCTCTAAGATGCATCTCCTCACGAATACACTCGGTGCACAAAGCTCATCTACTACACATAAGCCCTCAACTTCTGACACTAACCTCTACTTCCCATCCCTTATCTTCTTATATAATGCCTAACCCTCCTTCTCCAAAACCAAGCAACAAAGTGACTTTAGAAGCTAATAGACTTGGATATTATTTATATATATACGAGATGATATAGTGGGTTATTATGGATATTATACTATAAACAACTTGAGTTCTGGGTCATGGTCCAATGATAAGTCCTCACATAATTTCTCGCGCAAATCCCTAAATTATTGGCACTCAAACAACAAATCGAGTTCACCAGTGACAAAAGATCCCTAAACCAACGACCTTAATTCTTCTTGAATTGGTCTATATGATCCTTTTGAGTCCAAACAAGTTCCCCCACATTATTCAATACAGTTTACAGTTCTCTCTCAATCCTTTTGATTTTTAATTGGGCATTTTTTTTTAATTTGAGGCTTAAAAATGGGTTTGTATTATTTTATTTATTTATTTATTATATATATATATATATATATATATATATATATATATATATATATATATATATATATATATATATATATATATCAATGTTTTAAATTGCGATATAGCGTTGCGTAGCGGATTTTGTAGCGGATTGCGGTAGCGGGCGCTATTGCGGCGCTATGGCCTGATAGCGGATGTGCAGTATAATTTATAATTTATGTAAAATTTCATAAATATTAATGATAAAAATATGATCAAAATAAAATTTTAATACAAAAAACAAAAAAAATCCAAATACCATAAATATTAAGTAAAACGAAATTATTCAGAGTGCCCAGCTTTTGGAATGCCCATAAGCGCTCACCATATAACTTTAACTGTACACATATATACTTGCACTTGGATATACCTTTTGTGTTTACAAATATATATTTTTTTTAAATATACCTTTTTGTAATTTTGCTATACCTTTTGTGTTTACAAAAATATTTTTTTGTAATTTCATCATACCTTTTGTAATCGGGCAATGTTGGGTGCTCCAAAATACTAGCACTCCATATCTGAACCCTTAAATAAAATAGTATAATTATTTATCATAAAATACCATACAAAGTTCATTATCCATAATTAAACATCCAAAATAAATACATGAATATTAATTATCCGAAATAAGCAAAAAAAAAAATACAAAACTAACACTTTAACGTTATAGCGGCCACTATAGCCTCTATTTGAACGCTATTTGACTGCTATAGCGACGCTATAGCGCTCGTAGCGCTCAAAACGCTATTTTAGCTATATTTTTGTTGCGTATTGCGTTTTATGGTCGAAATCCGCAATTGCGCGCAATTGCGGTGCTATAGCGCCGCTATTTAAAACACGATATATATATATATATATATATATATATATATATATATATATATATATATATATATATATATATATATATATATATATATATATATATTTACTATCTAACATGCAATAAAGACTCCACCCCACACTTAGACTTTTACTCGTCCCCGAGTAAAGCTAAGCACAAAGTGGTGATGCAATGCAAGAAAAAGAAAATAAACAAAGAAAAACACAACCTTTATTCGCAGGGTTGCCTCCCAGTAGCGCCTCTCTTTAACGTCGTTGGCCCGACGTTTCCATCTCCTCAAGCAGTGGATGCTGGCTCTCCAAGCTCGTGAATGTCAATCCAGCTCGCATCAAAACTCTCATGAAACCGCTTCAGCCGGTGCCCGTTGACCTTGAAGACTTTCCCTGAATCCAGACCCTGAATTTCTGCTGCACCATAATCGAACAATTTGATCACAAGAAAGGGCCCTATCCACCTACTTTGTATCTTGCCCGGGTGTAATTTGAGTCTTGAGTAAAACAGCAACACCTTGTCACCCACATTGAAATCCTTGTGGGCAAGCTTCCTGTTATGATACACCTTGGTCTTCTCCTTGAAGATTCGGGAGTTCTCATACGCGTCATTTCGGATCTCCTCTAACTCTTGAATTTGCAACTTCCTGTTGAGTGCATCGTTTGGGTAATCTAGATGACACTTCTTGATGGCCCAATAGGCTTTGTGCTCGAGTTCAACCGGAAGATGACAAGCCTTTCCATAGACTAGTCGATAAGGGGACATGCCTACAGGGGACTTGAACGCAGTCCTGTAAGTCCAGAGTGCGTCATTTAGTCGAAGACTCTAGTCTTTCCTGGTGGGGTTCACCAGTTTCTCCAAAACGCCTTTGATCTCCCTATTCGAAAGCTCTGCTTGGCTATTGGTTTGAGGGTGGTAAGCTGTCGAGGTTTTATGTGTGACATGGTATTGCTTCGTTAATGCCTCGAAACTCCAGTTGCAGAAATGGGTTCCTCTATCACTGATGATGACTCTCGGGACCCCAATCCTACTAAAGATCTGGTCCTTGACAAAAATCCACGACTGTTTTTGCATCTGCCCGTTTTGTGGCCTTGGCCTCAACCCACTTGGAGACATAATTGACTGCTAGGAGGATATATTCACAGCCATATGAGGGAGGGAAAGGTCCCATAAAGTCGATACCCCACACTTCAAAAAGCTCACATGCAAGAATATACTTCATCGGCATCTCGTCTCTCTTGGTTAGTCCTCCCGTTCTCTGGCATCGCTCACATGACTTTACGAAGAAGTAAGCATCCTTATGGAGAGTGGGCCAAAAGAAACCACACTCAAGGACCTTATGAGCTGTCCGCTTGGCGCCAAAGTGTCCTCCACACTCCAGAGAGTGACAAAACTCAAGCACGGATCTGATCTCATTATCTGGTATACATCTCCGAATAATTTGATCCGCGCAAATCCGAAAGAGGTAAGGCTCATCCCAAATAAAATCGAGAATCATATCGGATTCGATCGGCCTATGCACGTATAAGATCCTCTGGTAGGTCTTTAGCCACCAGGTAATTCACTATATCAGCATACCATGGTGTATAGCTTTGCACTGCATAGAGATATTCCTCAGGAAAGAATTCTGATATTGGGGTACCCTCCTCAATACTCATAGGAAGGCGGCTAAGGTGATCTGCAACTAGATTCTCTGATCCTCGTTTATCTCTAATCTCCAAATCGAACTCCTGGAGCAACAATATCCAACGAAGAAGTCGCGGCTTGGATTCCTTCTTCTTGAAAAGATGCCTCAACGCGGCGTGGTCAGAGTATATAATCACCTTAACCCCTAAGAGATAGGACCTAACTTTCACCAGTGCAAAAACAATGGCCAGCAACTCTTTTTCTGTAGTTGTATAGTTGCACTGAGCATCGTCTAAGGTCCTGGAGGCATAAGAGATAACATGGGGTTCTCGCCCATCCCGCTGCCCAAGGACAGCTCCAACCGCCCTATCACTCACATCGCACATGATCTTGAAAGGCAGATTCCAGTTGGGAGCTTTAATAATGGGGGCAGAACATAATTTCTCCTTGAGAAGGTCGAATGCCGCTTTACACTTCTCATTAAACTCAAAAGAAGTCTATTTTTGGAGAAGAAAACAAAGAGGTTGAGCGATTTTTGAGAAATCTTTGATGAAACGCCTATAAAATCCGGCATGACCAAGAAATGATCGAACGTCCTTCACACTGGTTGGGTACGAAGGGATCTAATGACATCGATCTTTGCTTTATCCACTTCAAGACCCCGAGAGGAAACCACATGGCCTAAGACTATGCCCTGATCCACCGTGAAATGACATTTCTCATAATTCAGCACCAGGTCAGTCTCCACGCACCTTTGAAGAATCGTCTTTAGGTTTCCCAAACAGTCATCGAATGAGTCACCATAGACGGTGAAATCATCCATGAAAACCTCAATAATTCGGGTAACATAATCAGAGAAGATGGACATCATACATCTCTGAAATGTACCGGGTGTGTTACACAACCCAAAGGGCATGCGCCTATAGGCAAATGTGCCAAAAAGGCACGTGAAGGTGGTCTTTTCTTGATCCTCGGGGCGATGGCTATTTGAAAGTAACCAGAGAAGCCATATAAGAAGCAGTAATCGTGGCGCCCAGCAAGGCGCTCGAGCATCTGGTCAATGAAAGGAAGGGGGAAATGGTCTTTCCGGGTGGCAGTGTTTAATTTGCGATAATCAATGCATACTCGCTATCCATTTTGTGCTCTCGTAGGAACTTTTTCACCATCCTGATTCTCAATTATCGTAATACCAGTTTTCTTGGGCACCACATGGATTGGTGACACCCATTGTGAATCAGAGATAGGGTATATGATTCCTACATCAAGGAGTTTGATGATTTCCTTCTTGACCACTTCCATCATTGGAGGATTTAGCCTACGCTGAGGCTCACGGGATAGTTTAGATCCATCCTCCAACAATATCCGATGCATACATGTAGAGGGGCTGATTCCCTTAATATCAGCCAGAGTCCATCAAATAGCAGTCTTGTGGTCTCTCAAAACATTAACTAATTTCTCTTCCTGAGTAGCAGTGAGGCTACTAGAGATGATCACTGGAAAAGTGTCTCCTTTACCAAGTATGCGTACTAGCGATGAGCCTGGTAGAGGTTTTAGGTCAAGACAGGGGGGATTCACAATGGAAGGATTGGTGGGCTCAAGAGAGGGTTTCAAGTCTATCAAGGGAGGAGAAGAAGAAGAGGAAGAAGCCTCTCCAATGGCCAAGACAGATAGACTTTGAAGAAGGTCCTGCTCATCTGGAGAGAGATAAAGAATGGTCTCGAGCAGATCTATGAACTCAAAAGAGGATAAGTTGTCGACACACTCATCAACTGGGTCGATGGTGCAAATAGCGGAGACATGCTCGTCAGAAGGATGCTTGATAGCATCAAAGATGTTGAAAGAGATGTTCTCTCCGTCAAATTCCATAGAAAGAGTGTCATTGTGCACATCAATCTTGGTTCGGGCAGTTTTAAGGAAGAGTCTTCCCAGAAGAATGCGAGTCGAACTCGGTGAGCTATCAGACTCATCCATACGCAGAATATAGGAATCTGCAGGGAAGATAGGGCCATTGACCTTAACAAGGACATCCTCTATAACTCCCTCTGGCACAGCAGTAGAACGATCGGCTAGTTGAAGGATCACCCCGGTCTTTTTCAAAGGTCCTAAACCGAGGGAAGAATACATAGAAAAGGGCATGACATTGATAGATGCCCCGAGATCAAGCATGCACCGAGCAAATTCATGGTGCCCAATGCTGCAAGGAATGGCAAACATGCCAGGGTCTTTTTGCTTCTCCGGAAGCTTCTTGCGAATAACCGCAGAGACATTCTCACTCATTGTTACTCTCTCATGACTATTTAGCTTTCTCTTATTCGTACACAAGTCCTTGAGAAATTTCGCATAGCGAGGGAATCGACGAATGAAATCGAGTAGTGGAATGTTCACTTCCACTTTCTTGAAAACCTCTAGGATATCACTCTCTGCCTCATCCTTTTTGGTGTTAACCGCTAGACGGCTAGGAAAAGGGGCTCTAGGTTTATAAGGTGATATTTCCTTGGACTTTTCTTTCATCTTCTCGGATTCCGGCTTAATTACTTCAATCTCTTCTTCACCTTGCATGTTTCCTTTACTCCCTTCTATTTCTTTACCACTTCTTAAGGTGATAGCACATGCATTCTCATAGGGATTTAGAGTTTGGGAAGGAAGTTGTGAGGACCCCTGAGTTTGTAACTAGTTTAATTCATAGGATATTTGAGCAATTTGGGTGTCCAGATGTGTTAGGGCACATTTTGTATCCTTCTGAAAAGAAGTAGTTGATGTGGCCAAGGAGGTCACAATGTCAGAAAGACTTTTCAAAGCAGGGTCAATTGGAGGTGAAGAAGAAGAACAATTTTGATTATGGTTTTGAGGAGGTTGTTGTTGGTTTCCTGGGTCACGCCATCCAGGGTTGTACGTTTTGGAATAGGGATCATAATTACGGTTTTGACCCCCATTTGAATTTTCGTGTTGGTTTAGCTTGAAGATGCCGCAAGCTGTGGTCGTGACTTTCTCCTCATCATGGAGTGTTGGGCACGTATCAGTGGTGTATCTTGTCTGAGTGCAGGCACCGCATGCTTTTACTTCCATTTTGGTTTCCATGAATGACGCCATCATATTAGCCAAGCTATCTAATTTGGCATCCATACCATTCACTCGCTTCTCCAAATCACAGTCTCTAATCTCACTAACTCCCCTAAGTCGAGATCTGGTTCTACTAGATTGGGCATTTTTTGCCATGGTTTCTATCAAGGTTCGTGCTTGCCTAACGGTTTTATCTATGAAAGCACCCCCACTAGCAGAATCTACATTATCCCTAGTCTCTTGAAGCATCCCATCATACAAGTGTTGAATCAAGAGATTCTCTGGGACTTGATGGTTGGGACATTTTGCACACAACTTCTGGAAGCGATCATAGTACTCATAGAGGGTTTCCCCTACTTCTTGTTGAATACTACAAATCTGCTTCCTAATAGAAGCGGTACGAGAGACAGGAAAATACTTGTCTAAAAATAACTTTTGAAGTTCTACCCAAGTTGTTGGAAAAGGTGCTAGATGGTAGTACAGTCCTTTGCTGGTCCTCGAAGACTGTATGAAAATAGTCGTAGCTTGTAAGGACCTTCATCTTCAATCTCCGCCAGCATCATTGTCGCGGTGATATGGTTGAACTCCCGCATGTGAAAGTGCGGATCCTCTCCGGCGCTCCCATTGAAAGTCGGTAATAATTGAAGAAGACCCGTATGGATCTTAAAATTCGGGACCGGTGGTAATACAATACCATACTGGTTGGTAGCAAAATCAAAGGTAGACAAGTCCCTAAGTGTCCTATCCTCAAAATTAGCCATGACTGTAGTATTACCTCTTGTAGCGTGAGGAGGAGCAGGTGGAGTAGGAGGTTCTCTTTCGCTGTTCTAGTTCTCCACCTTTTCAGTTTCTTCGGCTGCTTTCCGTGTTTCCGAAATTGCTCTTCTTCGCTCCAGGTGTGTTCTCTCAATCTCCGGATCTAATGGTGCAAGTAGAACATTAGAACTATGAGTAGCTTTCATGAACTAGAATCAAGTGTAAGAGAGAGAATTAGTGAATGCAAGTAATGCAGACTCAAAGTGAAAATAAATAGTATGACTGACTCTGACAAAAAGTGAAAAAGATAACAAAGGTAACGAAAGTGTGACTGACAAAAAGTAAAAAAAAAAAATGTGACTGACAAAAAGTAAAACAAATTTGGTTTACTCTGTCACAAATGCAGACTACCGTACTACACAAGAGAAGTGTGAATATTGTCCTAGACTAGTTGCGTTGCTAGCTCCCCGCCAACGGCGCCATTTTGATAAGAGGTATTTTTGCAGTCGTTTTACACTTAGCAAAAGAAATTTATAACCCTAGACTTAACTACAATACGTAGACAGTGAAAGTAGGGGTCGAACCGCAGAGAGCTATTTAGACTAAACTAAGTGAAAAGATCACTTCTCTAATGAAAATGGACTCAACAAAATTAGAAAACTAAAATAAAGAGAAACCAAAACCATAAATAAAACCAAACACAAGACCTAAAACAAGACACACAATTGGGGGGGGTGGGGGGGTTGTTGATTGGTTGATTGCAACAAAATGAAAGTAACAAGTAAAGAGGAAACTTAGATTAAAATCAAGAGATGTGGTGGTTTTGTGAATTGAGGCATAGTTTTGTGTAGTGAATTTGTGTGTAACTTTATCCTTGACTATAATAATGAATTTGGAATTAATCTCTTAAGTGCAGTAAGATGAGCTCTAACCGATAAATAACTCAAACAAAAAGATAGAGTTTTAGTTTAGATGAGCTCGTAAGTAAAAACACTAACCTACTTGAATATCATAACCAATTCAATAGAAATCATTGGTTATTTAAACAAATCAAAACCTCTTAAACAATGAGCTTGTTCAGAACTGTTTAGATCGTTGTGAGTTATTTGCACTTGGCTATTATTCAAATTCTAATGGAGACTATTGAGTAAAGCAACCATAGGAATTTTGTGGCCCTTGTTAATTACTATTGAACATAGAATTGACCGAAATAAACTTAAAATAATTCACTGAGCATGAAAGATAATAAGTAAGTGAAAATAAAATAATAACCGTTCAAATGAAATTCATTATTAATGGTCTCAAAAGTTACAGCACAAAAACATAAACACTAACTATGCCTCGAAGGGCTTACTCGAAATACATGGAAAAGAAAGAAAATAAAATAATGATCGAACCCATTAATGAAGCGTGGATGGAAGAATGAAGTTTGCTTGACTTGCCCAACTCCAAGAGAGAGAATGATGAAGTTCAAAAGTGATTAGAATAGATGCCTTGCACCTGGTTATAACCCTCTCAAAAGGTGATCATGAGGGATGAATGAAGCCCCATGCAAAGAGTGTGAATGAGCATGGCAAAAACATGAAGAGTGAATGCAAAGTGCATGATAGATCTGTCCAGAAGATGGTCAATTTGGGACACGTATATCTTTGAATTGGACTCTGGTGATATGGAATGAATTGTGGGCCTTGTTCTCTTCTTTCCAACAGTATATAATATACATATAGAGAAGGCCCAGATTGTGAGTTATGGCCGAAATACTAAGCCCGTGTCGGCAGGTCTGAGTATTGATTATTATCTCCATCTTGTGCTCCAACATATTTTCTCCAAGCTATGCTCCATCAAAATTGCACCTGAATTTACATAAATATGTCATTAGCAGTATCAACATTCAAGTTATGATTATTATCCATATAAATAGAATATTAACACATATAATGGTGCAATATCATATATGTATAGGGTATAAAATGTGTATTATTAATGACTTATCAGAGACAAAAAGAAGAAGAAGGAAATAATTTTTTCATGCCAATAGAAGAACAAGCATACTAGCATATATGGTCCTTCTTGCCCATTTTAAGAAGTTTGTTTATGTGGACCCCGATAGAGGCGTTCGTGTTTTCAACGCTTGTGTTTTATTCAGCCTAAGAAAATGAGAAGGGGTTGTTTAAAGTTTCGGTGGAGATTGATTGTGTATGTGGTAGATGGTTTCCGCACGATTCAATCTAGATGGTCTTGGTGCACGGATAATCGGTTTGGATGGTAACTTATTGAAAGATGCTTGATGGCACGGATTAAACGTAATCCGAAAGGTATTTTTAAGTATTATTTCTTTGATTGAACCGATAGGCACAAATGCTTGGATTCGTTTTGAACGAAATTTTTGTTTTTCGCTACGTATAAGTAAGTCTGAAATCTAACAGTGGTATCAGAGCGACGTGCGTATTTTGGTTAAATTGAGATGATATATATGTGAATATACTATTTAGATATCATTTATAATTTCCTTTTCCAATTATAAGACTTGCATATTGAATATTCAAGTGTTGGATGTTCTAAAACGAAAATGTACATATGAAAATTGCAAGGATATATTTTATTCAAATAACGCCTTTTGGACGAAAGGATGTGTTTTATTTTAAAGTGTAGCCATATTTCATGTCATGAGATAGTCTCGTGACGTGCATCTCTTGACAGAAAGTTATAAGCACCTCTTGATAATGTGCGGTTATGTTCACTTGGGCAAACCGACAAGTATATATACAAAGATGGTCAAGCCAATTTCGTTTGGTCGTAGACTATTACAAAAAAAAGTTTTAGTAACGCCATTTTAATAATGGTTTATAAGAAAACCATTACTAAAAGAGGCCAATGACAGTTTCGAAATTAATTTCTAAACTTTTCATATCGGCTGTAACTCAGAAACCGATGCGAAGTGAGACAAGAAAAGATTAAAAAGTTGGCCGGAATATTCTACAAAGGTTTCTTCAAAGAACCGATGCAAAATCTGTAACGGTTTATAGGAGAAACCGTTGCGTATAGTGTTAGTGTCGGTTCCTCCAAGGAACCGATGCAATTCTATAACGGTTCCTCCAAGGAACCGATGCAAATCTGTAATGGTTCCGTGAAGGAACCGATGCAGAAGTTCGTGTCCACCTTTGGTAACGGTGTTTTTGTAAAAACCGATGCAGATGCAGAATGCCCTGTTCAGCTTTGGTTACGGCTTTGTTTTAAAAACTGATGCTAATATTTTAGGGTTACTTCCAGTGAATTGAAAAAAATTAATTCATTGGCCGTCTCTCTTCTTCTCCAACCAGCGAAATAGAAGAGAAAAGAAGCTCTCTGTTATTTTCTTCTCCAACCAACGCTTCTCGCCCTCCTCCTCCTCTCTCTTTCTAAGATAATATTACTTTCAACCTCTAGTTAAAATAATTTTGGTCTCGGTACCCGTTTGAGATTAATCCAACTCGTTCGAGATTAATCCAATAGGGATTAATCTCGAATAGTCCCCATTTTTGGGACTGCTCTTTGAATATTTTGTCTCATTTAGGATTTAGCTCACATACGCTAACTGCAAAGTGCTGTTTGAGAAAAATTCGGTAGTATTTTTCCTATGGCTTCCACGGGTACGTACGCACATTAAAATGTGCGTTGACGTACTCGGGGAGCTTAGGGGAAGTGCTGCCGGATTTTTCTCAAATATCATATTGCAGCTGATGTATGTGTGCTAATGAGACAAAGTATTCAGAGAGTGGGTTAGGATTGTTGACCGGCTCATAGCCTTATAGTAAATCTTATCACATTAGCGCTATATAATTTATTTTTCTGCAGATGGATCGTTGCAGTTGGATGTATGGGATCAAGCGAGACACAATTGAATATTTGAGAGGCATTGATGAATTTGTGGAATGTGCCATGGAAGATATGAGGCTGAGAGGTGTACGGACACTTCTTTGTCCTTGTTGAGATTGTCAGAACTTGCGAAGATTGCGAAATATCGAACAAGTTAGAGATCATATAATTTGTTGTGGATTTAAGGAGCGATACACCCATTGGAAATGACATGGAGAGAGCGATAATGTTGGGACAAGCACGACTGTATTTGATGTACCCAGTTTGGGTGAATTTATAGAAACTGAAAATATAGAAAATTTAGATCGGGACACTTTCGTACAAGATGATCAATTGGGGGATGAAAATGAAGAAAATTTAGATATTCCACAGTGTAATGAACATAACGATGATTTGGATGAAATGATAAATGATGTACCACAAAATTTTAATGATATTCGTGAAATTTTTGAAAATTTCTGTAATGAATCTAACATACCATTATTTCCCGATTGTATGAAATTTACCAAAATATCGTCTGTTTTTAAATTATACTACTTAAAAGCAAAAAATGGATGGAGCAATAAAAGTTTCACATCTTTACTCAAACTGTTAGGAGAAATGCTCCCGGAAAAAAATGAGTTGCCGGATTTAACCTATTGGGTAAAAAAGTTGTCGTGTCCTTTGAGTATGTCCATAGAGAAAATCAATGCATGTCCAAATGATTGCATATTATACCGAGGGGTGTACCATGATTTGGATAAATGCCCGAAATGTAACGCTTCACGGTACAATAAGAAGGATGATGAGAGTGATGATCGAAAAAAACCCGCATCGAAGGTGTTTTGGTATTTGCCAATAATACCTAGGTTTCAGCATCTTTTCGCAAATCCCAAAGATGCTAAATTGTTACGGTGGCATTACGATTGTCGTAAAGATGACGGAATGCTCAGACACCCCGCCGATTCTCCAGAATGGAGGAACATTGACATGTTATTCAACGATTTCGGCGGTGATGCTAGAAATTTGAGGTTAGGACTATGTATGGACGGGATGAATCCTTACGGCAATATGAGTAGTCGTCACAGTATGTGGTCAGTTTTACTATGTGTTTACAATCTCCCTCCATGGTTGTGCATGAAACGACGGTATTTAATAATGCCTTTGCTAATTTCGGGTCCTAAACAGCCGGGCAATGATATAGATGTGTTTTTGGCTCCATTGTTTGAGAAACTTGATAAATTATGGAGGGACAGAGTGCATGTATTTGATGCATGGAAGAAAGAATTTTTTACCCTCCGTGCCATGATTTTGTGCACGATTAATGATTTTCCCGCATGCAATAACTTGTCAGATTTCAGGAATAAAGGAACCAAAGCGTTTCCTATTTGTGCGGAAGAAACGTGTTCCATATGGTTGCCTAACTGTAAGAAGAACGTGTATATGGGACATCGTAGGTTTCTTCACCGGAACCACCCCTATCGGCAGAAGAAAGAGGAATTCGACGGTACTGTTGAACTCTGGAATGTGCCAATGGCATTAACCGTAAAAGAAGGTTATGAAGAAATAAAGAATGTAAATGTTCAATTTGGAAAGAAATCTTGACAAAATCCCGGACGGTCTATGGAAGAAAAGATCTATATTTTGGAATCTTCCTTACTGGTCTAATTTGGAAATTTGGCATTGCTTGGATAGGATGCACATAATTAAGAACATTTGTGAAAGTCTGGTTGGGACTTTGTTGAATATTCAAGGAAAAACAAAAGACGGCGTCAAAGCTAGACAAGATATGGTTATAATGGGGATTCGGCCTCGACTAGCACCTAAGGGTGGAGGAAAGCGAATTTTCCTACCTCCAGCATGTTTTACTTTATCAAAATAAGAAAAAATCAGTTTGTTGGAGTGCCTGAAGTCCATAAAGGTTCCATCTGGTTATTCATCGAATATCTCCAGAAATGTATCGATTAAAGAATTGAAATTGATTGGAATGAAGTCACATGATTGCCACGTCCCTTTAACCCAACTTATCCCTGTTGCAATTCGAGGAATTCTCCCCCAAAATGTCAGACACTCCATCACCAGATTGTGTTTTTTCGTCAAATCGATTTGCTCCAAACTGATCGATCCTAGTACATTAGACAAATTACAGGTCGATGTCGTGTTGACCCTCTGTGAGCTGGAGATGCATTTTCCGCCCTCATTTTTTGATATCATGGTGCATTTAACCGTTCATTTGGTCAGGGAGATAAAAATGTGTGGGCCAATGTTCTTCGATACATGTAACTCTTTGAGAGAGCGATGGGTCAATTAAAAGGACTTGTCCGAAGCCGTCGTCGTCTTGAAGGAAGCATAGTTGATGGGTACGTTGCAAAAGAGGTAATCGAGTTCTACATTGATTATCTAGACGGGATCGAACCTATTGGTCTTCCCATGTCTCGACACGAGGGTAGACTCCACGGTATCTGTACAATTGGATTCCAACTTATTAAAGTGGGCTTCGAATTACGAAGCAAAGCTCATCTTAAAGTCCTGCAACACCTTATTGTTGTGTCTCCATACGTGGAGGAGCACATTGCCGAGTTACGACAACATAATCCTTCTAAAGAGGAAATCTGGATAACCAACGGGCATAATATTAATTTTGTAAAATGGTTCGCGTACAAAGTACAGTCCCAGAGATCAGAAAACGTCGACAAATCTATTAAATGGCTGTCTAACGGTCCTGGAGAAACAGTGTCCACCTATCAAGGTTACGATATTAATGGGTTTATGTGGTATACCAAGCAACAAGATCGTAAAGGCACAGTGCAAAATAGTGGAGTGACATTAGTAGCTTTATCAGGTGCTGAAGATACATCAATGTCGTATTACGGTTGGATTGAGGAGATATAGGAACTAGATTATTTCAAATTTCGGATACCCCAATTTCTGTGTAAATGGATCGATAATTCCCGTGGAGTCAAAAAAGACAAAGAAGGATTTGTATCTGTCGACTTCAACCAATTGGGTTACCAACACGACCCTTTTATATTGGCAAAACAAGCAAAACAGATTTTTTATGTTGTCGACCCGGCTGATAAAAAATGGCATGTTGTTCTTTCGCGTAAAAGACAAATTGTCGGTGTTGGGGATGTCGTGGACGAAGAAGAATACGATCATTTCGACGAAATACCTCCATTTTCCACCTTTATATTGTTTTTATTTTCTACGAGAAGGTATTATCTGATATTAATATTGGTCATATTATTATTATGGCGGTAAAAAAATGTACTTAATATGATGTCTTGCTGAGAGAAAATAATCTTTAGTGCGCCAAAAGTTAACGAGTAAAGATTGTAATCTTCAAATTTCATGGCCTGAAAAATATCAATTCTTCACAATCGGCTCTCCCTGAAAAACTAGACCCGAGACAATTCCGGAATGACCAAATTCGCTAAAATCGGACAAACGAGACGAAATCTGTGCACAAAAACATGCGTCAGAGGACAAAAACTGGTTTAGTAGCGTGAATGGGTGTAAAATTTGTCAAAACTAAAGTGAGCGATCTAACCAACTCCCTAACAAATTATCTAAATGTGTCATGGAGAAATTGTGGTACCGCTCAGATCTATTTGTCCAAAAACCATCTAAATATAGCAAGACATCCACTTACAACACATATAAATCTACAGTACGTATTAGATTCACCAACAACGATGTATTTTAATTACGTGTTGTATGGCGTGGCTCCGATTACGTTACAAGACGGGATTTGCTGACATGAATATTCTCTTTTTATTTTCTGCGAGTACGTATTATCTGACATTAATATCAGTCATATTATTATTATGCCAGAGAAAAAAATGTACTTAATATGTAGTCTTGCTGAGGGAAAACAATCTTTAGTGTGCCGAAATTTAACGAGTAAAGATTGTAATCTTCAAATTTCATGGCCAGGAAAATATCAATTCTTCAAAATCGGCTCTCAATGAAAAACTAGACCTCGAGACGATTCCAGAATGACCAAATTCGCTAAAATCGGACAAACGAGGTGAAATCTGTGCACAAAAACATGCGTGAGAGGACAAAAACTGGTTTAGTAGCATGAATGGGTGTAAAATTTGTCAAAACTAAAGTTAGCGATCTAACCAACTCGCTAACAAATTATCTAAATGTGTCATGGAGAATTTGTGGAACCGCTCAGTTCTATTTTTGCTAAAAGCATCTAAATATAGCAAGACATCCACGTACAACACATATGAATCAACAGTACGTCTTAGATTCACCAATAACGATGTATTTTAATTACGTGTTGTATGGCATGGCTCCGATTACATTACGAGACGGGATTTGCTGACAGGAATATTCTCTTTTTATTTTCTACGAGTACGTATTAACTGACATTAATATCAGTCATATTATTATTATGCCAGAGAAAAAAATGTACTTAATATGAAGTCTTGCTGAGAGAAAACAATCTTTAGTGTGCCAAAATTTAATGAGTAAAGATTGTAATCTTCAAATTTCATGGCCAGGAAAATATCAATTCTTCAAAATTGGCTCTTAATGAAAAACTAGACCTCGAGACGATTCCGGAATGACCAAATTCGCTAAAATCGGACAAACGAGGTGAAATCTGTGCACAAAAACATGCGTTAGAGGACAAAAACTGGTTTAGTAGCGTGAATGGGTGTAAAATTTGTCAAAACTAAAGTTAGCGATCTAACCAACTCCCTAACAAATTATCTAAATTTGTCATGGAGAATTTGTGGTACCGCTAGGATATTTTTTTCCTAAAACCATCTAAATATAGCAAGACATCCACTTACATCACATATGCATCCACGGTACGTCTTATATTCACCAATTATGATGTATTTTAATTACGTGATGTATGGCATGGCTCTGATTACAAGACGGGATTTTGTTTTTATTTTCTACGAGAACGTATTATCTGTCATTAATATCGGTCATATTATTATTATGACAGAGAAAAAAAATGTACTTAATATGAAGTCTTGCCGAGACAAAATAATCTTTACTGCGCCGAAATTTAATGAGTAAAGTTTATAATCTTCAAATTTCATGGTAAGGAAAATATCAATTCTTCAAAATCGGCTCTCTATGAAAAAGTAGACCTCGAGACGATTCCGGAATGACCAAATTCTTTAAAATCGAAGAAACGAGGTGAAATCTGTGCACAAAAACATGCGTCAGAGGACAAAAACTGGTTTAGTTGTGTGAATAGGTATAAAATTTGACAAAACTAAAGTTACCGATCTAATCAACTCTCTAACAAATTATCTAAATGCGTCATGGTGAATTTATGGGACCGCTAGGATCTATATTTCCTAAAAGCATCTAAATATAGCAAGACATCCACTTAAAACACATGTGCATCAACTGTACGTCTTAGATTCACCAATAACGATGTATTTTAATTACGTGATGTATGGCATGGCTCCAATTACGTTACAAGATGGGATATGCTGACATGATTATTTTGTTTTTATTTTCTACGAGAACATATTATCTGACATTAATATTGGTATTATTATTATTATGGCAGAGAAAAAAATTATGCTAAATATTAAGTCTTGCTGAGAGAAAATAATCTTTAGTGCGCCGAAATTTAACGAGTAATATTCAAATTTCATGGCCAGAAAAATATCAATTCTTCAAAATTGACTCTCCAGGAAAAATTAGACCTCGAGACGATTTCGGAATGACCGAATTTGCTAAAATTGGACAAACGAGGTGAAATTTGTGCACAAAAATATGCGTCTGAGGACAAAAACTGGTTTAGTAGCGTGAATGGGTATCAAATTTGTCGAAACTGAAGTTAGCGATCTAACCAACTCCCTAACAAATTATCAAAATGTCTCATGGAGAATTTGTGGTACCGCTCAAATCTATTTTTCCTAAAACCATCTAAATATAACAAGACATCCACTTACAACACATATCCATCCACGGTACGTCTTTGATTCACCAGTAACGTTGTATTTTAACTACGTGATGTATGGCAAGGCTCCGGTCACCTTACTAGACGGGATTTGCTGTCATGATTAATTTTGTTTTTATTTCCTACGAGAACGTATTATCTGACATTAATATCAATCATATTATTTTTACGGCAGTGAAAAAATTGTACTTAATATGAAGTCTTGCTGAGAGAAAATAATCTTTAGTGCGCCGAAATTTAACGAGTAAAGGTCGTAATCTTCAAATTTTATGCCGAGGAAAATATCAATTTTTCACAATTGGCTCTCCATGAAAAACTAGACCTCGAGACGATTCCGGAATGACCAAATTCGCTAAAATTGGACAAACGAGGTGAAATCCGTGCACAAAAACATGCGTGAGAGGACAAAAACTGGTTTAGTAGCATGAATAGGTGTAAAATTTGTCAAAACTAAAGTTAGCAATCCAACCAACTCCCAAACTAATTATCTAAATGTGTCTTGGAGAATTTGTGGTACCGCTCAGACCTATTTTTCCTAAAAGCATCTAAATATAGCAAGACATCCACTTACAACACATATGCATCAACGGTACGTCTTAGATTCAAAATAACGATGTATTTTAATTACGTGATGTATGGCATGGCTCCGATTACGTTACACGACGGGATTTGCTAACATGATTATATTATTTTTCTTTTCTACGAGAATATATTATCTGACCTTAATATTGGTCATATTATTATTATGGCTGAGAAAAAAATGTACTTAATATGATGTTTTGCTAAGAGAAAATAATCTTTAGTGCGCCAAAATTTAACGAGTAAAGATTGTAATCTTCAAATTTCATGGCCAGAAAAATATCAATTCTTCAAAATCGGCTCACCATGACAAACTAGACCCCGACACGATTCCGGATTGACCAAATTCTCTAAAATCGGACAAACGAGTTGAACTTTGTGCACAAAAATATGCTTCAGAGGACAAAAACTGGTTTAGTAGCGTGAATAGGTATAAAATTTGGCGAAACTAATGTTACCGATCTAACCAATTCCCTAACAAATTATCTAAACGTGTCATGGAGAATTTACGTGATCGCTAGGATCTATTTTACCTAAAAGCATCTAAATATAACAAGATATCCACTTACAACACATATGCATGAACAGTACGTCTTAGATTCACCAATAACTATGTATTTTAATTACGTGATCTATGGCATGGCTTGGATTACGTTACAAGACGGGATTTCCTGACATGAATATTTTGTTTTTATTTTCTACGAGAACGTATTATCTGACATTAATATTGGTCATATTATTATTATGGCAGAGAAAAAAAATGTACTTAATATGAAGTCTGGCCGAGAGAAAATAATCTTTATTGCGTCGAAATTTAACGAGTAAAGTTTATAATCTTCAAATTTCAGGGCCAAGAAAATATCATTTGTTCAAAATCGGCTCACCATGAAAAACAGACCTCGAGACGATTCCAAAATGACCAAATTCTCTAAAATCGGACAAACGAGGTAGAATCTGTGCACAAAAACATGCGTCAGAGGACAAAAACTGGCTAAGTAGCGTGAATAGGTATAAAATTTGGCAAGACTATAATTACAGATCAAACCAACTCCCTAACAAATTATCTAAATGTGTCATAGAGAATTTATGGGACCGCTAGGATCTATTTTTCCTAAAAGAATCTAAATATAGCAGGACATCCACTTACAACACATATGCATCAACAATACGTCTTAGATTCACCAATAACGATGTATTTTGATTACGTGATGTATGGCATGGCTCCGATTACGTTACAAGATGGGATTTGCTGACATGATTATTTTATTTTTATTTTCTACGAGAACATATTATCTGACATTAATATTGGTCATATTATTATTATGGCAGAGAAAAAAATGTACTATATATGAAGTGTGCTGAGAGAAAATAATCTTTAGTGCGCCAAAATTTAACGAGTAAAGATTGTAATCTTCAAATTTGATGGTTAGGAAAATATCAATTCTTTAAAATTGGCTCTCCATGAAAAACTAGACCTCTAGACGATTCCGGAATGACCAAATTCGCTAAAATCGGACAAACGAGGTGAAATCTGGGCACAAAAAAATGCGTGAGAGGACAAAAATTGGTATAGTAGCGTGAATAGGTGTAAAATTTGTCAAAACTAAAGTTAGCGATCTAACCAACTCCCTAACTAATTATCTAAATGTGACACGGAGAATTTGTGGCACCGCACAGATCTATTTTTCCAAAAACCATCTAAATATAACAAGACATCCACTTACAACACATATGCATCAACAGTACGTCTTAGATTCACCAACAACGTTGTATTTTAACTACGTGATGTATGGCAAGGCTCCGATCACCTTACTAGATGGGATTTGCTGTCATGATTATTTCGTTTTTATTTCCTACGAGAATGTATTATCTGACAATAATATCGATCATATTATTATTATGGCAGAGAAAAAAAATGTACTTAACATGAAGTCTTCCTGAGAGAAAATAATCTTTAGTGCGCCGAAATTTAATTAGTAAAGAATGTAATCCTTAAATTTTGTGGCCAGGAAAATATCAATTCTTTAAATTCGGCTCTCAATGAAAAACTAGACCTCGAGACGATTCCGGAATGACCAAATTCGCTAAAATCGGATAAAACGAGGTGAAATCTGTGCACAAAAACATGCGTCAGAGGACAAAAACTGGTATAGTAACGTGAATAGGTGTAAAATTTGTCCAAACATAAATTAGCGATCTAACCAACTCCCTAACTAATTATCAAAATGTGTCATGGAGAATTTGTGGTACCGCTCAGATCTATTTTTCCTAAAAGCATCTAAATATAGGAAGACATCCACTTACGACACATATGCATCAACGGTACGTCTTAGATTCACCAATAACAATATATTTTAATTACGTGATGTATGGCATGGCTCCGATTACGTTACACGACGGGATTTGCTAACATGATTATATTGTTTTTCTTTTCTACGAGAATGTATTATATGACATTAATATTGGTCATATTATTATTATGGCAGAGAAAAAAATGTACTTAATATGATGTCTTGCTGAGAGAAAATAATCTTTAGTGCACCAAAATTTGTCGAGTAAAGATTGTAATATTCAAATTTTATGGCAAGGAAAATATTGATTCTTCAGAATCGGCTCACCATGAAAAACTAGACCTCGACACGATTCCGGAATGACCAATTTCTCTAAAATCGGACAAACGAGGTGAAATCTGTGCACAAAAACATGCGTCAGAGGACAAAAACTGGTTTAGTAGCGTGAATAGGTATAAAATTTGGCAAAACTGAAGTTAGCGATCTAACCAACTCCCTAACAAATTATCTAAACGTGCCATGGAGAATTTATGGGACCGCTAGGATCTATTTTTTCTAAAAGCATCTAAATATAACAAGACATCCACTTACAACACATATGCATCAACAGTACGTCTTAGATTCACCAATAACTATATTTTAATTACGTGATGTATGGCATGGCTCGGATTACGTTACAAGACGGGATTTGCTGACATGAATATTTTGTTTTTATTTTCTACGAGAAGGTATTATCTGACATTAATATCGGTCATATTATTATTATGCCATAGAAAAAAAATGTACTTAATATGAAGTCTTGCCGAGAGAAAATAATCTTTACTGCGCCGAAATTTAACGAGTAAAGTTTATAATCTTCAAATTTCAGGGCCAGGAAAATATCAATTCTTCAAAATCAGCTCACCATGAAAAACTAGACCTCGAGACGATTCCGGAATGACCAAATTCTCTAAAATCGGACAAACGAGGTGAAATCTGTGCACAAAAACATGTGTCAGAGGACAAAAACTAGTTATGTAGCGTGAATAGGTATAAAATTTGGCAAAACTAAAGTTACCGATCTAACCAACTCCCTAACAAATTATCTAAATGTGTCATGGAGAATTTATGGGACCGCTACGATCTATTTTTCCTAAAAGCATCTAAATATAGCAAGACATCCACTTACAACACATATGCATCAACAATACGTCTTTGATTCACCAATAACGATGTATTTTAATTACGTGATGTATGGCATGGCTCCGATTACGTTACAAGATCGGATTTGCTGACATGATTATTTTTGTTTTATTTTCTGCGAGAACATATTATCTGACATTAATATTGGTCATATTATTATTATGTAAGAGAAAAAAAATGTACTAAATATGAAGTCTTGCTGAGAGAAAATAATCTTTAGTGCGCCGAAATTTAACGAGTATAGATTGTAATCTTCAAATTTCATGGCCAGGAAAATATCAATTCTTCAAAATCGGCTCTCCATGAAAAACTAGACCTCGAGACGATTTCGGAATGACCAAATTCGGATCGCATGCGTTGGTCACACCTTTTAGTCACACCCTTTGGTCGCAACTCTTGGACTCTACTTTTGGATCGCTTTCCTTGGTCGTGATCTTTGGATCATATTTCTTGGTCGCAACTCTTGGATGCAACACTTGGACACAACCTTTGGATCGTATCCCTTGGCGACATCTTTTGGATACAACTTCTGGATCACATCCATTCATCGCAATTTTTAATCGCATCTCTTGGACATAACTTTTGGATCACTTCCTTTGGTCATATCCTTTGGTTGCATTCTTTGGATGCAACTCTTGGATCATATCCATTAATCGCATCTTTTCTATTAAGAATATTCAACACGTGAATACTCTATATGCAAGGCTTATAATTAAAAATCAAAATTATAAATGGTATCTAAATAGTATATATCACATATATACCGACTCAATTCAACCGAAACATGCACGTCGCTCTGATATCACTGTTATTTTTCAGACATGCATAACGCAGCGAAAAACATCCAAAACCAATCCGAGGATCCGTGCGCACCGGTTAAATCAAAGAAATAAATCTTAAAGATACCTTTCGGATTACGCTTAATCCGTGACGCTCAAACCATGCGTGTTGTCCATACGCCTCTAAACCGGTTACCATCCTAACCGATTTTCCGTCCGCCTAGGCCGTCTAGGTTGGATCGTGCGAAAGTCATCTACCGCACACACAATCAGTCTCCACCGAAACTCTCAACAACCCGTTCTCATCTTCTTAGGCCGAATAGATCACAAGCGCCGAAAGTACGAACGCCTCTACCGGTATCCACACGAACAAACTTCTTAAAATGGGAAGAAGAACAATATATATGCTAGTAGCTTATTCTCCTCTTGCATAAGAAAATTATTTTTCTTCTTCTTATTTTGTCTCACAAAAGATCTATATTTCCTCTCATATAATCGCACTCTTTCAGTTTTGTCATACAAAAAGAAAGCACCCTTTCGTAATTATACAAAAGTGAAAGCACCCTTTCATAATTTTGTCACACAAATGAGAAAGGATATTTTCTCTCTTTTGTCTCACAAAAGAGAATGAGAAAAACAAGAGAGAGAATGATGTGTTATGTTATGTTGTGAATTTGGACATCACTCATCATTATCCATATGCCATCATCTAGACTCTTCTAGATTACATGATCTTTTGTTCTCATAGTCTTTATATACATATATATCACATCTTATCACATAAGATGACAATATATTTTGTGACATTCTTATGCAACTCATCATATAAGTCGCTAGGATTTTCTGCGCCCGTTTCAGTTTGTTCTTTGTGTGTGACCCTGTAGGTCACTTAATGTTGGCAATAGACTTGACAGTCTATAAATCATGAGCGGACTCTAGCAAGTCATCATGACTACCCAATTTAAGTGAATATCGGTGATCCAATTTACCTAATCAACAATCACGTATTTAGTCCCTTTGTCACGCGATATCTATATTGATCATAAGGCATTTAATATGCCATCCTTATATAAATCGATTAATATTTCTTGATCCCAAATTAAATTGAACAAGAACAAATGACATTAATAACTCTTATTAATTCATTTGAGTATGGCCATACATTTCTTCAGTTCAATTCATCAAGAGGCCTAAAGATATCTCTCTCATTTATGAGTGGAACAAATCTCGTCTTGATTGCACTCAACCCTCTACATGATTCATTGTATATCTAATCATAACCGTTATGACCACCCGGTTAAATGCAGTGTTAGATTATATTAAAGTATAAAATTACTCATGTTGGGAACCGAGACAATCTCAGGTCAAATGACTATAAAGACTTTATGTTGCAAGAATCGCTAATGACGTAAAACATGTAGCATTCTTATGGCGGGTCAGTCAAGTATATAGTTTCTAACATATACCTATGTTAATGACTTGATAGCTGTTTATCCATGAACAGTAAAACATAATCATCAGTCAACTAATATACTAGTGTACATTTATAGCTTGTATATAAATATATATTTATATATTTTCGCAAGTATATTTTTCTCCACAAATATCCTATAAATGACCAGGGACGATTTAGAATAGCATTCATAACACTTTATAGTTTTACTATCAAAGTCACGCACTTTGATGACATAAAGCTGAATTGCATATTCATGGTCTATTTTAATTATATTAAAATAACCTATACACACATATTATATGAAATATCTTAGAATAAATATTATTTTTATTATTATAGTCCATCATCTAGGTCTCAAACACTTTGACCTAGGGCATAACACCATCATATTTTATCACCTCAAGTTAAAAGGTTGAAATTTTGTTCCTACTTAAAACTTTTGAAAACAATTATGGTTTGAAGATTAATTATGACAAGTCAGAATTTTGCACAATTCCTGAAAGCCCCCATATTAAAAGAAATTTCAAATAAATTGGATTGCCCACCAGCTATAATGCCAATTACCTATATGGGCTATCCCCTTCATTTTAAAAAATCAGCAAAAACAGATTTCAGAAAACTTATTGAAAAATTTGATAAAAAACTACAAGGTTGGCAGGGAGCTTTATTGAATATAGCAGGAAGACTTTGAAAGTAATAATGCCCTAGGTCAAACTGTTTTGCCGTGTGGGAAACGGATTATGTATTAGACATTATATTTTTGTATTAGATGTTTTATTTCATAAACTTTTTCATATAATAATTGTGAGTAAAGGTCGTTAGATTATTAATTAACCATGAATATGTATGTCCGTTATACGTCGTCAGAATATGTGATTCTAATAGTAAAATCGTAAAGCAAAGTGAATACAATTCTAAATTATCCCTAGTCATATATGAGATGTTTGTAAGACAAACACATTTGAAAATATCAAATCATATATATAGTTACTAGTATGTTATTTGGATGATGATCACGTTTTACTGATCATGGATATTGGATATCAATTCATTAATATAAATATATGTTGGAGAACATATATTGGAGCGACTGATGGTGTTATGCCCTATGCCAAAGTGTTTGTGACCTAGATGATGGATTGTAATAACAAACATAATATTTATTCTAAGATATTTCATATAATATGTGCGTATAGGTTATTTTTATATAATTAAAATAGACCATGAATATGCAATTCAGCTTTATGTCATTAAAGTGCGTGACTTTGATAGTAAAACTATTGTAAGATCTCAAAATTTGATTTTGATATTTTTCTATATTTTCTTAATAAGCGTAATTACCGAAATTTGATTTTGTTTTTCATATTAAATTAAATCGAAAACTTAAGCACACATGGTGATATTCATGTGGGCAAAGGCATAATTTATTTTATTTAGTGGGTTGTTAAGTAGTTAAAATATAAGGTCCTATTTGCAAAGGTAAAATATATTACACATATAATCATAGGCATTATTATTAGGATTTTGTAAATATGAAACTTTGAGGGTTATATTTATAAATGAGGACGCCAAATTTCATTTGCCAGCTTCATTCTTCTTCCTCTTCATGCGCATAAATGGATGAGTGCCCCTTATCTCTTCCATGTCCATTCATTTTTCTCAAATAAGAAGAAAAGAGAGAAAGAGAAAAATCTAATAAGGATCTACAAAATTTCACCGATTCGAAAAACGGAGGGTACAGCAATATTCTAAACGTTGAGACGAGTAAGTTGATATCCTCATTTGCGCGATTCGGCTCCGTCACCGTAAGCGCGCTTTTCAAAGCGAAGGTCTATTTCGACTAAGAACGCGTGTGCGAGACTCCGTCTCGTCAACCGTCGTGTCTTGTGCGTTGTGAGTGAATTTTTCCCCTTTTCTCTTATTAAGACTTGCGGTTATGTGCATATAAGGTCATTGTGTGTTCTCATTTTGTGCCTACATATTTACTTCTTTTTATTTGATATTCTCAATTGAATAATTATGGTCATCCTCATAACATTATGATGTACAAATGAGAAATGGTTAGGGTTTCATAATTAGAGATTTCATAATTAGGGTTTCATAATTAGGGTTTTAAGTTAGAGTCTCAATAATTAGGAATTGGGAATTGGGATTAGGGTTCTGTGCTAAGTCAGAATTATAGATTCATTATTAAACCGTAAAATTTAGTATTAATTAAATTATTTTATTATGCTAATAACTTGAGAAACTTGGAGATGTCACTTTTGGATTTGACGGTTTGTTTTGGCGAGACTCGTTTGTGAATTGTACGATTTGTGATTAGTGAACATCTAATTTGAGGAGAAGCGAGCTACTAGACATAGTGGAAATTCCAAATTTAGTTTGGTTCAAGACGCGAGGATATATCCATGGTCGTCAAGGCTCTTGTGTGGGAATACGCGATTCCCGAGCTATGTGATTCTCCAGAAGAGTTGGATTTGCTCTCCGCTCTATCTGGCACTTCAGTTGACCGCTACGTGTACCCTCACTTTGGAATATTATATGGGTTATATATATATATGTAAACAAGGAATCTGTGAAAGGAATAGACTTCTAAAGTTGGATAGTCGTAATGGTACATATGAGGAATAGTTTTGTGCATTTCTTTTACCTTAGAAATTCTTTGATTATTTTTAATTCTATAATTATTACTACATGTGATATTATTTTAATATTTAAAATTTGTAACATTAATTAGGCAAGAATCAGGGTTACTACTACATTTGTGGCTTGTCTTAATAAGCTAGACCCATTTACTCACTTAGTCGCTTATGTGACTAACCACTCTTTTGTATATGTTTTGGGTCTAGGGTTTCAGGACGGTGCAGAAGGAACTAGTGGAACTCGTGTGTGAACGGTGAGTACGACGGTTGTTATCATCACGGAGTAAAAGATGTTGTTGTTTCTAGGTTATGTATATTCTTGTACGGTTTGTATATTAGGGTTTTGTCGATGTATATATGGGCTTCCGCATCTGTTTAGGGTTTTGTTGTCTCCGTGATGTAGTTATTTCATATATATATGTATGTGATGTTTCATATTATATTTTGGCTTTTATGCACACCTATATATATATATATGATTGATGTTGTTTTCGATTTTATTTTTTTTTGTTATCATATGATGCCTCTAGCACACATATTGTGTGTCGACGGGTTGTCGCATCTTTATTTTTACGGCGTGACAGCTTTTATGGTATCAGAGCAAAATATCGAAAACAATATTAGAAATCGTCGTGAGAGTGGGGTTTAGAGTCTTGATAGGCATGCCTGTCTTGTGTAATTATTCTATATGTTGAAATAAAGCCGTATGGTCATACTTTGTTCTGCAGGATAGAATGCCACCTAAGAAGGGACTTGTTAGTGGTCGACCTAGAGGACGGCCTGCGAAATATGAGGTGTCGGTTGAGCGGCCAATACAGAGACGACGTTATGCCTCACCCCCTCCTTCTCCAGTTGGATCCGAGACTGACTCATGTGCGAGTTCACGTGCGCCACGTCAAGCGTCCGCAAGAGTTGAGGTTCCCTTACCTCCACATCCTCCTCCTACTGTAGGCGATCAAAGGGAAGGTGAAGAACAAGCTAATCCCGATGATCGTGGTGATCCAGCACCGCCACAACCATTTGATGCGCTAAGGTTTTCCCAGAACCTAGTTCAGCATGTGGCGGATCAAGTGCGTGAACCAAGACGAGATGCCGAACCGACTCTAGTTTCCCGAATACAGGATTTTATGAAGTTGGAACCGAGGACATTTTCTGGTGCGCGTGATCCGGTCGCAGCTGATAACTGGTTGTTGGAGACAACCTGGAATCTTAAGAGAGCCCAAGTGCCTAGACGAGATTGGGTTGATGTTGCGGTTACGCGTTTACAAGGTGAGGCTTTGCAATGGTGGGATCTTCAACATCACTCGTACACTGAAGGTGGAAGAATGCCGTGGCAATGGTTTGAAGCAGCTTTTGAGGAGTTTTACATCCCTGAGGTTGCAATACGTGATTTTGAGGACCAGTTTTGAGAATTAAATCAGGGTGCACGATCGGTCGATGCATTTATTACGGATTATAACCGACTAGCTAGGTATGCATCAGCGTGGGTACCAAATGAGAAGCGGTTAGTAAGCGAGTTTGTACGTCGCTTACATCCGGAGATAAAGAGGGATGTAGATCAGTTCGCAATGGACTATACTTTTGCCGAGGTGTGTGATGCGGCTCGTCATTATAAACGGAATTGGCTAGAACGGAGAGCGAGTGCGGGGCCGCATGTGGATGTTGAGATTGGAGGTGCGCAACAAAATCTAGTGCACAACCAAAAGCGGCTAACAAAACATTCACGTGATCGTTTTAGGAGGCCCGAGGCGAATAATAATATGGGACAACGACCGCCGCAGCAACATCAACAACCGCCCTACTGTAGGAGGTGCGGCAGAGCTCATCATGAGAGTCAGTGTTGGAGAGTTCAGGGGCGTTGTTTCAATTGTGGTGAGGCCGGTCATTTTATTAATAGGTGTCCTCATCCACCTAGGCAGGGAAAACCCATTAAGCCAACAGTAGGACCGTCACACCGTGGAGGCCAGCTACCTCGAGGAGAGGGGCGTGGTGGTGGAAGGATGGTTGCAGTTAACGCATTAGGAGGGAATGAAGCGGGGACGAGCAAACCAGCAGCAGAACCCGTTACAGGTATAATTATGATCTCTGGTGCACCCGCATTTATTTTATTCGATTTGGGTGCTACACATTCATTTGTGGCTCGTGATTTCATGAATAGCTATAAATGGGAATATTCCACCATTAATGCACCGCTCACAGTTTGTACACCCCTAGGTACGTCGGTGAGTGTTAGTGAGCGTTGTGAGAGAAAGTCTGTTGTCATTAATGATCGAGAGTTTCCTGTTGATTTTACCGTTTTGGATATGTTTGAGTTCGATGCCATTTTGGGTATGGACTGGTTGTCGTTGCACGGAGCGACGATTATATGTCGTGAGCAGAGGATTTATTTCGATTTAGCAGATGGGTCACGCATCAGCGTGAAGGGTCGAAGGCTTGGTCAAAATGTTCCCATCATTTCGGCAATTGCAGCGCATAGGCTAATGTCTGCGAATTGCATGGCTTTTCTTGTTAGCGTACAGGGAAAATCAGGTGAATTGCAGTTAGAGGAGATACCAGTAGTTAGAGAGTTTGCAGCAGTTTTTCCCGATGAACTTCCAGGTTTACCGCCAAAGAGAGAAATTGATTGTGCGATTACTATAGTAGCTGGTACCGAACCCGTCTCAAAAATTCCATACCGCATGGCACCTGCTGAGTTAAAAGAGTTAAAAATTCAGTTGCAGGAGTTGCTAGATAAGGGGTTTATACGGCCTAGTGTATCTCCATGGGGCGCACCTGTTCTCTTTGTGAAAAAGAAGGATGGTACATTGCGGTTGTGTGTCGATTATCGTGAACTGAATAAACTCACGGTAAAGAATCGGTATCCTCTTCCTCGCATCGATGATCTGTTTGATCAGTTGAAGGGAGCAACGGTTTTCTCAAAAATCGATCTTCGCACGGGCTATTATCAATTACGAATTAAACCTGACGATATTGACAAGACCGCTTTTCGAACTCGTTATGGGCATTATGAGTTTCTAGTTATGCCGTTTGTCCTGACAAATGCTCCTGCTTCATTTATGGCTTTGATGAACAGTGTGCTTCGCGCTTATCTAGACTCATTTGTGGTTGTATTCATTGATGATATACTGATTTATTCCTGGTCTAGGGAAGAGCACGCTGAACATCTTCGAATTGTACTACGCACTCTCTTGGACCATCAATTATATGCAAAGTTCAAAAAGTGTGAGTTTTGGTTAGAAGAAGTGGCCTTTTTAGGTCATGTAATTTCTGGAGATGGGTTGAGTGTTGACCCTGAGAAAGTAAAGGTTATTGTCGAGTGGAAGCAACCACAGAATGTGAGTGAAGTTAGAAGTTTCTTAGGGTTGGCAGGTTATTATCGACGTTTTGTTGATGGTTTCTCGAAACTTGCACTTCCTTTGACCCAGTTGACGCAAAAAGGGGTCAAGTTTGAGTGGACTGAGGCGAGAGAGCTTAGCTTTCAAGAGTTGAAAAATCGCTTAGTTTCAGCACCTATTCTTATTGTACCTGTACAAGGTATAGAGTTTGAGGTTTATTGTGATGCGTTGGGGCAAGGTTTAGGCTGTGTGTTAATGCAAGAGCGTAGGGTAATTGCATATGCTTCGCGTCAGCTAAAGCCATATGAGAAGAATTATCCGACACATGATTTGGAGCTAGCAGCTGTGGTGTTTGCCCTCAAAATTTGGCGTCATTATCTTTATGGAGAAAAGTGCAAAATGTACACGGATCATAAGAGTTTGAAGTACATTTTTGATCAAAGAGAGCTAAATTTACGGCAGCGTCGCTGGCTTGAAGTTCTATGCGATTATGATGTGTCTATTCAATATCATCCGGGGAAGGCGAATGTTGTAGCAGATGCTTTAAGTCGTAAAAGCTATGGTAATGCAGTTACATTGTTGACAAGGCAGCCCCAAATCTTGATGGATCTTGGAAGGATGAATATTTATGTACAAGTGCCTGCTTCACAAGCCTTTTTAGCTAATTTGCGTATTCAACCTACTTTAATCGAGCAGATTCGGGAGGCACAAGCAGGTGATCCGCGGTTACAAAAGATTAGAGAGAAAATGCAAATGGGTAAGGCACCGCACTTTCATGTTGATGCAAAGGGTATGTTGTGCCTTGGGAATCGAGCGTGTGTGCCTGACCATGCTGAGATTCGGCGCGATATTTTGACTGAGGCACACGAGTCAGGTTACTCGATTCATCCTGGTGAGACGAAGATGAGTCAAGATCTTCGTCAATATTATTGGTGGCCTAAGATGTACAAAGATATCGCTGATTATGTAGCTAGGTGTCTAGTATGTCAGCAAGTTAAGGCCGAGAGTAAGAAGCCAGCGGGACTTCTTCAGGCCTTTACCATTGCGAGAGGGAAAATTTGAAGGGATTACAATGGATTTTGTAACTGGTTTGCCTCGAACTCGTCAGGGTAACAATGCGGTTTGGGTGTATGTAGATCGGTTGACGAAAGTTGCTAATTTCCTTCCATTTAAATATGGAACCTCAGGCGAGCAGATGGCGCGTATGTATATGCGTACTATCTTTAGGCAATTCGGTATTCCTGTTGAGATTGTTTCAGATCGTGATACGCGTTTCACTTCTCATTTTTGGAGGAGTTTTCAAGCGGGGTTAGGGACAAAGCTTTATTTTAGTACTGCTTACCATCCCCAAACAGATGGACAGTCTGAGAGGACGATCCAAACACTAGAAGATATGTTGCGAGCTTGCGCTATTTCCATGGGTGGTTCATGGGAAGATCATTTGCATTTATGTGAGTTTGCGTACAATAATAGTTACCATGCAAGCATTGGAGTTGCCCCTTTTGAGGCATTATATGGCAGGCGATGTCGTACGCCTTTGTTTTGGGACCTGGTTGGTTCAGGCGACCATTGGGTCCGGACCTTATTCAAGAGAGCGCTGATCATTTGCGGTTGATCAAAGAACGCTTGAGAACAGCTCAGGATAGGCAGAAGCAATATGTAGATTTAGGCCGAAGACAAGTGGAGTTCCAGCCTGGTGATCACGTGTTATTGTGCGTTTCGCCCACGCGGGGTATCATGCGCTTTGGGGTAAAAGGTAAGCTAAGTCCGAAATATATTGGACCATTTGAGATTCTTGAGCGAATTGGAGCGTGTGCTTATCATTTAGCGTTGCCCCCAGCCTTATCCGAGGTCCATGACATATTTCATGTCTCACAACTTCGTAAATATTTGCGAGGTGAAGGTCATGTCCTTGACTTCACGACTCTCCATTTTGAACCCGATTTGACCTATGAGGAGATTCCATTACGCATTTTAGATACTCGCGAGCAAATTTTGCGTAGTAAGGTAATTAGATATGTGAAGGTCCAATGGAATAACCATTCCGAGCGAGAAGCAACATGGCAGCGTGAAGAGGAGATGCAAAAACGATATCCGGAACTTTTCCATAAATAGGTTAGTTTCTATGTTTAGAGGACTAAACATCTTTTTAAGGGGGGAATGATGTAAGATATCAAAATTTGATTTTGATATTTTTAGGGTACGCGTAGCGGTCAATTGAAGTGCCAGATAGAGCGGAGAGCAAATCCAACTCTTCTGGAGAATCACATAGCTCGGGAATCGCGTATTCCCACACAAGAGCCTTGACGACCATGGATATATCCTCGCGTCTTGAACCAAACTAAATTTGGAATTTCCACTATGTCTAGTAGCTCGCTTCCCCTCAAATTAGATGTTCACTAATCACAAATCGTACAATTCACAAACGAGTCTCGCCAGAACAAACCGTCAAATCCAAAAGTGACATCTCCAAGTTTCCCAAGTTATTAGCCTAATAAAATAATTTAATTAATACTAAATTTTACGGTTTAATAATGAATCTATAATTCTGACTTAGCACAATACCCTAATCCCAATTCCCAATTCCTAATTATTGAGACTCTAACTTAAAACCCTAATTATGAAACCCTAATTATGAAATCTCTAATTATGAAACCCTAACCATTTCTCATTTGTACATCATAATGTTATGAGGATGACCATAATTATTCAATTGAGAATATCAAATAAAAAGAAGTAAATATGTAGGCACAAAATGAGAACACACAATGACCTTATATGCACATAACCGCAAGTCTTAATAAGAGAAAAGGGGAAAAATTCACTCACAACGCACAAGACACGACGGTTGACGAGACGGAGTCTCGCACACGCGTTCTTAGTCGAAATAGACCTTCGCTTTGAAAAGCGCGCTAACGGTGACGGAGCCGAATCGCGCAAATGAGAATATCAACTTACTCGTCTCAACGTTTAGAATATCGCTGTACCCTCCGTTTTTCGAATCGGTGAAATTTTGTAGATCCTTATTAGATTTTTCTCTTTCTCCCTTTTCTTCTTATTTGAGAAAAATGAATGGACATGGAAAAGATAAGGGGCACTCATCCATTTATGCGCATGAAGAGGAAGAAGAATGAAGCTGGCAAATGAAATTTGGCTTCCTCGTTTATAAATATAACCCTCAAAGTTTTATATGTGTAATATATTTTACCTTTGCAAATTGGACCTTATATTTTAACTACTTAACAACCCACCAAATAAAATAAATTATGCCTTTGCCCACATGAATATCACCATGTGTGCTTAAGTTTTCGATTTAATTTAATATGAAAAACAAAATCAAATTTCGGTAATTATTGGAATATTATATGGGTTATATATATATATGTAAACAAGGAATGTGTGAAAGGAATAGACTTCTAAAGTTGGATAGTCGTAATGGTACATATGAGGAATAGTTTTGTGCATTTCTTTTACCTTAGAAATTCTTTGATTATTTTTAATTCTATAATTATTACTACATGTGATATTATTTTAATATTTAAAATTTGTAATATTAATTAGGCAAGAATCAGGGTTACTACTACATTTGTGGCTTGTCTTAATAAGCTAGACCCATTTACTCACTTAGTCGCTTATGTGACTAACCACTCTTTTGTATATGTTTTGGGTCTAGGGTTTCAGGACGGTGCAGAAGGAACTAGTGGAACTCGTGTGTGAACGGTGAGTACGACGGTTGTTATCATCACGGAGTAAAAGATGTTGTTGTTTCTAGGTTATGTATATTCTTGTACGGTTTGTATACTAGGGTTTTGTCGATGTATATATGGGCTTCCGCATCTGTTTAGGGTTTTGTTGTCTCCGTGATGTAGTTATTTCATATATATATGTATGTGATGTTTCATATTATATTTTGGCTTTTATGCACACCTATATATATATATGATTGATGTTGTTTTCGATTTTATTTTATTTTTGTTATCATATGATGCCTCTAGCACACATATTGTGTGTCGGCGCGTTGTCGCATCTTATTTTTACGGTGTGACAACTATAAAGTGTTATTAATGCTATTCTAAATTGTCCCTGATCATTTATAGGATATTTGTGGAGACAAATATACTTGCAGATATATATAATATATATTTATACACAGGCTATAAATGTACACCAGTAAATTAGTTGATTGATGATCATGTTTTACTGATCATGGATAAATAGTTATCAAGACATTAACATATGTATATGTTAGAGACCATATACTGGACTGACCCGCCATAAGAATGCTGCATGTTTTACATCATTAGCGATTCTCACTTACAACACATATGCATCAACAGTACGTCTTAGATTCACCAATAACATTGTATTTTAACAACGTGATGTATGGCAAGACTCCGATCACCTTACTTGATGGGATTTCCTAGAATGATTATTTTATTTTTATTTCCTACGAGAATGTATTATCTAACAATAATATCGATCATATTATTATTATGGCAGAGAAAAAAAATGTACTTAATATGATGTCTTGCTGAGAGAAAATAATCTTTACTGCGCCAAAATTTATCGACTAAAGATTGTAATCTTCACATTTTATGGCCAGGAAAATATTGATTCTTCAAAATTGGCTATCCATGAAAAACTAGACCTCGAGACAATTCCGGAATGACCAAATTCACATAAATCGGACAAACGAGGTGAAATCTGTGCACAAAAACATGAGTCAGAGGACAAAAACTGGTTTAGTAGTGTGAATGGGTGTAAAATTTGTCAAAACGAAACTTAGCGATCAAACCAACTACCTAACAAATTATCTAAATGTGTCATGGAGAATTTGTGGTACCGCTCAGATCTATTTTTCCTAAAACCATCTAAATATAGCAAGACATCCACTTACAACACATATGCATCAACGGTACGTCTTAGATTCACCAATAACGTTGTATTTCTACTACGTGATGTATGGCAAGGCTCCGATCACCTTATTAGACGGGATTTGCTGTCATGATTATTTTGTTTTTATTTCCTACGAGAACTTATTATCTGACATTAATATCGATCATATTATTATTATGGCAGAGAAAAAAAAAAAAACTTAATATGAAGTCTTGCTGAGAGAAAATAATCTTTAGTGCGCCAAAATTTAACGAGTAAAGATTGTAATCTTCAAATTTCATGGGCAGGAAAATATCCATTCTTCAAAATCGGCTCTCCATGAAAGACTAGATCTCGAGACGATTCCGGAATGACCAAATTCGCTAAAATCGAACAAACGAGGTGAAATCTGTGCACAAAAACATGCGTCAGATGACAAAAACTGGTTTACTAGCGTGAATGGGTGTCAAATTTGTCAAAACTAAAGTTAGCGATCTAACCAACTCCCTAACAAATTATCTAAATGTGTCATGGAGAATTTGTTGTACCGCTCAGATCTATTGTTCCTAAAACCATCTAAATATAGCAAGACATCCACTTACAACACATTATGCATCAACGGTACGTCTTAGATTCACCAATAACGTTGTATTTCTACTACGTGATGTATGGCAAGGCTCCGATCACCTTACTAGACGGGATTTGCTGTCGCGATTATTTGGTTTTTATTTCCTACGAGAACTTATTATCTGACATTAATATCGATCATATTATTATTATGGCAGATAAAAAAAATGTACTTAATATGAAGTCTTCCTGAGACAAACTAATCTTTAGTGCGCCGAAATTTAACGAGTAAAGCTTGTAATCTTCAAATTTCATTGCCAGGAAAATATCAATTCATCAAAATTGGCTCTCCATGAAAAACAAGACCTCGAGACTATTCCGGAATGACCAAATTCACTAAAATCGGACAAACGAGGTGAAATCTGTGCACAAAAACATGCGTCAGAGGACAAAAACTTGTTTAGTAGCGTGAATGGGTGTAAAATTTATCAAAACTAAGGTTAGCGATCTAACCAACTCCCTAACAAATTATCCAAACGTGTCATGGAGAATTTGTAGTACCGCTTAGATCTATTTTTGCTAAAAACATCTAAATATAGCAAGACATCCACTTACAACACATATGCATCAACAGTACGTCTTAGATTCACCAATAACGATGTATTTTAATTATGTGTTGTATGGCATGACTCCGATTACGTTACAAGACAGGATATGCTGACATAAATATTTTGTTTTTATTTTCTACGAGAACGTATTATTTGACATTAATATTGGTCATATTATTATTATGGCAGAGAAAAAAAATATACTTAATATGAAGTCTTGCTGAGAGAAAATAATCTTTAGTGCGCCAAAATTTAACGAGTAAAATTTGTAATCTTCAAATTTCAGGGCCAGGAAAATATCAATTCTTCAAAATCGGCTCTCCATGAAAAACTAGACCTCGAGACGATTCCGGAATGACCAAATTCGCTAAAATCGGATAAACGAGGTGAAATCTGTGCAGAAAAACATGCGTCAGAGGACAAAAACTCGTTCAGTAGCGTGAATGGGTGTAAAATTTGTCAAAACTAAAGTTAGCGATCTAACCAACTCCCTAAAAAATTATCTAAATGTGTCATGGAGAATTTGTGGTACTACTAGGATCTATTTTTCCTAAAAGTATCTAAGTATAGCAAGACATCCACTTACAACACATATGCATCAACGGTACGTCTTATTTTCACCAACAACAATTTATTTTAATTACGTGATGTATGGCATGGCTCCGATTACGTTACAAGATGGGATTTGCTGACTTGAGTATTTTGTTTTTATTTCCTACGAGAACGTATTATCTGACATTAATATCGATCGTGTTATTTTTACGGTAGAGAAAAAAATGTACTTAATATGTAGTCTTGCTGAGAGAAAATAATCCTTAGTGCGCCGAAATTTAACGATTAAAGGTCGTAATCTTCAAATTTCATGGCCAGGAAAATATCAATTCTTCAAAATCGGCTCTCCATCAAAAACTAGACCTCGAGATGATTCCGGAATGATCAAATTCGCTAAAATTGGACAAACAAGGTGAACTCTGTGCAGAAAAACATGCGTGAGAGGACAAAAACTGGTTTAGTAGCGTGAATAGGTGTAACATTTGTCAAAACTAAAGTTAGCGATCCAACCAACTCCCTAACTAATTATCTAAATGTGTCATGGAGAATTTGTGGCACCGCTCAGATCTATTTTTCCTAAAAGCATCTAAATATAGCAAGACATCCACTTACAACACATATGCATCAACGGTACGTCTTACATTCACCAATAACGATGTATTTTAATTACGTGATGTATGGAATGGCTCCGATTATGTTACATGACGGGATTTGCTAACATTATTATATTGTTTTTCTTTTCTACGAGAATATATTATCTGACCTTAATATTGGTCATATTATTATTATGGCAGAGAAAAAAAATGTACTATATGTGAAGTGTTGCTGAGAGAAAATAATCTTTAGTGCGCCAAACTTTAACGAGTAAAGATTGTAATCTTCAAATTTCGTGGCCAGGAAAATATCAATTCTTCAAAATCGGCTCACCACGACAAACTAGACCCCGACACGATTCCGGATTGATCAAATTCTCTAAAATCGGACAAACGAGGTGAAATTTGTGCACAAAAATATGCGTCAGAGGACAAAAACTTGTTTAGTAGCGTGAATAGGTATAAAATTTGGCGAAACTAAAGTTACCGATCTAACCTACTCCCTAACAAATTATCTAAACGTTTCATGGAGAATTTACGGGACCGCTAGGATCTATTTTACCTAAAAGCATCTGAATATAACAAGATATCCGCTTACAACACATATGCATGAACAGTACGTCTTAGATTCACCAATAACTTTGTATTTTAATTTCGTGATCTTAATATGATGTCGTGCTGAGAGAAAATAATCTTTAGTGCGCCAAAATTTAACGAGTAAAGATTGTAATCTTCAAATTTCATGGCCAGGAAAATATCAATTCTTCAAAATCGGCTCACCATGAAAAATTAGTCCTCGACACGATTCCGGAATGAACAAATTCTCTAAAATCGGACAAACGAGGTGAAATCTGTGCACAAAAATATGCGTCAGAGGACAAAAACTGGTTTAGTAGCGTGAATAGGTATAAAATTTGGCAAAACTAAAGTTAGCGATCTAACCAACTCCCTAACAAATTATCGAAACGTGTCATGGATTCACCAATAACGATGTATTTTAATTATGTGATGTATGGCATGGCTCCGATTACGTTGCAAGACGGGGTTTGCAGACATGATTATATTGTTTCTATTTTCTATGAGAACATATTATCTGACATTAATATTTGTCATATTATTATTTTGCCAGAGAAAAAATATGTACTTAATATGAAGTCTTGTTGAGAGAAAATAATCTTTAGTGCGCCGAAATTTAATGAGTAAAGATTGTAACTCTCAAATTTCATGCCCTGGAAAATATCAATTCTTCGAAATCGGCTCTCCACAAAAACTAGACCACGAGACGATTCCAGAATGACCAAATTCGCTAATATCGGATAAACGAGGAGAAATCTATGCACAAAAACATACAGCAGAGGAGAAAAACTGGTTTAGTAGCGTGAATAGGTATAAAATTTGGCAAAACTAAAGTTAGCGATATAACGAACTCCCTAAGAAATTATCTAAATGTGCCCTGGAGAATTTACGGGACCGCTAGGATCTATTTTTCCTAAATGCATCTAAATATAGCAAGACATCCACTTACAACATATATGCATCAACAGTACGTCTTAGATTCACGAATAACGATGTATTTTAATTACATGTTGTATGGCATGGCTCCGATTACGTTACGAGACGGGATTTGCTGACATGATTATTTTGTTTTTATTTTCAATGAGAACATATTATCTGACATTAATATTGGTCATATTATTATTATGCCAGAGAAAAAAAAATGTACTTAATATGTACTCTTGCTAAGAGAAAATAATCTTTAGTGCACCGAAAGTTAACGAGTAAAGAATGTAATATTCAAATGTCATGCCCAGGAAAATATCAATTCTTCAAAATCGGCTCTCCGTGAAAAACTAGACCTCGGGACGATTCCGGAATGACGAAATTCGCTAAAATAGGACAAACGAGGTGAAATCTGTGCACAAAAACATGCAGCAGAGGACAAAGAATGGTTTAATAGCGTGAATAGGCGTAAAATTTGTCAAAACTAAAGTTAGCGATCTAACCAACTCCCTAACAAATTATCTAAATGTGTCATGGAGAATTTGTGGTACCGCTCAGATCTATTTTTCCTCAAAGCCTCTAAATATTGCAAGACATCCACTTACAACACATATGCATCAAGAGCACGTCTTAGATTCACCAATAACGATGTATTTTAATTACGTGATGTATGGCAATGCTTCGATCACATTACAAGACGGGATTTGCTGACATGATTATTTTGTTTTTATGTTTTATGAGAACATATTATCTGACATTAATATCGGTCATATTATTATTATGGCAGAGAAAAAAATATACTTAATATGAAGTCTTGAAGAGAGAAGATAATATTTAGTGCGCAGAAATTTAACGAGTAAAGTTTGTAATCTCCAAATTTCAGAGATAGGAAAATATCAATTCTTCAAAATCGGCTCAGCATGAAAAACTAGACCTCGAGACGATTCCGGAATGACCAAATTGGTTATAATCGGACAAGCGAGGTGAAATCTGTGCACAAAAACATGCATCCGAGGACAAAAACTGGTTTAATAGCGTGAATGGGTGTAAAATTTGGCAAAACTAAAGTTAGCGATATAACCAAATCATAACAAATTATCTAAATGTGTCACGGAGAATTTTTGGTACCGCTCAGATCTATTTTTCCTAAAAGCATCTAAATATAGCATGACATCCAGTCACAACACATATGCATCAACAGTTCGTCTTAGATTCACCAATAACGATGTATTTTAATTACGTGATGTATGGCAAGGCTCTAATCATATTACAAGACGGGATTTGCTGACATGAATATTTTGTTTTTATTTTCTATGAAAACGTATTATCTGACATTAATATCGGTCATATTATTATTATGGCAGAGAAAAAAAATGTACTTAATATGAAGTCTTGCAGAGAGAAAATAATCTTTAGTGCGCCGAAATTTAACGAGTAAAGTTTATAATCTTTAAATTTCATGGCCAGAAAAATATCAATTATTCGAAATCGGCTCTCCATGAAAAACTAGACTTCGAGACGATTCCGGAATGACCAAATTCGCTGAAATGGGACAAACGAGGTGCAATCTGTGCACAAAAACTTGCGTCAGAGGACAAAAACTGGTTTAGCAGCGTGAATGGGTGTAAAATTTGTCAAAACTAAAGTTAGCGATCTAACCAACTCCCTAACAAATTATCTAAATCTGCCATGGAGAATTTGTGGTACCGCTAGGATCTATTTTTCCTAAAAGCATCTAAATATAGCAAGACATCCACTAATAATAAATATGCATCAACGGTACGTCTTAGATTCACCAATAACGATCTATTTTAATTACGTGACGTATGGCAAGGCTCCGATCTCATTATAAGACGGGATTTGCCGACATGAATATTTTGTTTTTATTTCCTACGAGAGCGGATTATATGACATTAATATCGGTCATATTATTATTAGGGCGGAGAAAAAAAATGTACTCAATATGAAGTCTTGCAGAGTGAAAATAATCTTAGTGCGCCGAAATTTAACGAGTAAAGTTCCAAATTTCATGGCCAGGAAAATATCAATTCTTCAAAATCGGCTCTCCATGAAAAACTAGACCTCGAGACGATTCCGGAATGACCAAATTCGCTGAAATCGGACAAACGAGGTGAAATCTGTGCACGAAAACATGCATCAGAGGACAAAAACTGGTTTAGTAGCGTGAATGGGTGTAAAATTTGTCAAAACTAAAGTTAGCGATCTAACCAACTCCCTAACAAATTATCTAAATCTGTCATGGAGAATTTGGGTACCACTAGGATCTATTTTTTCGAAAAGCATCTAAATATAGAAAGACATCCATGAATATTTTGTTTTTATTTTCTACGAGAACGTATTATCTAACATTAATATCGGTCATATTATTATTATGGCAGAGAAAAAAAATGTACTTAATATGAAGTCTTGCTGAGAGAAAATAATCGTTAGTGAGCCGAAGTTTAACGAGTAAAGTTTGTAATCTTCAAATTTCGTAGCGAGGAAAATATCAATTCTTCAAAATCGGCTCTCCACGAGAAACTAGGCCTCCAAAAGATTCCATAATGACCAAATTCGCTAAAATCGGACAAACGAGGCGAAATCTGTGCACAAAAACATGCGTCAGAGGACGAAAACTGGTTTAGTAGCGTGAGTGGGTGTAAAATTTCGGAAAACTAAAGTTAGTGATCTAACCAACTCCCTAACAAATTATCTAAATGTGTCATGCAGAATTTGTGGTACCGCTCAGATCTATTTTTGCTAAAAGTATCTAAATATAGCAAGACATCCACTTCGAACACATATGCATCAACGTACATCTTAGATTCACCAACAATGATGTATTTTAATTACGTGATGTATGACATGGCTCCGATTACGTTACAAGATGGGATTTTGCTGACACGATTATTTTGTTTTTATTTTCTATGAGAACGTATTATCTGACATTAATGTCGGTCATATTATTATTATGCCAGAGAAAAAAAATGTACTTAATATGAAGTTTTGCTAAGAGAAAATAATCTTTAGTGCGCCGAAATTTAACGGGTAAAGTTTGTAATCTTCATATTTCGTAGCCAGGAAAATATCAATTCTTCAAAATCGGCCTCCACGAAAAACTAGACCTCCAGACGATTCCGGAATGACCAAATTCGCTAAAATCGAATAAACGAGGTGAAATCTGTGCACAAAAACATCCGTCAAGAGGACGAAAATTGGTTTACTCGAGTGAATAGGTGTAAAATTTGGCAAAACTAAAGTTAGCGATCTAACCAACTCCCTAATTAATTATCTAAATGTGTCATGGAGAATTTATGCCAGAGAAAAAAAATGTACTGAATATGAAGTCTTGTTGAGAGAAAATAATCTTTAGTGCGCCGAACTTTATAGAGTAAAGTTTGTAATCTTCATATTTCATGCCCAGGAAAATATCAATTCTTCAAATTGGCTACCCATGAAAAACTGGACCTCGAGACTATTCCGGAGTGACCAAATTCGCAAAATCGGATAAATGAGGTGAAATCTGTGCACAAAAACATGCGTCAGAGGACAAAAACTGGTTTAGTAGCGTGAATAGGTGTAAAATTTGGCAAAACTAAAGTTAGCGGCCTAACCAACTCCCTAACAAATTACATAGATGTGTCATGGAGTATTTGTGGTACCGCTAAGATCTATTTTTGCGAAAAGCATCTAAATATAGCAAGACATACACTTCCAACAAATATGCATCACCAGTACGTCTTAGATTCACCAATAATGACGTAGTTTAATTACGTGATCTATGGCATGGCAGCGACTACGTTATATGACGGGATTTGCTGACATGATTATTTTGTTTTTATTTTCTACGAGAACGTATTGTCTGACATTAATATTGGTCATATTTTTATTATGCCAGAGAAAAAAAAAAGTACTTAATATGATGTCTTGCTGAGAGAAAATAATCTTTAGTGCGCCGAAATTTATCGAGTACTAATCCTCAAATTTCATGGCCAGGAAAATATCAATTCTTCAAAATCGGTTCTCTAGGAAAAACTAGACCTCCAAACGATTTTGGAATGACCAAATTCGCTAAAATTGGACAAACGACGTGACATATGTGCACAAAAACATGCGTTAGAGTACGAAAACTGGTTTAGTACCGTGAATGGGTGTAAAATTTGGCAAAACTAAAGTTAGCGATGTAACCAACTCCCTAACAAATTATCTAAATGTGTCATGGATAATTTTTGGGACCGCTAAGATCTATTTTTGATAAAAGCATCTAAATATAGAAAGACATCCACTTACAACACATATGCATCAACAATACGTTTTAGATTCACCAATAACAATGTATTTTAATTTTGTGATGTATGGCATGGCTCCGATTACGTTACAAGACGGGATTTGCTGACATGATTATATTATTTTTATTTTCTACGAGAACGTATTATCTCACATTAATATTGGTCATATTATTATTTTGCCAGAGAAAAAAAATGTACTGAATATGAAGTCTTATTGAGAGAAAATAATCTTTATTGCGCCGAACTTTATAGAGTAAAGTTTGTAATCTTCATATTTCATGCCCAGGAAAATATCAATTCTTCAAATCGGCTACCTATGAAAAACTGGACCTCGAGATGATTCCGGAATGACCAAATTCGCAAAATCGGATAAATGAGGTGAAATCTGTGCACAAAAACATGCGTCAGAGGACCAAAACTAGTTTAGTAGCGTGAATAGGTGTAAAATTTGGCAAAACTAAAGTTAGCGACCTAACCAACTCGCTAACAAATTACATAAATGTGTCATGGAGAATTTGTGGTACCGCTAAGATCTATTTTTGCGAAAAGCATCTAAATATAGCAAGACATACACTTCCAACAAATATGCATCAACAGTACGTCTTAGATTCACCAATAATGACGTAGTTTAATTACGTGATGTATGGCATGGCAGCGACTACATTATAAGACGGGATTTGCTGACATGATTATTTTGTTTTTATTTTCTACGAGAACGTATTGTCTGACAGTAATATTGGTCATATTATTATTATGCCAGAGAAAAAAAAAGTACTTAATATGATGTCTTGCCGTGAGAAAATAATCTTTAGTGGGCCGAAATTTATCAAGTACTAATCCTCAAATTTCATGGCCAGGAAAATATCAATTCTTCAAAATCGGCTCTCCATGAAAAACTAGACCTCGGGACGATTCCGGGATGACCAAATTCGCTAAAATCGGACAAACGAGGTGACATATGTGCACAAAAACTTGCGTCGGAGAACAAAAACTGGTATAGTAGCGTGAATAGGTGTAAAATTGGGCAAAACTAAAGTTAGCGATCTCACCAACTCCGTAACAAATTATCTAAATATGACATGGAGAATTTATGGGACCGCTAAGATCTATTTTTGCTAAAAGCATCTAAATATATCAAGACATACACTTCCAACACATATGAATCAACAATACGTCTTTGATTCACCAATAATGATGTAGTTTAATTACGTGATGTATGGCATGGCTCCGATTACGTTATAAGACGGGATTTGCTGACATGATTATTTTCTTTTTATTTTCTACAAGAACGTATTATCTAACATTAATATTGGTCATATTATTATTATGCCAGAGAAAAAAAAAGTACTTAATATGAAGTCTTGTTGAGAGAAAATAAGGTTTTGTGTGCCGACATTTAACGAGTAAAGTTTATAATCTTCAAATTTCATGGAAAAGTAAAATATCAATTATTCGAAATCGGCTCTCCATGAAAAACAAGACCTCGAGATGATTCCGGAATGACCAAATTCGCTAAAATCGGACAAACGAGGTGAAATATTTGCACAAAAACTTGCGTCAGAGGACATAAACTGGTTTAGTACCGTGAATAGGCGTAAAATTTGGTAAAATTAAACCTCGTCAGAGGACATCAAATCAACTCCCTAACAAATTATCTAAATGTGTCATGGAGAATTTATGGGACCGCTAAGATCTATTTTTGCTAAAAGCATCTAAATATAGCAAGACATCCGCTTACAACACATATGCATCAACTGTATGTCTTAGATTCCCCAACAATGATGTATTTTAATTACGTGATGTATGGCATGGCTCCGATTACGTTACAAGACGGGATATGCTGACATGATTATTTTGTTTTTCTTTTCTACGAGAACGTATTATCTGACATTTATATTGGTCCTATTATTATTATGCCAGAGAAAAAAGATGTACTTAATATGAAGTCTTGCTGAGAGAAAATAATATTCAGTGCGCCGAAATTTAACAAGTAAAGTTTATAATCTTCAAATTTCATGGCTATAAAAATCTCAATTATTCGAAATCGGCTCTCCATGAAAAACAAGACCTCGAGACGATTCCGGAATGACCGAATTCTCTAAAATCGGACAAACGAGGTTTAGTAGCGTGAATAGGTGCAAAATTTGGCAAAACTAAAGTTAGCGATCTAACCAACTCCCTAACAAATTATCTAAATGTGTCATGGAGAATTTATGGGACCGCTAAGATCAATTTTTTGCTAAAAGCATCCAAATATAGCAAGACATCCATTTCCAACAAATATGCATCAACAGTACGTCTCAGATTCACCAATAACGATGTATTTTAATTACGTGATGTATGGCATGGCTCCGATTACGTTACAAGATGGGATTTGCTGACATGATTATTTTGTTTTTATTTTCTACGAGAACGTATTATCTGACATTAATATTGGTCATATTATTATTATGCCACAGAAGAAACAAAGTACTTAATATGAAGTCTTGCGGAGAGAAAATAATCTTTAGTGCGCCGAAATTTAACGGGTAAAGTTGGTAATCTTCAAATTTCATGGCCAGGAAAATATCAATTCCTCGAAATCGGCTCTCCATGAAAAACTACACCTCGAGATGATTCCGGAATGACCAAATTCGCTAAAATCGGACAAACGAGGAGAAATATTTGCACAAAAACTTGTGTCAGAGGACAAAAACTGGTTTAGTAGCGTGAATCGGTGTAAAATTTGGCAAAACTAAAGTTAGCGATCTAACCAACTCCCTAACAAATTATCTAAACGTGTCGTTGAGAATTTGTGGTACCGCTAAGATCTATTTTTGCGAAAAGCATGTAAATATAGCAAGACAAACACTTCCAAGAAATATGCAAGAATAGTACATCTTAGATTCACCAATAATGATGTAGTTTAATTACGTGATGTTTGGCATGGCTCGGATTACGTTATAAGACGGGATTTGCTGACATAATTATTTTGTTTTTATTTTCTACGAGAACGTATTGTCTGACATTAATATTGGTCATATTATTATTAAGCCAGAGAAAAAACAAATACTTAATATGATGTCTTGCTGAGAGAAAATAATCTTTAGTGCGCCGAAATTTAACGAGTAAATTTTATCATCTTCAAATTTCATGGCCAGAAAGTATCAATTCTTCAAAATCGGCTCTCCATGAAAAACTAGACCTTCGGACGATTCCGGAATGACCAAATTCGCTAACATCGGACAAACGAGGTGAAATATGTGCACAAAAACTTGCGTCAGAGGATATAAACTGGTTTAGTAGCGTGAATAGGTGTAAAATTTGGCAAAACTAAAGTTGGCGATCTAACCAACTCCCTAACAAATTATCTAAATGTGTCACTGAGAATTTATGGGACCGCTAAGATCTATTTTTGCTAAAAGCATCTAAATATAGCAGGACATCCCCTTACAACACATATGCATCAACTGTATGTCTTAGATTCCCCAACAATGATGTATTTTAATTAGGTGATGTATGGCATGGCTCCGATTACGTTACAAGACGGGATATGCTGACATGATTATTTTGTTTTTATTTTCTACGAGAACGTATTATCTGACATTTATATTGGTCCTATTATTATTATGCCAGAGAAAAAAGAAGTACTCAATATGAAGTCTTGTTGAGAGAAAATAATCTTTAGTGCGCCGAAATTTAACAAGTAAAGTTTATAATCTTCAAATTTCATGGCTATAAAAAATATCAATTATTCGAAATCGGCTCTCCATGAAAAACAAGACCTCGAGACGATTCCGGAATGACCGAATTCGCTAAAATCGGACAAACGACGTATAGTAGCGTGAATAGGTGCAAAATTTGGCAAAACTAAAGTTAGCGATCTAACCAACTCCCAAACAAATTATCTAAATGTGTCATGGAGAATTTATGGGCCGCTAAGATCAATTTTTTGCTAAAAGCATCCAGATATAGCAAGACATCCACTTCCAACAAATATGCATCAACAGTACGTCTCAGATTCACCAATAACGATGTATTTTAATTACGTGATGTATGGCATGGCTCCGATTACGTTACAAGATGGGATTTGCTGACATGATTATTTTATTTTTATTTTCTACGAGAACGTATTATCTGACATTAATATTGGTCATATTATTATTATGCCAGAGAAAAAATAAAGTACTTAATATGAAGTCTTGCGGAGAGAAAATAATCTTTAGTGCGCCGAAATTTAACGAGTAAAGGTGGTTTTCTTCAAATTTCATGGCCAGGAAAATATCAATTCCTCGAAATCGGCTCTCATTGAAAAACTACACCTCGAGATGATTCCGGAATGACCAAATTCGCTAAAATCGGACAAACGAGGTGAAATATGTGCACAAAAACTTGTGTCAGAGGACAAAAACTGGTTTAGTAGCGTGAATAGGTGTAAAATTTGGCAAAACTAAAGTTAGCGATATAACCAACTCCCTAACAAATTATCTAAACGTGTCGTGGAGAATTTGTGCTACCGCTAAGATCTATTTTTGCGAAAAGCATGTAAATATAGCAAGACAAACACTTCCAAGAATTATGCATGAACAGTACATCTTAGATTCACCAATAATGATGTAGTTTAATTTCGTGATGTTTGGCATGGCTCGGATTACGTTATAAGACGGGATTTGATGACATAATTATTTTGTTTTTATTTTCTACGAGAACGTATTGTCTGACATTAATATTGGTCATATTATTATTATGCCAGAGAAAAAAAAAATACTTAATATGATGTCTTGCTGAGAGAAAATAATCTTTAGTGCGCCGATATTTAACGAGTAAATTTTATAATCTTCAAATTTCACGGCGAGAAAATATCAATTCTTCAAAATCGGCTCTCCATGAAAAACTAGACCTTCGGACGATTCCGGAATGACCAAATTCGCTAAAATCGGACAAACGAGGTGAAATATGTGCACAAAAACTTGCGTCAGAGGATATAAACTGGTTTAGTAGCGTGAATAGGTGTAAAATTTGGCAAAACTAAAGTTGGCGATCTATCCAACACCCTAACAAATTATCTAAATGTGTCATGGAGAATTTATGGGACCGCTAAGATCTATTTTTGCTAAAAGCATCTAAATATAGCAAGACATCCACTTCCAACACATCTGCATCAACAATACGTCTTAGATTACCAATAACAATGTATTTTAATTATGTGATGTATGGCATGGCTCCGATTACGTTATAAGATGGGATCTGCTGAGATGATAATTTTGTTTTCATTTTCTACGAGAACGTATTGTCTGACATTAATATTGGTCATATTATTATTATGCCAAAAAAAAATAAAGTACTTAATATGATGTCTTGCTTAGAGAAAATAATATTTAGTGCGCCGAAATTTAACGAGTAAAGATTCTAATCTTCAAATTTCAAGCCCAGGAAAATATCAATTCTTCGAAATCGGCTCTCCATGAAAAACTAGACCTCGGGACGATTCTGGAATGACCAAATTCGCTAAAATCGGACAAACGAGGTGAAATATGCGCACAAAAACTTGCGTTAGAGGACAAAAACTGGTATAGTACCGTGAATAGGTGTAAAATTTGGCAAAACTAAAGTTAGCGATCTAACCAACTCCGTAACAAATTATCTAAATGTGTCATGGAGAATTTATGGGACCGCTAAGATCTATTTTTGCTAAAAGCATCTAAATATAGCAAGACATCCAATAACAACACATATGCATCAACAGTACGTCTTAGATTCACCAATAACGATGTATTTTAATTACGTGATGTATGGTATGGCTCCGATTACGTTACAAGATGGGATTCGCTGACATGATTATTTTGCTTTTATTTTCTACGCGAACGTATTATCTGACATTAATATTGGTCATATTATTATTATGCCAGAGAAAAAGAAAGTACTTAATATGAAGTCTTGCTGAGAGAAAAAAATGTTTAGCGCGACGAAATTTAACGAGTAAAGTTTATAATCTTCAAATTTCAGGGCCAGAAAAATATCAATTATTCGAAATCGGCTCTCCATGAAAAATAAGACCTCGAGACGATTCCGGAATGACTAAATTCGCTAAAATCGGACAAACGAGGTGAAATATGTGCACAAAAACTTGCGTCAGAGGACACAAACTGGTCTAGTAGTGTGAATAGGCATAAAATTTGGCAAAACTAAAGTTAGCGATCAAACCAACTCCCTAACAAATTATCTAAATGTGTCATGGAGAATTTATGGGACCGCTAAGATCTATTTTTTACTAAAAGCATCTAAATATAGCAAGACATCCACTTCCAACACATATGCATCAACAGTATGTCTTAGATTCACCAATAACGATGTAGTTTAATTACGTGATGTATGGCATGGCTCCGATTACGTTATAAGACGGGATTTGCTGACATGATTATTTTGTTTTTATTTTCTGCGAGAACGTATTATCTAACATTAATATTGGTCATATTATTATTATGCTAGAGAAAAAAAAAGTACTTAATATGAAGTCTTCCTGAGAGAAAATAATCTTTAGTGCGCCGAAATTTAACGAGTAAAGTTTGTAATCTTTAAATTTCATGGCCAGGAAAATATTAATTCTTCAAAATCGGCTCTCCATGAAAAACTAGACCTCGAGATAATTCCGGAATGACCAAATTCGCTAAAATCGGACAAACGAGGTGAAATATGTGCACAAAAACATGCGTCAGAGGACAAAAACTGGTTTAGTAGCGTGAATAGGTGCAAGATTTGCTAAAACTAAAGGTAGCGATCTAACCAACTCCCTAACAAATTATATAAATGTGTCACGGAGAATTTATGGTACCGCTAAGATCTATTTTTGCTAAAAGCATCTAAATATAGCAAGACAGCCACTACCAACACATATGCATCAACTGTACATCTTAAATTCAACAATAACGATGAATTTGAATTACGTGATGTATGGCATGGGTCCGATTATGTAACAAGACGGGATTTGCTGACGTGATTATTTTGTGTTTACTTTCTACGAGAACGTATTATCTGACATTAATATTGGTCATATTATTATTATGCTAGAGAAAAAAAATATACTTAATATGAACTCTTGTTGAGAGAAAACAAGCTTTAGTGCGCCGAAATTTTATGAGTAAAATTTGTAATCTTCAAATTTCGTGGCCAGGGAAATATCAATTCTTCAATATCGGCTCTCTGTGAAAAACTGGACCTCGAGACGATTCCGGAATTACCAAATTCGCTAAAATCGACAAACGAGGTGAAATCTGTGTACAAAAATATGTGTGAGAGGACAAAAACTAGTTTAGTAGCGCGAATAGGTGTAAGATTTGCCAAAACTAAAGGTAGCGATCTAACCAACTCCCTAACAAATTATATAAATGTGTCACGGAAAATTTATGGTACCGCTAAGATCTATTTTTGCTAAAAGCATCTAAATATAGCAATACATCCAGTTCCAATACATATGCATCAACAGTACGTCTTAGATTAAACAATAACGATGTATTTTAATTACGTGATGTATGGCATGGGTCCGATTATGTTACAAGACGGGATTTGCTGACATGATTATTTTGTTTTTACTTTCTACGAGAACGGATTATCTGACATTAATATTGGTCACATTATTATTATGGTAGAGAAAAAAAATGTAATTAATATGAAGTCTTGCTGAGAGAAAACAATCTTTAGTGCGCCGAAATTTAATGAGTAAAATTTGTAATCTTCAAATTTCATGGCCAGGGAAATATCAATTCTTCAAAATCGGCTCTCTGTGAAAAACTGGACCTCGAGACGATTCCGGAATGACCAAATTCGCTAAAATCGACAAACGAGGTGAAATCTGCGTCCAAAAATATGTGTGAGAGGACAAAAACTGGTTTAGTAGCGTGAATAGGTGTAAGATTTGCCAAAACCAAAGGTAGCGATCTAACCAACTCCCTAACAAATTATATAAATGTGTCACGGATAATTTATGGTACCGCCAAGATATATTTTTGCTAAAAGCATCTAAATATAGAAATACATCCACTTCCAACACATATGCATCAACGGTACGTCTTCGATTAAACAATAACGATGTATTTTAATTACGTGATGTATGGCATGGGTCCGATTAGGTTACAAGACGGGATTTGCTGACACGATTATTTTGTTTTTACTTTCTACGAGAACGGATTATCTGACATTAATATTGGTCATATTATTATTATGCTAGAGAAAAAAAATGTACTTAATATGAAGTCTTGCTGAGAGAAAATAATCTTTAGTGCGCCGAAATTTAATGAGTAAAATTTGTAGTCTTCAAATTTCAAGGCCAAGAAAATATCAATTCTTCAAAATCGGTTCTCCATGAAATACTAGACCTCGAGACGATTCCAGAATGACCAAATTTGCTAAAATCGGACAAACGAGGTGAAATATGTGCACAAGAACATGCGTCAGAGGACAAAAACTGGTTTAGTAGCGTGAATAGGTGTAAGATTTGCTAAAACTAAAGGTAGCGATCTAACCAACTCCCTAACAAATTATATAAATGTGTCACGGAGAATTTATGGTACTGCTAAGATCTATTTTTGCTAAAAGCATCTAAATATAGCAAGACATCCACTACCAACACATATACATCAACTGTACATCTTAAATTCAACAATAAAGATGAATTTGAATTACGTGATGTATGGCATGGGTCCGATTATGTTACAAGACGGGATTTGCTGACGTGATTATTTTGTGTTTACTTTCTACGAGAACGGATTATCTGACATTAATATTGGTCATATTATTATTATGCTAGAGAAAAAAAATGTACTTAATATGAAGTCTTGCTGAGAGAAAATAATCTTTAGTGCGCCGAAATTTAATGAGTAAAATTTGTAGTCTTCAAATTTCAAGGCCAAGAAAATATCAATTCTTCAAAATCGGTTCTCCATGAAATACTAGACCTCGAGACGATTCCGGAATGACCAAATTTGCTAAAATCGGACAAACGAGGTGAAATATGTGCAGTAAAATATAGGTCAGAGGACATAAACTGGTTTAGTACCGTGAATAGGCGTAAAATTTCGCAAAACTAAAGTTAGCGATCAAACCAACTCCCTAACAAATTATCTAATCGTGTCATGGAGAATTTATGGGACCGCTAAGATCTATTTTTGCTAAAAGCATCTAAATATAGCAAGACATCCACTTCCAACACATATGCATCCACAGTACGTCTTAGATTCACCAATAATGATTTATTTTAATTACGTGATGTATGGTATGTCTCCGATTACGTTACAAGACGGGATTTGCTGACATGATTATTTTGTTTTTATTTTTTACGAGAACGTATTATCTGACGTTAATATTGGTCATATTATTATTCTGCCAGAGAAAAAAAAAATACTTAATATGAAGTCTTGCTGAGAGAAAATAATGTTTAGTGCGACGAAATTTAATGAGTACAATTTATAATCTTCAAATTTCATAGCCAGGGAAATATCAATTCTTCAAAATCGGCTCTCTATGAAAAACCGGACATCGAGATGATTCCGGAATGACCAAATTCGCTAAAATCGGACAAATGAGGTGGACTATGTGCACAAAAACATGCGTCAGAGGACAAAAGCTGGTTTAGTAGCGTGAATAGGTGTAAAATTTGGCAAAACTAAAGTTAGCGATCTAACGAACTACCTAACAAATTATATAAATGTGTCACGGAGAATTTGTGGTACCACTAAGATCTATTTTTGCGAAAAGCATCTAAATATAGCAAGACATCCACTTCCAACACATATGCATCAACAGTACGTCTTAGATTCACCAATAATACTGTATTTTAATTACGTGATGTATGGCATGGCTCTAATTACATTACAAGAAGGGATTTGCTGACTTGATTATTTTGTTTTTATTTTCTATGAGAACGTATTATCTGACATTAATATTGGTCATATTATTATTATGCTAGAGAAAAAAAATGTACTTAATATGAAGTCTTGCTGAGAGAAAATAATCATTAGTGCGCCGAAATTTAATGAGTAAAATTTGTAATCTTCAAATCTCAAGGCCAGGAAAGTATCTATTCTTCGAAATTGGCTCTCCACCAAAATCTAGAACTCGAGATGATTCCAGAATGACCAAATTCGCTAAAATCAGACAAACGAGGTGAAATATGTGCACAAAAACATGCGTCAGAAGGCAAAAACTGGTTTAGTAGCGTGAATAGGTGTAAGATTTGCCAAAACTAAAGGTAGCGATCTAACCAACTCCCTAACTAATTATATAAATTTGTCATGGAGAATTTATGGTACCGCTAAGATCTATTTTTGCTAAAAGCATCTAAATATAGCAAGACATCCACTTCCAACATACATGCATCAACAGTACGTCTTAAATTCAACAATAACGATATATTTTAATTAGGTGATGTATGGCATGGGTCCGATTATGTTACAAGACGGGATTTTCTGACATGATTATTTTGTTTTTAATTTCTATGAGAACATATTATCTGACACTAATATTAGTTATATTATTATTATTCTAGAGAAAAAAAATATACTTAATATGAAGTCTTGCTGAGAAAATACAATCTTTAGTGCGCCGAAATTTAATGAGTAAAATTTTTAATCTTCAAATTTCATGGCCAGGGAAATATCAATTCTTCAAAATCGGCACTCTATGAAAAATTAGACCTCGAGACGATTCCGGAATGACCAAATTCGCTAAAATCGGACAAACGAGGTGAAATCTGTGTACAAAAACATGCGTGAGAGGACAAAAATTAGTTTAGTAGCGTGAATAGGTGTAAGATTTGCCAAAACTAAAGGTAGAGATCTGACCAACTACCTAATAAATTACATAAATGTGTCATGGAGAATTTATGGTACCGCTAAAATCCATTTTTGCTAAAAGCATCTAAATATAGCAAAACATCCACTTCAAACACATATGCCTCAATAGTACGTCTTAGATTCAACAATAACGATGTATTTTAATTACTTGAATTATGGCATGGGTCCGATTATGTTACAAGACGGGATTTACTGACATGATTATTTTATTTTTACTTTCTACGAGAACGTATTATCTGACATTAATATTGGTCATTTTATTATTATGCTAGAGAAAAAAATGCACTTAATTTGAAGTCTTGCTGAGAGAAAATAATCTTTAGTGCGCCCAAATTTAACGAGTAAAGTTTGTAATCTTCAAATTTCATGGCCAGGGAAATATCAATTCTTCAAAATCGGCTCTCCATGAAAAACTAGACCTCGAGACGATTCCGGAATGACCAAATTCGTTAAAATCGGACAAACGAGGTGAAATTTGTGTACAAAAACATGCGTCAGAGGACAAAAACTGGTTTAGTAGCGTGAATAGGTGTAAGATTTGCCAAAACTAAAGGCAGCGATCTAACCAACTCCCTAACAAATTATATAAATGTGTCACGGAGAATTTATGGTACCGCTAAGATCTATTTTTGCTAAAAGCATCTAAATATCGCAATACATCCACTTCCAACACATATGCATCAACAGTACGTCTTAGATTCAACAATAACGATGTATTTTAATTACGTGATGTATGGCATGGGTCCGATTATGTTACAAGATGGGATTTGCTGACATGATTATTTTGTTTTTACTTTCTACGATAACGTATTATCCGACATTAATATTGGTCATATTATTATTATGCTAGAGAAAAAAATGTACTTAATATGAAGTCTTGCTGAGAGAAAATAATCTTTAGTGCGCCGAAATTTAACGAGTAAAGTTTGTAATCTTCAAATTTCTTGGCCAGGGAAAAATCAATTCTTCAAAATCGGCTCTCCATGAAAAACTAGACCTCGAGACGATTCCGGAATGACCAAATTCGCTAAAATCGGACAAACGAGGTGAAATTTGTGTACAAAAACATGCGTCAGAGGACAAAAACTGGTTTAGTAGCGTGAATAGGTGTAAGATTTGCCAAAACTAAAGGTAGCGATCTAACCAACTCCCTAACAAATTATATAAATGTGTCACCGAGAATTTATGGTACCGCTAAGATCTATTTTTGCTAAAAGCATCTAAATTTCGCAATACATCCACTTCCAACATATATGCATCAACAGTACGTCTTAGATTCAACAATAACGATGTATTTTAATTACGTGATGTATGGCATGGGTCCGATTATGTTACAAGACGGGATTTGCTGACATGATTATTTTGTTTTTACTTTCTACGAGAACGTATTATCTGATATTAATATTGGTCATATCATTATTATGCTAGAGAAAAAAATGTACTTAATATGAAGTCTTGCTGAGAGAAAATAATCTTTGGTGCGCCGAAATTTAACGAGTAAAGTTTGTAATCTTCAAATTTCATGGCCAGGGAAATATCAATTCTTCAAAATTGGCTCTCCATGAAAAACTAGACCTCGAGACGATTCCGGAATGACCAAATTCGCTAAAATCGGACAAACGAGGTGAAATTTGTGTACAAAAACATGCGTCAGAAGACAAAAACTGGTTTAGTAGCGTGAATAGGTGTATGATTTGCCAAAACTAAAGGTAGCGATCTAGCCAACTCCCTAACAAATTATATAAATGTGTCACGGAGAATTTATGGTACCGCTAAGATCTATTTTTGCTAAAAGCATCTAAATATCGCAATACATCCATTTCCAACACATATGCATCAACAGTACGTCTTAGATTCAACAATAACGATGTATTTTAATTACGTGATGTATGGCATGGGTCCGATTATGTTACAAGACGGGATTTGCTAACATGATTATTTTATTTTTACTTTCTACGACAACGTATTATCTGACATTAATATTGGTCATATTATTATTATGCTAGAGAAAATAAATGTACTTAATATGAAGTCTTGCTGATAGAAAATAATCTTTAGTGCGTCGAAATTTATTGAGTAAAATTTGTATTCTTCAAATTTTAAGGCCAGGAAAATATAAATTCTTCAAAATCGGCACTCCATGAAAAACTAGACCTCGAGACGATTCCAGAATGACCAAATTCGCTAAAATCGGACAAATGAGGTGAAATATGTGCACAAAAACATGCGTTGGAGAAGAAAAACTGGTTTAGTGGCGTGAATAGGTGTAAAATTTGGCAAAACTAAAGTTGGCGATCTAACCAACTACCTAACAAATTCTGTAAATGTGTCACCGAGAATTTGTGGTACCGCTAAGATCTAGTTTTGCAAAAAGCATATAAATATAGCAAGACATCCACTTCTAACACATATGCATCAACAGTACATCCTAGATTCACCAATAATACTGTATTTTAATTACGTGATGTTTGGCGTGGCTCCGATTACGTTACAAGGCGGGATTTGCCGACATGATTATTTTGTTTTTATTTTCTACGAGAACGTATTATCTGACAATAATATTGGTCATATTATTATTATGCTAGAGAAAAAAAATGTACTCATTATGAAGTCTTGCTGAGAGAAAATAATCTTTAGTGCGCCGAAATTTAATGAATAAAGTTTGTAATCTTCAAATTTCATGGCCAGGGAAATATCAATTCTTCAAAATTGGCTCTCCATGAAAAACTAGATCTCGAGATGATTCCGGAATGACCAAATTCGCTAAAATCGGACAAGCGAGGTGAAATCTGTGTACAAATACATGCGTCAGAGGACAAAAACGGGTTTAGTAGCGTGAATAGGTGTAAGATTTGCCAAAACTAAAGGTAGCGATCTAACCAACTCCCTAACAAATTATATAAATGTGTCATGGAGAATTTCTTGTACCGCTACGATCTATTTTTGCTAAAAGCATCTAAATATAGCAAGACATCCACTTCCAACACATATGCATCAACAGTACGTCTTAGATTCAAGTATAACGATGTATTTTAATTACGTGATGTATGGCATGGCTCCGATTACGTTATAAGATGGGATTTGCTGACATTATTATTTTGTTTTTACTTCTACGAGAATGTATTATCTGACATTAATATTGGTCATATTATTATTATGCCAGAGAAAAAAAATGTACTTAATATGAATTCTTGTTGAGAGAAAATAATCTTTAGTGGGCCGAAATTTAATGAGTAAAATTTGTAATCCTCAAATTTCAAGGCCAGCAAAATATCAATTCTTCAAAATCGGCTCTCCATGAAAAACTAGACCTCGAGACGATTCCGGAATGACCAAATTCGCTAAAATCGGACAATGAGATGAAATCTGTGCACAAAAACATGCGTTAGAGGACAAAAACTGGTTTAGTAGTGTGAATAGGTGTAAAATTTGGCAAAACCAAAGTTAGAGAGCTAACCAACTACCTAACAAATTATATAAACGTGTCACGGAGAATTTGTGGTACCTCTAAGATCTATTTTTGCGAAAAGCATCTAAATATAGCAAGACATCCACTTCCAACACATATGCATCAACAGTACGTCTTAGATTCACCAATAATGATGTATTTTAATTACGTGACGTATGGCATGGCTTCGATTACGTTACAAGATGGGATTTTCTGACATGATTATTTTGTTTATATTTTCTACGAGAACGTATTATCTGACATTAATATTGGTCACATTATTATTATGCTAGAGAAAAAAAATGTACTTAATATGAAGTCTTGCTGAGAGAAAATAATCTTTAGTTCCCCGAAATTTAACGAGTAAAGTTGGTAATCTTCAAATTTCATGGCCGGGGAAATATCAATTCTTCAAAATCGGCTCTCCAAGAAAAACTAGACCTCGAGACGATTCCGGAATGACCAAATTCGCTAAAATCGGACAAACGAGGTGAAATCTTTGTACAAAAACATGCGTTAGAGGACAAAAACTGGGGTTATAAGCATGAATAGGTGTAAGATTTGCCAAAACTAAAGGTAGCGATCTAACCAACTCCCTAATAAATTATATAAATGTGTCATGGAGAATTTATTGTACCGCTAAGATCTATTTGTGCTAAAAGCATCGGAATATCGCATGACATCCACTTCCAACACATATGCATCAACAGTACGTCTTAGATTCAAGAATAACGATGCATTTTAATTACGTGATGTATGGCATGGCTCCGATTACGTTACAAGATGGGATTTGCTGACATGATTATTTTGTTTTTACTTCTATGAGAACGTATTATCTGACATTAATATTGGTCATGTTATTATTAATGCAGAGAACAAAAATGTACTTAATATGAAGTTTTGCGGAGAGAAAATAATCTTTAGTGCGCCGAAATTTAACGAGTAAATATTGTAATCTTCAAATTTTATGGCCAGGAAAATATTAATTCTTCAAAATCAGCTCTCCATGAAAAACTAGATCTCGAGACGATCCCGGAATGACCAAATACGCTAAAATCGGACAAACGAGGTGAAATCTGTGCACCAAAACATGCGTCAGAGTACAAAAACTGGTTTAGTAGCGTGAATAGGTGTAAAATTTGGCAAAACTAAAGTTAGCGATCCAACCAACTCCCTAAGAAATTATATAAATGTGTCATGGAGAATTTATGCTACCGCTAAGATCTATTTTTGCGAAAAGCTTCTAAATATAGCAAGACATCCACTTCCAACACATATGCATCAACAGTACGTCCTAGATTCAAGAATAACGATATATTTTAATTACGTGATGTATGGCATGGCTCCGATTACGTTGCAAGACGGGATTTACTGACATGATTATTTTGTTTTTTCTTTCTACGAGAACGTATTATCTGACATTAATATTGGTCATATTATTATTATGCCAGAGAAAAAAAATGTACTTAATATGAAGTCTTGCTGAGAGAAAATAATCTTCAGTGGGCCGAAATTTAATGAGTAAAATTTGTTATCCTTAAATTTCAAGGCCAGCAAAATATTAATTCTTCAAAATTGGCTCTCCATGAAAAACTAGACCTCGAGACGATTCCGGAATGACCAAATTCGCTATAGTGTGAATAGGTGTAAAATTTGGCAAAACCTAAGTTAGAGATCTAACCAACTACCTAACAAATTATATAAATGTGTCACGGAGAATTTATGGTACCGCTAAGATCTATTTTTGCGAAAAGCATCTAAATATAGCAAGACATTCACTTCCAACACATATGCATCAACAGTATGTCTTAGATTCACCAATAATGATGTATTTTAATTACTTGATGTATGGCATGACTTCGATTAAGTTACAATATGGGATTTGCTGACATGATTGTTTTGTTTTTATTTTCTTCGAGAACGTATTATCTGACATTAATATTGGTCATATTATTATTATGCTAGAGAAAAAAAATGTACTTAATATGAAGTCTTGCTGAGAGAAAATAATCTTTAGTGCCCCGAAATTTAACGAGTAAAGTTGGTAATCTTCAAATTTCATGGCCGGGGAAATATCAATTCTTCAAAATCGGCTCTCCATGAAAAACTAGACCTCGAGATGATTCCGGAATGACCAAATTCGCTAAAATCGGACAAGCGAGGTGAAATATGTGTACAAAAACATGCGTCAGAGGACAAAAACTGGTTTAGTAGCGTGAATAGGTGTAAGATTTGCCAAAATTATACGTAGGGATCTAACCAACTCCCTAACAAATTATATAAATGTGTCATGGAGAATTTATTGTACCGCTACGATCTATTTTTGCTAAAAGCATCTGAATATAGCAAGACATCCACTTCCAAAACATATGCATCAACAGTACGTCTTAGATTCAAGTATAACGATGTATTTTTGTTACGTGATGTATATGCATGGCTCCGATTACGTTACAAGATGGGATTTGCTGACATGATTATTTTGTTTTTACTTCTACGAGAACGTATTATCTGACATTAATGTTGGTCATATTATTATTATGCCAGAGAAAAAAAATGTACTTAATATGAAGTCTTGCTGAGAGAAAATAATCTTTAGTGCGCCGAAATTTATCGAGTAAAGATTGTAATCTTCAAATTTCATGGCAAGAAAAATATTAATTCTTTAAGATCGGCTCTCCACGAAAAACTAGACCTCGAGACGATCCCGGAATGACCAAGTACGCTAAAATCGGACAAACGAGGTGAAATCTGTGCACAAAAACATGCGTCAGAGGACAAAAACTGGTTTAGTAGCGTGAATAGGTGCAAAATTTGGTAAAACTAAAGTTAGCGATCTAACCAACTCCCTAAGAAATTATATAAATGTGTCATGGAGAATTTATGCTACCGTTAAGATCTATTGTTGCGAAAAGCATCTAAATATAGCAAGACATCCACTTCCAACACATATGCATCAACAATACGTCTTAGATTCAAGAATAATGATTTATTTTAATTACGTGATGTATGGCTTGGCTCCGATTACGTTGCAAGACGGGATTTGCTGACATGATTATTTTGTTTTTTCTTTCTACGAGAACGTATTATCTGACATTAATATTGGTCATATTATTATTATGCCAGAGATAAAAAATGTACTTAATATGAAGTCTTGTTGAAAGAAAATAATCTTTAGTGGGCCGAAATTTAATGAGTAAAATTTGTAATCCTCAAATTTCAAGGCCAGGAAAATATCAATTCTTCAAAATCGGCTCTCCATGAAAAACTAGACCTCGAGACGATTCCGGAATGACCAAATTCGCTAAAATCGTACAAATGAGGTGAAATTTGTGCACAAAAACATGCGTTAGAGGACAAAAATTGGTACAGTAGTGTGAATAGGTGTAAAATTTGGCAAAACTAAAGTTAGAGATCTAACCAACTACCTAACAAATTATATAAATGTGTCACGGAGAATTTGTGGTACCGCTAAGATCTATTTTTGCGAAAAGCATCTAAATATAGCAAGACATCCACTTCCAACACATATGCATCAACAGTACGTCTTAGATTCACCAATAATGATGTATTTTAATTACGTGATGTATGGCATGGCTTCAATTACGTTACAAGATGGGATTTGCTGACATGATTATTTTGTTTTTATTTTCTACGAAAACGTATTATCTGACATTAATATTGGTCATATTATTATTATGCTAGAGATGAAGTCTTGCTGAGAGAAAATAATCTTTAGTGCGCCGAAATTTAACGAGTAAAGTTGGTAATCTTCAAATTTCATGGCCGGGGAAATATCAATTCTTCAAAATCGGCTCTCCATGAAAAACTAGACCTCGAGACGATTCCGGAATGACTAAATTCGCTAAAATCAGACAAACGAGGTGAAATCTGTGTACAAAAACATGCGTCAGAGGACAAAAACTGGGTTATAAGCGTGAATAGGTGTAAGATTTGCCAAAACTAAAGGTAGCGATCTAACCAACTCCCTAACAAATTATATAAATGTGTACCATGTCACACATAGAACCTTGACTGCTTACCATCCTCAAACCAATGGCCAAGCAGAACTTTCGAATAGGGAAATCAAAGGCGTTTTAGAGAAAGTGGCGAACCCCACTAGGAAAGACTGGAGTCTTCGGCTAACTGACGCACTCTGGGCTTACAGGACTGCTTTTAAGTCTCCTGTAGGCATGTCCCCTTATCGGCTAGTCTATGGAAAGGCTTATCATCTTCCGGTTGAACTCGAGCATGGAGCCTATTGGGTCATCAAGAAGTGTCATCTAGACTACCCAAACGATGCACTCAACCGGAAGCTACAAATCCAAGAGTTAGAGGAGATCCGAAATGACACGTATGAGAACTCCCGAATCTTCAAGGAGAAGACCAAGATGTATCACGACAAAAAGCTTGCCGAAAGGATTTTAAAGTGGGTGACAAGGTGTTTCTATTTAACTTAAGACTCAAATTACACCAGGGCAAGTTACAAAGTAGGTGGATAGGGTCCTTTCTTGTGACCAAATTGTTTGATTATGATGCAGCAGAAATTCAGGGTCTTGATTCAGGGAAGGTCTTCAAGGTCAACGGATATCAGCTGAAGCGGTTTCATGAGAGTTTCGATGCGAGTTGGATTGACATTCACGAGCTTGGCGAGCCATCATCCACTGCTTGAGGAAATGGAGACGTCGGGCCAATGACGTTAAAGAGAGGAACTACTGGGAGGCAACCCTGCAAATAAAAGTTGTGTTTTTCTTTGTTTATTTTCTTTTTCTCGCATTACATCACTACTTTGTGCTTAGCTTTACTCAAGGATGAGTAAAAGTTTATGTGTCGGGTGGAGTCTTTATTGTATGTTAGGTAGTTAAAAAAAATTTAGTAAAAACCCATTTTTAAGGCTCAAATTAAAAAAAATGCCCAATTAAAAATCAAAAGGATTCAGAGAAACTGTAAATTGTATTGAATAATATGGTGGAACTTATTTGGACTCAAAAGGATCGTATAGACCAGTTCAAGAAGAATTGAGGTCGTTGGTTTAGGGATCTTTTGTCACTGGTGAACTCGATTTGTTGTTTGAGTGCTAATAATTTAGGGATTTGCGCGAGAAATTATGTGAGGACTTACTATTGGACCGTGACCGGGAACTCAAGTTGTCTATAATGTAATATCCATAAAAACGCACTGTATCATCTCATATATATATATATATATATATATATATATATATATATATATATATATATATATATATATATATATAATATCCAGGTCTATTACCTTCTAAAGTCACTTTGTTGCTTGGTTTTGAAGAAGGAGGGTTAGGCATTATATAAGAAGATAGGGGACGGGAAGTAGAGGTTAGTTTCAGAAGTTGAGGGCTTATGTGTGGTAGATGAGTTTTGTGCACCGAGTGTATTCATGAGAAGATGCATCTTAGAGACAAATTTATGAGAGTAGACTCTCGGGTAAACTCTATTTTTGACACAAAGGCAAGTTAGGCCCCCATAATCCTCATAGATTTGAGTCACAATCTTCCAAAAAATAAATAAATAAATAAATAAATAACTAAAAAGATTGTATGACTCAAACTTGTTCCCCTTGTACATGGCCTAAACCCTAGTTTACCCTATTTGTGAGAAAGAGTGGATTCCAGTCATATATCTCAGGCTAGCAGTTAGGTTGATACATTTTGGGCTAGATGACTGAAGGTGCTAGGAGGTATGCAAATTAGGAGGTTCATTATTCCAAGCAGATAGAGGTATACGCGATATCTTTTTAGAGCCATGAGTTTAGAAAACCAAGTCACAACTTGACCGAAAGTGGCGAAGTAGACAAGCTAACCAATTATGTAATATATATATGTATTATCCATCATATTCCATGATACTCCACCAAACATAACTTGAGAATTCCCGTCACGACCAAGGTAGGAAATCACGAGTCATCTGAGAACTGAGAGTATTATAAGAGACACTCCACATATTCCATATTCGTATTCCGCTATACAAAAATAGAGTGAGTGCGAATTTCACCAAAGTGCATGGAATCTTAGACAAGGGACCAAGAATCATTATTCGCTAGTATATAAGTGAAGAGTGAGTCTAAAACATGGGACCCATCTTACCAATACAAGTTATAATATTTGCTCGAGGACGATCAAAAGTTTAAGTGTGGGGTGTTTTGATAAGTCATTAATTATATACATTTTTTACCCTATACATATGTGATATTGAACCTTTATATGTGTTAACATTCTATTTATATGGATAATAATCACAAATTGTATGTTGATACTACTAATGAGATATTTATGTGATTTTAGTTGCAATTTGGATGGAGCATAGCTCGGAAAAAAGATATTGGAGCACAAGATGGAGATAATAATCAAGACTCAGATCTGCCGACCCAGGCTTAGTATTTCGGCCATAACTCATAATCTGGGTCTTCTCTATATGCAAATAATATACCATTGGAAAGAACTGAAAAAGGCCCACAATTCATTTCATATAACCAGAGCCCAATTCTGAAGTCTACATGTCTCAAATTGACCATCTTCTGGACAGATCTATCATGCACTTTGCATTCACTCTTCATTTTTTTGCCATGCTCATTCACACGCTTTGTATGGGGCTTCATTCATCCCTCATGATCACCTTTTGAAAGGGCTATAATCAGGTGCAAGGCATCTATTCTACTTACTTTTTGAACTTCATCATTCTCTCTCTTGGAGTTGGGCAAGTCAAGCAAGATTCATTCTTCCATCCGCACTTCATTAATGGGTTCTATCATTCTTTTCTTTTCTTTCTTTTCCATATATTTCGAGTAAGCCCTTCGAGGCATAGTTAGTGTTTATATTTTTATGTCGTAACTTTTGCGACCATTAATAATGAATTTCATTTGAACGGTTATTATTCTGTTTTCACTTACTTATTATCTTTCATGCTCAATGAATTATTTTAAGTTTATTCGGTCGGTTCTATGTTCAATAGTAATTAACAAGGGCCATAAAATTCCTATGGTTGCTTTGCTCAATAGCCTCCATTAGAATTTGAATAATAGCCAAGTTCAAATAACTCACAATGATCTTAACAGTTCTGAACAAGCTCATTGTTTAGGAGGTTTTGATTTGTTTAAATAACCAATGATTTCTATTGAATTGGTTATGATATTCAAGTAGGTTAGTGTTTTTATTTACGAGCTCATCTAAACTAAAACCCTATCTTTTTGTTTGAGTTATTTATCGGTTAGATCTCATCTTACTGCACTTAAGAGATTAATTCCAAATTCATTATTATAGTCAAGGATAAAGTTACACACAAATTCACTACACAAAACTATGCCTCAATTCATAAAACCACCACATCTCTTGATTTTTACTCTAAGTTTCCTCTTTACTTGTTACTTTCATTTTGTTACAATCAACCAATCAACAACCCCCCCCCCCCCAATTATGTGTCTTGTTTTAGGTCTTGTGTTTGGTTTTATTTACGGTCTTTGTTTCTCTTTATTTTATTTTTCTATTTGTGTTGAGTCCATTTTCATTAGAGAAGTAATCTTTTCACCTAGTTTAGTCTAAATAGCTCTCTGTGGTTTGACCCCTACTTCCACTGTCTACTATATTGTAGTTAAGTCTAGGGTTATAAATTTCTTTTGGTAAGTGCAAAACGAGTGCAAAAACACCTCTTATCAGTGATTTAGAAGAAAAGTATGGTGGTGAGTCTTGATGTTGCCAATATGATTCTTCGGTTCGGCGTTGATAGTATTAGTTATAGGAAAAAGAATTTATCGAACAGAGAGGCCGGTCTTGGACATAGGATGGTGCAAATGAGTAGGAGGGTGTCGGTTGGTCCCTCTGTTCATCACGATGTGGTTCTTATTGCCTCCGTGATCAACCAAGATAAGCTCCAAATGGGCATTCACTTAATGTGTAATCACCACTTAGATAAATTTGAAAAGCTATTTGATTGCCGAATCCCCTGTAACAGCGCCATTTTGTTGAAACATTTTAGCCGTATTTTACCCAACAAAAATATTTGTATTATAATCCACAAATTAATCTTCTAATTAATGTAGTAGCCGTAAGTCTGGGCCGATCTCAGGAAGTCAGGATGTAAACCACTTTAGAATATAGTAAATTAATCTCTAAAATATGTATCTAATGAGGTAATACGGATAGTAATTAGTAATAAAAGGGGGCTTAGGCAAATAATATATTATAATATATTATAAGTAATAATAAATATGATTAATATGGATTGAAAATAAGATGTAGAGGTATTTGGATTTTTTTGGTATATCTATCATTGGTTAAATGGATTTAAACAAAGTATTGTCATTGGCTTAGAAATCCAAGAAAGCTAATAGATTTCTAGCTCTTATTAATATGGTTACAATCACAAGAAAGCTTAGGTGATTGTAACCCTAACTAATTATTTGTTTGTATCTAGAAACTAAAAATCCAAACAATTGAATCAATTGATTTAAATTGAGAATTATCAATAAAATGAAACATATCTGGTAAGAAAGCTTAAATCGAACAGACAATATTGTCATGCTAAGATTGATCAAGAAAAGTGTAAGAAAGGTTTAACAACTTTACTAAGTCATTATAGATTAAAAATAATCAAATCAACTCAAGAAATATCTAGAATTTAAAAAATCTTAACATTGACAATCAAATATTTAGTTTCTACAATAAAATTAATCCTCAAGCATAAAATACCAAATAAAACCATACTTCTACATACCAAACTACTCACACATCATATAAATAAAAGTAAACAAGAGAAAGATGGAGAAAATAAAACCCATTTTAAAAGTGTTTGAATCTCATGAAACTGGTCTTCTCCTTTACTTCAAAACTGAGAAGGGAAACCTCTTCTTGATCTGTTCTTCAGGTCTTATTGTAATTCTTCTTTTCAAAACTATGTAGTAGAATGGGAAGAGAAAATGATGGATGGAGGAACGGTGAAATATGGATGGTGAGATAGTGGGATGGTGGAATGGTGAGAGATGATGGTGAAAAAGACTGAGTGATAATGAGGGATTTTTCGTTTTAAATATGGAGAGAGGGAGAAAAATTAAGTAATTAATCTTATGATTAGGATTTAACTAGAGGTATTAGCTTGTGATTATGACTTAATCTAATGGTTAATCCAAAAGAGGGCATGTGATTGGTCTAGGCTTGGGAGAGAGGATTGATGAGGTGGATAAATGAGTCTAGTACATTTTGACTTAAACATGGTTCATGGACCATGATATGTCTTGTTTTGATCCATAATCCATCATCCTCCATGTTGCACCAAATTATATTTTATTTCCTACAAAATATTTATATTAGTAGAATCATGAACTTGTAGAAAAATAAATGAAAAACATTAATTTATCATGAATTTTCTACTAAATGTATCTAAATAAGATAATAAAATAGTGTTATTTCTAGCACACATCAGCAGGCGCATGCTTAGCAATCTAGCTCAGTTGTGTGAAAAGAATGGACTTTCTTTGGTAAAAGATTTATTTTTGGGAATAGATTTGATCTTTGATATAGGAGAATAGATTTGATCTTTGATAAGATTATATTTGGGAATGAACTAGGTTTTGATTTAGAAAAAAATTATTTTCTCTTATTAATAGACGGGCCCTTCACCTATAAATCAGCAAGTTTAGGGCCGACCGAGGGGTCACCAATTACCGTTGCCATTTTTCATTATATTAGAGAGAGAGGACGAACAAGGTTGTATTATTCTATCGACTACTTTATTTATATTCTGTTTTAGTGATGAGTTCTTGTAACCAAACTCTTTCTAGGGTAGAGTTTGATCAGTAGATTTGATGTCTCTTTGATTTCATCTTTGTTTGTGTGTTGTTTAAACCTTCTACTTAGTATTTTGTTTTGTACTTTTTATCCTATCTCGAGTTAAAACTCGCGTAGTCAGGTTAATAGGTAATCGGCGGGAGAAAACTACTCATTAGGCTTTGGACCAACTGTTGGGGAATCCATAGCCATGTACTTTACATGCACATCGGAACCAATGGATTCAACCCGCCCTAGGATCATCGTTAAGGGAATAAAAGTACGAGATTTACTACTAAAATTTATACCTCGGATCTTTCTGATCTACGAGACGAAGAACGGATGCAGGTCTGAACGAGATTAACTTTTTCATATCAATTCCGTTACCAACGGAATGGTGCTGTTTCATTCAATCAAATATTCAATAGTTAATTATTTTGTTCACCAATTTATACATCAGAAGTGTAACTGTTTTGAGGTATTTTCATCCCGTATGAATGCAATTCATTGTGTGACCATGTAGGTTCCATTTAATGCCGGCAATGATCTTCTAAAGATCATAAGTCATGAGTAACCTCTAGACCGATGTCGTGACTGTTATGGAACCCGTATCCATGTACATTACATGGCATAAGAACCTACGGGTTCAACCCTCCCTAGGATCATTGTAAAGGAAATAAAGATGCAAGATTATGCTATTAAAATTTATACCTCGAATCTTCCAAATTCGGGAGAGAGAAGCGGATGTAGAACTTGATCGCTCGCTAATCTTAAAAGTAGGCGATCTCTACTTGTATCTACGCGAACTTCAGACACACGGAATAATCGGACTCGGCTAGATGAGTCCGGAAATAGTTTCCAAAATTACCTCACAAAACTCTCTTGCTATTTCTGTATCACGACGGCCTCTAAGGCTTGAGAATTATGTGTGTAATAGAGAGGGACTGCCCTTCTATTTATACTAGAGAGAGAGAGATGAATGATTGGTCAGTTACCATAACTGAAAAATCTAATATGCGTCTATTCCGTTCCCGATGGAATCATTGCATTGGCAACGGAATAGGTATTTTCTTAATAGAAAAACTTGATAGCCAAGGTCATTACAATTTTCATATATATTCTGTTCCGAACAGAGCTATTCTGTTGAGAGCAGAACGATTCTGTTAACAAAGAAATAGCACTGTTTTTCATAATCAACAATCCAATAGTTGATTACTTCATTCATAAATTTATACATCATATGTACAACTGTTTTGAGGTATTTTCATCCCGTATGAATGGAGTTCATTGTGTGACCGTGTAGGTTTCATTTAACGCTAGCAACGATCTTCTAAAGATCGTAAGTAATGAGTAACCTCTAGACTGATGTCATGACTACCCATGTTAAATGAAATGATCAGCGATCATAAACCTATATGAATAAAGGTTTACTTATTCCCTTTGTTTTACGATATGTGTCTTGATCACAAGCCATGTAAGTATGTTATCCTTGAGTTTGATTAAATTTTCTTTCCTGATCTAGAATTAGACTGAGTAAATACAAAATGATATTAACAGCATGTGTTAATCCATTTTGAGCATGGCAATGCATTTGCTTCAGTCCTAGTTAAAAAGGGAGATATCTCCCTCTTGACGAGAGGAACAAATCTCATCTTGGTCACTCACATTTCTCATCATGATTCAGTGCATACCTAATGATGAACCTAATGATCATCCCGTTACGGATGACGTAGGATCATATTAAAGTTGCAGTTCCACATACAGGAATTCATGGTGACCTCAGGTCCTAGGAACAAGCACACCATTCATATGACAATCAATAATGACATATACCATGGATATTCTCACAGTGTGGTCAGTCCAGTATGTGTTCTGTAACACGTATCTATATTCCAGACTTGACATCCCTATGTCCATGATCAGCAGAATATGATCATCCAGCCTGCAAATATACTAGTGTAGATATGTATCTTCTTACCTGAAGTATGTTTATCTCTGTAAACATCCTACATATCAGTAGGGACGGTTTAGAATGTCATTCGTTGGTTCACAATTCTACTACTAGAATCACGTATTCTGATGACGTGAACCCGAAGTGTCATTCTTGGTTGATATAAGATATGTAAATGCATATTCATTATCCATACACACAGATATATAAGAAACCATCTTTATTGAATAAATAATAATGTCTTAATGCATAATTCATTTTCTAGCACAAATACATTTGGCCTAGGACACTAATCCTACAGTCTCCCACTTGCACTAGGCCAACTCTAATCATCTTATTCCCATAGACCCAACATGACCCTCATGCTTCGCTTGCGGGAGTTGTTGAGTTGATGGATCAGCGACATTGTTGTCCGATGGCACTCCACACATTTTAATGTCATCCCTTCATATGATCTCCCTGATCCGATGGAAGCGTCGCAATATGTGCTTAGACCTTCAGTGATATCTTGGTTCATTTGCTTGTGCGATCGCTCCATTATTGTCTCAATATAGATCCACTAGTTCGGAGATGCTCGGAGCTACTCTTATCTCCTCAAAAAAGTTTTTTATCCAAATAGCTTCTTTAGCCACTTCTACTTTGGCTATATACTCTGCTTCTGTTGAAGAATCTGCTACAGTACATTGCTTGGAACTCTTCCATGTCACTGTACCTCCATTTAGGTAAAATAAATAACCTGATTGCGATCTAAAGTCGTCTGAGTCTGACTGGAAGCTTGCGTCGGTGTAATCCTTTACAACGAGCTCGCCTTCCAGACCTCCATAGACTAGGTCAGATCCTTAGTTCTTCGTAAGTACTTAAGGATTCTTTTAACAGCTATCCAGTGACTTTCACTTGGATTGGACTGAAACCTGCTTGTTGCGCTCAATGAGTATGACACATCTGGTCTAGTATGGGATACTATAGCTGAAGCATATGGGATCTTATTCTTGCATCTTCGTTCTTGCTCACTTGTAGGACAATGTGTCTTAATGAGAGAAACGCCATGTGACAAGGAATTATCTGCCAACCATTTCTTGACTTTCAATAATGTCGGGATGTCATTTCCCATGAGTAATATGTCATCTACGTAAAGCACCAAGAATACTATCGTGGTCCCACTGAACTTCATCAAAATGAAGGTTCCAGCTTCGAGATGCTTTCTTCAATCCATAGATGGATTTTTGAAGCTTGCAAACCTTACCAGAATTCTTAGGATCGACAAAACTCTCGGGTTGCATCATATACACGTACTCGGTCAGATTTCCTTTTAGGAACGCTGTTTTGACCTTCATTTTCCATAGTTCATAGTCATAATATGTTGCTATGGCTAATAGAATTCTGATGGATTTAAGCATAGCTAAAGGGAGAGTCCTAACCTTGTCTATTAGAGTAGAGCTTCAGACTATCCCTCACACCCTATCAAAGGAACCGATCATAGCGGTTCATATTTTATTGAATCTCGGGTTATACACACAAAAAAATTTGAATTGCGCCTGAACAAAAAAAGAAGAATTGTCACAGTCGATCATGATAGCCTAGAAGGAGGAAGAAAAATAAACGGCTGACAAACCGTGGAGTATTTGGGAGGATTTACGAGTCATACTCAAAATGGCTAGGAGAAAAGAAGAAAAATAAACTTGGGAACAAGGTAGATATTAAAAAGCTAGCAGATACGAGAGATTAGGAGAGCAGTTTAGCTGAAGGTTTAATTAAGGCCAATCTCAAAGGCCAAGAAGTAGGAGAAGACAATAGCGAAGAAGAATCCTCGAAGCAAAGGCAATTAAAAAAAAAGAAGAAGATAAAAAATATGTATATTAACCTGGATTTCATTAGTACCAACTCCCGGTGAACGAGACGATTTGATAACTTCACATAGCCCTGCTACTAGAAGGTAATCTGCGTTCACCACCAAGGTTAGGTAAACCAGCCATCCTCAAGGACAAGACTTCGGTGAGAGAGTGGGCCGCTCAATAACTACCTGAAGTAGGGGATCATTAAAGGCAGCAACCCGCAGTTTTAGGAGGAGGTGTCCGTTAGTCACCGGACAGGTCTTGGGAGAAAGTGGAACATTAAAAAGCCTAGTGACTGGATCACATCAGCCACAATTACTAATGTGTATGCTTTAACGCTTGGGCTGCTTGATGAGACCAAGGAGTTTGAGGATATTAAATGTCTCACAACCCAAGTAGGAAGTGAGAAGAACTCTTCTTGGCTAACGGACTAGGAAAAAGAGCAATAGAAAATCATGCCAAGAACCCACTCTAAGTTGTGACTCGGGTTTAGAATCTAAATAGTATACCTGATATTACAATCACCCTTCACCAAGTGCACGATAGGAGTTTCCCTATAGTAACTGAGGTTGGTGGATGTGAGCCTACCTATCACCTTATCTCATGATCAAGAAACTGGTTATTTTGGACTTCCAAAAAGACGGAGGTCGACGAATCTTGACAGGTAGGAATTGACCAAATTCATATCTATATTTTAGAATCATATTTTCTTCCTTTGTATCTTATGTTCAATACTTTTTATGTTATTTTATATTTATTTCGTTAGAAATTATTTACTGCTTATGTTTGTCTCAAATTCTAGGAAAGAAGTGATTCAGAGCCAAATATCCAAAAGGAGCCTATTGGAGCTATAGAAAAGGGAGCCCGAAGATAGATCATGGACCAGGCCTCTCGGGCCTGGTCTTCCCTACCAGTACCATGATAGCTTTCATAGCGACCACGGGTCACTGTCTCACAGCGATCATGGTTACAAGCACTGCAGCCGAAGATTAGGGATTAGATTTAGAGATTGATATGATTAGATTTTAGAATAAATTTCTTTCCTCTTAATGGGAAGTCCGCTGCCTCACCTATAAAAGAGTGAGTCCTAGGGCCGACCAAGGGGTCGCAAATTGTAGTAGAGAATCGGTAGTAGTGCTTTCATTGTAAGAGACAAGAGAAATATGGTTGTACTATTTCATATAATATTTAATTTGTTTTGCATTTCAGTTATGTACTCTCGTAACTAAACCCTTTCTAGGGTAGAGTTCGAGTACTAAATTCAATGTCTTTTTAATTTCATATTTGTTTGTGTTGATCAAGTTTTGTATTTAGTATCTTGTGTTTGTGCTTCTTAATTCAACTCGAGGTAAATCTTGGGTGCATAGATTAGAAGGTAATTAGCCGGTAGAAATCAGGTCGTTAGGCGAAGACCTAACGTCTTGGTGTTAGTGTTGGGGAATCCATAGCCATGTACGTTACATGCACAAATTATTCAAATCTCATTTGATTGCAATATATTAATGAAAATCCCTGAAGGGTTTAGAATGCCTGAAGCATTTCAAACTCTCGAGAGATTTAATTTATTAAATTACAAAGATCTTCGTACGAATTAATGCAATATTGAGTTATATGGTAAAATTGCTATAATGAATGTTTGCTTAATGAATGTTATGTAATTGATCAAAATTACGTATAGGGAACTATATATTTACCTTTTGAATGTTGATATATATATATTGATGATTTAAAATCTTATGGTACTCTCAAAGAGCTCCAAAAGCTACCATATTATATTAAAGAATATAAGATTATATTCTTTAAGGCATAAAATATTATCTTGAATTATAAATTGAATATCTCCCTGAAGGAGTCACTGTTTCACAATCCATCTATTATAATGATATAATGTGGAGAAATTGCATCCATTAAGATTATTATGATAACTTGTTTGATGTATTAACAATTGAAATAAATGATGATGAGTTATTTTCATGCATGAGCATGATGACTGTGAAATGAATATTTAACAAATCTCCTCAAATGATGATCCCGCAGATCTCTTCTTAAGCATATATTACAGAGATTAGACTTTGTCATCTCACGTATAGTTGCATATATGAGGGGGAAAAATAATATGCACTGCACTTTTTTTTCCTTGTCTATGGTTTTTGTGCCAAAGGGTTTCCCTAGCAGGGTTTCTAACGAGACAACTTTTGTGCGTAATATGTAGAATGATGATACACTCTTTTCCTTTCACTAGAAATTTTGCCCATAGTGTTTACCTAGTAAGGTTTTAACGAGTAATATTTAATATATGAAATTATAAGAAATAATGATAATACGCAATGCACTCATTTTTTCTTAGCCAAGGATTTGTCCTGCTAGGTTTTCCTAGCAAGGTTTTTAATGAGGTAGCTTCTAATGCTTACAAAATGGACATCCAAGGGGGCGTGTTGTGAATATAATTAATGTGGATGTTCAATACTTAGCCCCTAAGAAAAGATAAATTAGGAATTACTGGTAAGAATGGAAAGTTAGATTATTTCTTTTATAGTAATTCTAAATCAGGCAAGAGATTTCTTGGCCAGTACTCACCCTCTACTATATAAAGAGGACAGTGGCTATTGTATTCTTGATCCACAATTCAATGTAATTCTCTCCTTTCAATTCTCTCTTTTCTATTGTTCTTTTGTTCTTTTTTTTATAATAGAAACAACCTTTATTGAATAAATAAAAATGCCTTAATACATAAACTATTTCCTAGCACAAATATATTTGGCCTAGGGCACTAATCCTATAGTATCCCACTTGCACTAGGCTAACTCTAAGCATCTTATGCCCATAGACCTAGCATGGCACTCATATTTCACTTGCGGGAGTGGTTTAGTAAGTGGATCGGCGACATTGTCGTCCAATGGCACTCTACACATTTTAACATCACCCCTTCGTATGATCTCCATGATCAGATGGTGAGATCTCGGTTTCTTTGCTTGTGCGATCGCTCCATTATTGTCACAATATAGATCCACTGGTTCCGAGATGCTCGGAACAACTCTTAGCTCCTCCAAAAAGTTGTTTATCTAAACAACTTCTTTAGCCGCTTCTGCAACGGCTATATACTCTGCTTCCGTTAAAGAATTTGCTACAGTACATTGCTTGGAACTCTTCCATGTCACTGCGCCTCCATTTAGGCAAAATAAATAACTTGATTGTGATCTAAAGTCATATGAGTCAGTCTCGAAACTTGTGTCAGTATAACCCTTTATAACGAGTTCGCCTTCCAGACCTCCATAGATTAGGAACATGTCCTTGGTTCTTCGTAAGTACTTAAGGATTCCTTTAACAACTATCCAGTGACTTTCACCTGGATTAGACTGAAACCTTCTTGTTGCGCTCAATGAGTATGACACATCTGGTCTAGTACATATCATGGCATACATGATAGATCATAAAACCGAAGCGTACGGGATTTTTTCCATGTGCTTTCGCTCTTTATCACCCCTAGGACATTATGTTTTACTAAGAGAAACGCCATATAACAAGGGAAAAAATCCTTTTTTGGTTTCTTACATTCTGAACTGTTTCATGACCTTGTTTATATATGTACTTTGACTTAGACCTATAAACCTTCTAGATCTATCTCTATAGATCCTGATTCCTAGAATGTATGAGGCTTCTCCTAGGTCTTTCATCGAGAAATTATCTCCCAATCATTTCTTGACATTCAATAATGTTGGGACGTCATTTCCCATGATTAATATGTCATCTACGTAAAGTACCAAGAATATTACCGTGCTCCCACTGAACTTCATGTAAACACAATATGCTGCTATTGCCATTTAGGAAAGCTGTTTTGACATCCATTTGCCATATTTCATAGTCATAATATACTGCTATTGCCAAGAGAATTCTGATAGATTTAAGCATATCTACAGGTGAGAAAGTTTCGTCGTAGTCAATACCATGAACCTGTTTGAAACCTTTCGCCACAAGTCTTGCTTTATAGGCTTGTACCTTTCCATCCACGTTGGTCTTTTTCTTAAAGACCCACTTACATCCGATGGTCTTCAAGCCTTGTAAATCGGGTAAAACCGTCTATATTTCACACAATTTAACAAAACAATTTATATTTCCCTATTAATCAATTACGAGTATGAGTGGTAATGAGTTTAGGGGTCGAACACAAGGAGGTGTGGCCTCAAGAATAAACTAGTTTCAATGATTATTCTTTAGTGTAAAATCTTTTATTTCAAGGTTTATTAGGTAAATTTCCAAGTTTAAATTTTCTTTTCAGCCTTATCATGAAAATTCAGCACGTCACACTTTGGTGTTTTAATTCGTAACTAGACCAAATAAACTCCGAATCTAACTCACGAGATACCGTTGGAAACTAGAAAGAAAGATCTATATTGTGGATTTTTACTGTTATTATTATTTTATTAAAGATTTTCGAGTTATTTGCAATTCAGTCCAGAACTTATCTCAGATTCAAAATCGGTTCAGCAGTAACTTCAGAAAATTATAGAAAAATCACCAAAACTTAAAAAATCCCAAAATTCTTATAAATATTCAATTATCCCGTTTTGGATTATCTGTTAAAATTTCATATAATGATGTTTTGTAGTTTGAGATTTATAATGAAAATTCAGATATGGATCAGAAACTGGTTCTGATAGACCAGTACTCACAAAAATTATAATATCTCCTAATCTGTCTTAACAACTACTATTTTAAAATTAATATTTGGATTCTACACTTAAAATTACTTCAAGTAGGACTATTTTTGAATTTTATTATTTGTTTTTATATTTTTTAAAATTCAGAAGAATAGAAACAGTAAATTTGGACAAATGTTTAAAAAAACAGAAAAACTACAATTTTAGAAAATTAATATCTTACAGATTACAGATCGGAATTGGGCAAAATTTGGATTGAAAATTATCTACTAAATGAGAACTAAATTTTAAAAATATTTATTTAATTTTTCAGATCTGAATTAGACACGAAATTAAGGGAAAAGTACTGACAAAACAGAGAAAAACAGCAGCAAGACAGAAACTAGATTAGGGTTTGATTTTTGGTTTAGAAATAGGGATTTAAAGGAAATTTATGATGTGTAACAATCATTAATCACTTAGGGTATAATTTTTCAAATTTAGATGACGGATTTGAGTGATCTAAGCTAAGATTCACTCAAGAAATTGATTCAAACACTAGTTTAATTCAAAACAGCCATTTTAAACAAAACTTGAATTCAATCAATCATAACTCCAAATTAATCACACAAAATACTAAGCTAAATATTCCAGATGATTAACAAGTCAATAAATTTCAGATTTAATAGATCAATTGATGAAAAATACCAAGATAAGTAATTTTTCCCAATTTATTCAAAATTGTGTGTGTTCATGACTATTCATTCAAATTCAGCAGAATTACACGAAATTAAAGCAAGATTTCATGCATACAAATCACAAATTCCTTTCCCTATCTAGATTTACTCACACATAATCATAAGAACAAGAATTTGACAAGGTTTCATCATGATTATTATAAAATTGAGTTCTTATGATATAAAATTCAAATTGAGTAATTAAAAGAGAATTGGACTAAACCGAGAGTTGGAAGACCAGCAAGTAACTTCCTCGAGTCGATTTGAAGCTCCAATTGCACCTCAATTCAAGCTAGAATTGACCGATTCGAAATTTCCCCAAATCAGCCCCAAATTACACGATTTTGCTCAAAAATGAAAATTAGAGCTCAAGAAAGTTTGAAACTCATTAATGGAGATTATAGAGGTTAGAGAAGATGAATGAAGAGTGGTGTTCCTATTGAAGAGGCTTGAGGCATGTTTTATAGACCGAATTGGACTTGAGAGTCCAATGATCTGTCCGAGATGGAGAGGAGAGTAGGGAGCGAATCGAGAGCTGTGATTGGTTCAGGCAGATCAAGGTAGGTGTACTGAAGATCTGGACGAAATTTCGTTGAATTCCGTTGAGATTTGATCTGATTTTGGTTGGAAAATCATTTCCTCTGTTTTGGCGGAACGATCAGATTTCGATCTGAAGTTTTAACGCGCGAGCGGTTGAATTCGTTGAGTCACTGACAGTGGTCCCCACTTGGATTTGCTACGTTGAAACGGGTCATAAGTCATGTGAAACGAGTCATTTCATTAGAGTGAGAGTGGCACTGAGTTTGAATTGTTCTGTTGATCTTTTATGGCGGAACGGGTCGAACGCGCGTGAAACGGGTCATTTATGAGCGAGAATGGCGCTGAATTTAAATAACGGTTGTTCCGATTTTCTATGGCGTGCAAGCAAGTGATCCGTCCTAAAACAATCTTCTGACGGATTTTGGTTTCGCAACGATGGATTTTGGATCCATTTCCTAATCGGGTTCTAACTCCATTTTGCCCGATTCTGAACTCAGTGATCAAACTCGACATCTAGTTCATTTCAGCTCGAGTTGTCAATCTAGATTGCTTCCTCTCATCCTCACGAACGCACAGAGCTTTGAAACACAACCAATGGTTGAGAATTCGCTGAGTTTGGTCATTCTGAGCTCGTTTCAGCTTCTTCCGCCATTGATGGTTGTTGAGCTCAAAAGCGTCCCCTTTAAGCAGCAACGATTCATTATAGAATTCAGGCTTCGTTCCTCACTTCCTCACGATGCTCTGCATTTCGTTTGATGCGTCAATTCTTCCCTTAATTCATGAGTTTCCGCCATTAACCGAACTCAGCGAAAATAACCAATCAGAACACAAAATCGTGAATCAAAACGAGATTTCAATTTGTTTTTCTAATGAATTGAGGTTTCAAAATCCATTACGAGACCCCACTGAAGCTATACGACTTGTCAAACATCATCACTGTGTGAGAAAAATGCGAGAAGACCGATCGAATTCATCACACTGCCGAAATTTCGAACGTTGGATCATCCAGTTTGAAAAGTTCATTGAGGATTTCGTCGAACAGATTACGCAAACACAGATTTCTCGCTCGATTTCGCACCATTCAATGAGTTCTTCATACGGTTAGAAAGGGTAGACGATGGAGAAGAGAATGAAATCGGTTTTGGCTCGAATGGATGATGGTGGATGGCACGGCAGATCAACCATGGTTTCGGTCCGTTTTTGGCACCTGTTTTGGCCGAATTCCGGCGATTGCCGGAACTTTCAAGACCGGAGAATGGCACCGGCATGTTCCTCTCGTCATGCTGAATCCATGGCTGGCCGGTTTGTTCAGTTTCAGGCAAAATTTCGGAATTCGGATGTTGAAGAAGACGGATTTGACCTGGTCAACCGTTGACTTTGACCAGTTTGACTTGATTTTCAATTGGTGATTCTGAGAGTTCTAGAAGGTTTCTGATCACGAGGGTTGTACCATTGGATTCGTCTCGTCGAGCTCTTCGTTTTGATATACCGTTTGACCCATTTCGGAAAAGTTGACTTTTGGTCAATTCAGCGTTTTTTGGCATTTGGCTTGGTTTGATTTGGTTGTGAAAAGGTTTTTGACTTGTTGTAGAAGATAGAGGAATTTCTTTGTGGAGTGTTTGAGGTTTTTAATTTGCCATTTTTGGGCCATTACTTGCGTTTTGGTCCATTTCGTCCTTTTATGACCTTTTCACCTGTAAAATAACACAAAAATGTATTAAGAGGTTTCAAATTATATTTTATGATTCATGAGTCTTTTTCATATTGTTAATGTGAAATTTGATTAAATTTGAGATGATAAAAACCATAAAAATGTGTATAAAAATACACATTACAAGCATTCGGATGGATCAATCAAATTCCAAACTTGATTGTCTTGCATGGATTGCATCTCGACTCTCATGGCTTTTAACCGTTTCTGGGAGTCAGGACGCTTCATATCCTGATCCGCGATCCTAATCGAGATCCTGATCCGCGAGACGAAGAACGGATGTAAGTCTGAACTTTTCTGACTTGCAACCTTCTCCTTCCTGAAGCTCGACTCGCAACGTCCTTTGCTTCTCCTAGGGATGAAGATCGATCGCTCACAAGTTCTCATGATAGAGAACCTCTACTCGTCTCCACGCGAACTTCAGACGTACGGAATAACCGGACTTGGCTAGACATGTCCGGAAATACTTTCCAAAAATCTCAAAACTTTCTCTCTCTTTTCTATGTAATAGACGGCCTCTAAGACTTCTGAAATGTGTGTCGAATAGAAGTGGGCTACCCCTCTATTTATACTAGAGAGAGGGTTGAAAGAATCGCAACTTTCATTAAGGAAACAAATCCTGCCTGCCGCATGAACAGTAATTCCTGCTTCGAACGGACCATCGTTTCCATATAAATGATGCTTGTTCGCCAAGCAAATCAGCACATACCATATGTGCTCCGTTCAAACGCGTGAACAGTAATTCCTGCGCGTGAACATTAATTCTCGCACAATCAAATATCCAATATTTGATTTACTCTTTCGCCCATTTATACATCACATGTATAACTGTTATTGAGGTATTTTCATCCTGTACAAATGGAGTTCATTGTGTGGCATATACCATGGATATTCTCATAGTGTGGTCAGTCTAGTATGTGTTCTCTAACACGTACCTATATTCCAGACTTGACATCCCTATGTCCATGATCAGCAGAACATAATTATCCGGTCTGCGAATATACTAGTGTAGATATGTAGCTTCTTACTTGAAGTATATTTATCTCTATAAACATCCCACATATCACTGGGAACGGTTTAGAATGTCATTCGTTGGTACACAGTTCTACTATCAAAATCACTTATTCTGATGACGTGAACCCGAAGTGACATTCATGGTTGATATAAGAAATTTACATTCACAACCCATACACACAGATATATAAGAAACAACCTTTATTGAATAAATAATAATGTCTTAATACATAATCCATTTCCTAGCACAAATACATTTGGCCTTGGGCACTAATCCTACAATCTCCCACTTGCACTAGGCCAACTCTAAGCATCTTATGCTCATAGACCTAACATGACCTTCATGCTTCTCTTGCGGGAGTAGTTTAGTTAATGGATCGGCGACATTGTCGTCCGATGGCACTCTACACATTTTAACATCACCCCTTTGTATGATCTGTCCGATTAGATGGAAGCGTCGCAGTATGTGCTTGGACTTTTGGTGAGATCTCGGTTCCTTTGCTTGTGCAATCACTCCATTGTTGTCACAATATAGATCCACTGGTTCCGAGATGCTCGAAACTACTCTTAGCTCGTCCAAAAAGTTCTTTATCCAAACAGTTTCTTTAGCCGCTTCTACAGTGGTTATATACTCTGTTTCCTTTAAAGAATGTGCTACAATACATTACTTGGAACTCTTCCATGTCACTGGGCCTCCATTTAGGCAAAATAAATAACCTGATTGCGATCTAAAGTCGTCTGAGTCTGTCTGGAAGCTTGTGTAGGTGTAACCCTTTACAACGAGCTCGTCTTCCATACCTGCATAGACTATGAGCATGTCCTTAGTTCTTTGTAAGTACTTAAGGAATCTTTTAACAGCTATCCAGTGACTTTCACCTAGATGAGACTGAAACCTGCTTGTTGCGCTCAATGAGTATGACACATATGGTATAGGACATATCATGACATACATGATAGATCCTATAGCTGAAGTATATGGGATCTTATTCATGCGTCTTCGTTCCTGCTCACTTGTAGGACACTTTGTCTTACTGAGAGAAATGCCACGTGACAAGGGCAGAAATCCTATCTTGGATTCTTGCATTCTGAACCGTTTCATGACCTTTTCTATGTATGTACTTTGACTCAACCTATAAGCCTTCTAGATTTATCTCTATAGATCCTGATTCCTAGCACGTTGGAGGTTTCTCCTAGGTCTTTCATCGAGAAATGATCTCCAAACCATTTCTTGATGTTCAATAATGTTGGGACGTCATTTCCCATGAGTAATATGTCATCTACCTAAAGTACCAGGAATACTACTGTGCTCCCACTGAACTTCATGTAAACACAAGGCTCACCTTCACTTTTGGTAAAACCAAAACTTTTGATGACTTCATCAAAATGAAGGTTCCAACTTCGAGACGCTTGCTTCAATCCATAGGTGGATTTCTGAAGCTTGTAAACCTTACCAGAATTCTTAGGATCGACAAAACTCTCAGGTTGCATCATATGCACGTCCTCGGTCAGATTTTCATTTAGTAAAGCTGTTTTGACATCCATTTGCCATATTTCATAGTGATAATATGCTGTTATCGCTAATAGAATTCTGATAGATTTAAGCATAGCTACAGGTGAGAAAGTTTAGTCATAGTCAATACCATGAACTTGTTTGAAACCTTTCGCCACAAGCCTTGCTTTGTAGGTTTGTACCTTTCCATCCACGTTAGTCTTTTTCTTAAGGACCCACTTACATCCGATGGTCTTCAAGCATTTGGATGGATCAATCAAGTTCCAAACTTGATTATCTTGCATGGATTGCATCTCGGCTCTCATGGCCTCTAACCATTTCTGAGAGTCGGGACTCTTCATAGCATCTTGGTAGGACATGGGTTCATCATCTATGATTGTCACATCATCATCATTAGACACGAGAATCCATATCTCTCAGGCTCATGACGAATCCTACTAGATCTATGTTGAGTCTGTTGTGTTTCAAGCTCACTAACTCCTTGGGAGCTTCTTTGTTCCTCCATCATAGGTTCTGCCTCTATAGGTGGGTTTCGATTTTCTTTGAGTTGTACTCTATTCCCACTCCTTCTCATAGAGACAAACTCTCTTTCCAAGAAGGCTCCATTGCGAGCTACAAACACTTTGTTCTCAGATGGGTGGTAAAAGTAATATCCTTCAGTTTCCTTAGGATATCCCACAAACAGCCACTTATCAGATTTGGGTCCAAGTTTATCGGAAAACTGTCGTTTGACATAAGTCTCACTTCCCCAATTTTTAAGAAAAGACAACTTGGGGCTTTTCCCCGTCCACATCTCATATGGCATCTTTTGAACCACTTTGGATGGAATCATGTTCAGTATGAATGCAGAATTCTCAAGAGCGTAACCCTAGAAAAATATTGAAAGACTCGTTTGACTCATCATCGATCGAACCATATCCAATAAGGTTCGATTCATCCTTTTGGACACTCCATTCCATTGAGGAGTTCCTGGAGGAGTCAGTTGTGAAACTATTCCACATTCTCTGAGAAGATCCTCAAATTCCTGAATTAGATATTCGCCTCCTCGATCAGATCGAAGTGCTTTAATCTTCTTGCCAAGTTGATTTGGTACTTTATTCTTAAATTCTTTGAACACTTCAAACGATTCAAACTTGTGCTTCATTAGGTAGACATAACCATATCTACTGAAGTCGTCCGTGAAAGTTATGAAGTACCGATATCCACCTCTAGCCGGCGTACTCATTGGTCCACATACATCAGTATGTATGAGTTCTAATAATTCATTGACCCTTTCACCAACTTTGTGAAGGATTTCTTAGTCATCTTGCCAAGTAAACAAGACTCGCACGTCTCAAATTATTCCAAATCAAATGAGTCTAAAAGTCCATGAGTGTGGAGTTTAGAAATGTGTTTCTAATTTATATGGCCTAAGCGACAGTGCCAAAGGTATGTCGTATTTGAGTCATTTGGTTTAAATCATTTAGTGTTAATGTTATATATAGACTTATAATTATCTTTCTTAAGATCTAGCATGTAAAGACCACTTTCTAAAAGAACATTTCCGTAGAAAAGATTCTCCTCTAAGATAGAACAATTATTATTCTCAATAACAAATTTATAACCATCCAAAGCTAGACTAGAAATAGAAATTATATTTCTGCTCATAGCAGGTACAAAATAACAATTATTAAGTACTAATACAAGTCCACTAGGCAAAGTCAATAAATAAGTTCCTACGGCTAATGCAGCAAATCTAGCTCTATTTCTCACATAGAGGTCGACTTCGCCCTTAACTAATCTTCTACTCCTTTGTAGTCCCTGCACATCATTACAAATATGAGTACCACATCCGGTATCTAATACACAAGATTTAGGAGTAATTGAATTAGTTTCAATAACAAAAATACCTGAAACGACACTACCCTTCTTGATTTCGTCCTGATAGAGTTTGCAGTTTCTCTTCCAATGGCCAACTTTATTGTAATGGAAGCAAACTCCCTCCTTGTCTTTCTTGATCTTAGGTTTAGGCAACACCTTACCTTTACCCTTGATCTTGTTCCCGGTCTTCTTACCCTTCTTCTTGTGAACCATTAGGACATCCTTGACAACATTTTTCTTCATGTCCTCCTATGCTTTCTTAAGCATCCCATGCAACTCGATGATGGATTTCTCCATCAGATGCATATCATGATGAATTGCTTAAAACTAGGAGGTAATGACCCGAGAATTATGTCAACAACCAATTCTCTGGGTATAGCTGAACCAAGCCTCTCCAATTGATCAAAATAGCTCTTCATCTTGAGTACATGAGTACTCACAGATGAACCTTCAGCCATCTTCGTGCCAGTCAGAGAGACGGTCGCTTTGTAGTGCTCAACTCTAGCCTGCTCTTGGAACATTTCCTTGAGAGTTACGATCATATCATAAGCACCCATGTCCTCCAGTTGCTTCTGAAGCTCCGAGGTCATGGTCGTTATCTCTGTATCGTCCATGACGTATTTAGCATACGCATCTCGGGCAGCCTTTGTGGCTCCCTGTTCTGGTTCCTCTGGTTAAGCCTCTTCTATGACATACAGTTTATTGTCAGCCTTGAAAACAATTGTCAGGTTTCTAAACCAGTCAAGCAAGTTAGACCCATTGAGCTTATCCTTCTGAAGGATAGATCGCAAATTCAACCCAGTTGAATTATTATTTACCATTATTCTACAAGTTAAAATGTAAAGTGCCATTATTATTTATTCATTGGGGTTGTTTTGTTTGGGTGTTTCTTATATTGTACTCCAACTATTTTTCTTCAAATATCCACCTTCAGTAGTATTGATTCGGAAACTTCAAATGAATGAGGTTTCATAGTGAGTCAAGATCCGTATTTCATTGAGTATTAAGTGCGCTTTGGCGCAATCCTCGATACACAACTATTTAGGTAGGAACACTTCCAATTGTGCCATATACAACTCATTCCTTTTATAGAGTGAGCATCATATGCCCTAAGCCCAAGTCCGACTTGCTTGCTCAGTTAAGTTTAGCCATGTACGATTATCAACAAAATAGAGTCCAGCACACTTAGCTTTGGCATGACCCATGCTGGACGCCATTTCCCGCATACCCTCCTTTACAAAGATAATCCTCCATGCGCTCAGCTTTGGCATGACCCACAATGAAGACTGTCTAAGTACCGAGGGCTTTAGTGACATGGGGGGCACTTCCTTATTTAACATTATGAAGGATTTTGTTTTAGATTTACAAATATAAACATCACAAAAACTAAGCTAAATATGGTATGAGCATAATCCTCACGAGCGATCATGAGGTTCCAAATTCTAGATTTATCTCTAGATTGCAGAAGTAATCTTTAATGAACCCTTCGTTGTGTGTGCCAAGAATGGCAACTTTTGTTAAGGAAACAAATCATGCCTGCCGCATGAATAGTACTTCCTGCTTTGAACGGACCATCGTTTCCATATTAACGATGCTTGTCCGCCAAGCAAATCAGCACATACCACATGTGTTCCGTTCGAATGTGTGAACAGTAATTTCTGTGAGTGAACAGTAATTCCTGCGCATGAACATTAATTGCAGCACAATCAAATATCCAATATTTGATTTATTCTTTCGCCCATTTATACATCATATGTATAACTATTATTGAGGTATTTTCATCCTGTACGAATGGAGTTCATTGTGTGACCGTGTAGGTTTCATTTAACGCTGGAAAGGATCTTCTAAAGATCGTAAGTCATGAGTAACATCTAGACTGATGTCATGACTACCCATGTTAAATGAAATGATCAGCGATCATAAACCGATCTGAATAGATATTTGCTTATTCCTTTTGTTCTATGATATACGTCTTGATCACAAGGCACGGTAATATGTCATCCCTGAGTTTGATCAAAGTCTCTTTCCTGATCGAGAATTAGACTGAGTAAACACAAAATGATATTAAGAACACATGTTAATCCATTTTGAGCATGACCATGCATTTCCTTCAGTCCTAGTTCATTAGGGGGGCCCAGAGCTATCTCCCTCTTATCGAGAGGAACAAATCCCATCTTGGTCACTCACATTTCTCGTCATGATTCAGTGCATACCTAATGATGACCTTAATAATCATCCCGTTACGGATGATGTAGAATCATATTAAAGTATGTAGTTCCACATGCACAGTATTCATATGAGAATCACTAATGACATGTACCATGTATATTCTCATAGTGTGGTCAGTCCAGCACGTGTTCTTTAACGCAAACCTATATACCAGACTTGACATCCCTATATCCATGATCATCCGGTCTACGAATATACTAGTGTAGGTATGTAACTTCTTACTTGAAGTATGTTTATCTCTATAAACATCCTACATATCACTAGGGACGGTTTAGAATGTCATTCGTTGGTTCACAGTTCTACTATCAGAATCACTTATTCTTGATTACGTGAACCCGAAGTGACATTTATGGTTGATATAAGAAATTCACATTCACAACCCATACACACAAATATATAAGAAACAATCTTTATTGAATAAATAATAATGTCTTAATACATAATCCATTTCCTAGCACAAATACATTTGGTCTAGGGCACTAATCCTACAAGTTCCTGGTGGAGTCGGTTCTGAAACTATTCTAAAATCTCTGAGATGATCCTCAAATTCCTGACTCAGATATTCGCCTCCTCGATCAGATCGAATTCCTTTAATCTTCTTGCCAAGTTGATTTTGTACTTCATTCTTAAATGCATTGAACACTTCAAAGGATTCAGACTATTTAGGTAGTAAGTGCGTCAAGATCCTTATTTCATTGAGCAGTAAGTGCGCTCCGGCGCAACCCTTAATGCTCAACTATTTAGATAGGAACATTTTCCAATTGTATAATTTACGATTCTTTCATTTTTTGGAATAAGTATCTTATACTCGGTGTATTATCTCCTCTTATATCCTGAGCCCAAGTCCGACTTACTTGCTTAGTTAAGTTTGACCATGTATGAGTATCGGCAAACCAATTTTCAGCACACTCATGTAGTACACCAAAAAACATATAAAGAAATACAATATTTATAAATTAGAAAAAAAAGAATTAAAAAAAAATAGCTTTTTTTTTCAACATAACATAATTATAAATTTTTGAAAAAAGGACAATGTATTCAACAAAATTGAAAAAGTATATTATGAAATCATTTTAAGAGTGAAGAAAGTTAATGAGACTAATTGTATGTAAATTTCAATATATTTGGCCACATAAAGAATGCCACATAGAATATGGACACTACTAGATGGTCCCTTACCAAAGGGCCCCAATAGCAGCCAAATTGCGATTATGTTCTGTTACGAAAAGAAAGAAAGAAAGTTGACGGACCCACAGGATCACGTGCACATGCAAGTACTTGCAGAGCTTCTAATTCTTTATCTAATCTAAGCGTGCCCCCACGGGCCCCACGTACTCTTAATTGCTAAAATTAAACCCTAAATTAAATTTTTTGTACTTAGTATTAAAAAGAAACTTTCATAATCGAGACTATCTTATCTGGTTAACAGTGAATTTTTCTTTTTTGAAATAAAACAGTGAGTTTTTTATGATGAAACAATATCTATCTGGCGAAATTAAAATAAAAATTAACTCGCTCAGATTTATAGAAAATGAACTAGATATATATTATTATATGATCTCTTCAATTAAAAAGTTTCAATCATAATTAGATATTTATATATGTTCAGATATGCAAATCACCTTTTACGCGTGGGTGCAGACGGTGTTGTAGTTAGGACGAGTTTCAACGCTTCATTACTTGGCAGCTCCTAGTGTCTACACTCTACACTCCCAGCTCACCAACTCGAGCTGTTTTTTCGATCTATGCAAATACCACAAAAATAGAAAAGCAAGTTAATTAAACAAGCATAAGATTACCAAAAATATATGCATAAACTAGCCAAAACTCGCGCGCTGTGCGATTTCGTCAATCTCATTATTAGATGATCATACTCTCACGCGTTGTGCGATTTTGTCAATCTCATTAGGTGATCATACTGATTTTTGTCAATCTCATTATTAGATGATCATACCGGACATAAGGAAGTATGCTCGAAAATATCTTGTGGGAATTAATATTATACATATACATATATGCTGTAAGCTACGTAACATATCAATTACTGATTCATCTTACTTGACGTGATGAACACTCTTCATGATAAAAATGAATGAAAGTATATAAACCTTGTAGAAATGATTTTTGTATCTCATATTGATTTTGTGATATGTAAAATGTGAACTTACGTACAACAGATATTTTCCTCTCTAATTGAGACCAATAAAATTCTAACATAACATATAAATGGACATGGAATGAGAGACATTGATTTTCAATCAAATGGTAAGAGAAAAAGGGGTGACATGGATCAAGGATAGCATGGACCTGTAGAAAAGCTGATTGCTTGCGCTTTGCGCGCCATTTTGAAAATAAATATTTTTCAACAATATAATTACCAATATTATTCGATATAGTTTTTATTGGTTTATATTGAATAATTATAAGTTAATTTGAGCAATAACAACAAAAAGAAAAACAACACATAACACAATTTGAATAAAAGAAAACAAAATTAAACCAAAGCACACCCACCTATATATATATATATATATATATATATATATATATATATATATATGTATATATATATATATATATATGTATATATATATGTATATATATATATATATATATATATATATATATATATATATATATATATATATATATATATATATATATATTATCGAAATAGATAATATTTATATACTGTTATAAAATATTACATCTTGCATTGTTATATATACTTGTTTTTTATTTGAATTATATATCGCTATATATATATTGTTTTATAAAGTTATATCATATCTATATCTTGTTTTCATCTCGAATTATATATACTATTTTATCGAACATATAGTGATATATAATGTTTGTCTCGAATTATAAATTGCCTATACACATATACTTTTTGATTGAACTATATCATATCTATATCTTGTTTTCATCCGATTTATATATTGCTATATATATTGTTTTATCATAATGTTATACTATCTATATACTGTTTGTGTCGTTGCGCTCTATTTTCATCCCGTCGTGAACACCTCGTTGCATGCTGAGCTGGGAAGGCGCTGAGCGGACGCGCGTCGTGCCGCCGTCGCGTTTTAGCTGACGTGGCATCTGCCACTTTAGCAGTCCCCAAATGGGCGCGTAATATCAGGACTTTTTTTTAATTATTTTCAACTGTCTGTACAATTATTTTTTACTTGTGTAAAAAGTGTTGGTTCTTTATAGCTTGAGTTGACAGATTAAGGATAAATTGATTACTAGGGTGGGTTATCAAATTAATTAGAAAAGTCATGAAGTCCTCATATATAATTAGATGGACACTGTTTTATAAGATAATCAACCTACAAATTGTGGTCCTAATTAGTAGAATCAGATACTTTTTCTGCCACAAGAAGAATCATCCGGGCCATCAATCAGTCAGGGAAACATAATCCTGCGCCATACACGCGTGGATCATAAGACAATGAGAAAAGTTCAAATTTATCCCCTCAACTATTCAATAAATTTACTTTTGGTCCCTCAACTTTTTATTGGTCCAATTTTAGTCCATCAACTATTTAATAAGTCTATTTTTTGTCTTTTCATCCGTTAAGTGCTTACGTATCAATTAAACTTGATACGTAAGTAATGACATGGCATATGTTCTCGACACATAAGCAATATTATATTTTTAAATAAACATGCACCACAAATATATACAATAAAATAATATTTTAAGAAAAGTGAGAAATTAAGAAAATTTTATTTTTTTCAAATATTTGGCATGTCACAATTGCCACGTTAGAATATGTATCAAGAATATATGCCACATATTGCTTATGTGTCAAATTTAACTGATACGTAACCACTTAACGGATGGAAGGACTAAAAATAGACTTATTGAATAATTGAGGGACTAAAATTGGACTAATAAAAAGTTGAGGAATCAAAAATGACCTATTCGAATAGTTGAGGTGGCAAAATTGGACTTTTCTCTAAGACAATAGGCCTGCTTGCACGCAGAAAATATCAGCTACTCCGCAATCTTTTTCTTGTGGTCAATTGTACCCCTCGAACCTGGAACAAATGAATCAATTCAAGCGGGGTTAGAAATGGAATATGGAAGAGAAGTCTTCTGAGAATAGAAAGAAAAAATGATGCGGATTTGTAGAAACTAAAATTATAAATAACGAGTTTCAATAAATATATATAAAAATGAAGGTCATTCTAGAATTTTTTTTAATGTTAATAAGAAATAATACTTTCATATAAACGATGTAAAAATCACATATTCTCTTGACTCTTATTTATATAAATAGGATGGGCTTGTTCATACAAAAGTTATAATTTAAAAGATACTACTGTAGAGGTTTCTACAAAAGCACATACAATTCTACAGTACCATATAGATCATTACATAACAAAATAATATCATTTCTAATCTTAAGTAAAAAAATAAAAAAAATTCTTATCCCTTGTTATAAATACAACTCTAAGGAATTGGACACGTGTCAGCCAGAGTAAAACTTGTCCAAAAATTGTTCTTATAAGGAAATTTTTGAGATTTCAAAATATGTTCGGTTTCTTGAAAATTTTGACAAAAATTTTAATATCATATAGACTTGCTTCTTGCATATTTCTTTTTTTGCTTTTTCAATTTCATAGATGATATACACGATATTTCGATTTTTTGGAGATGTCTATATGAAATTATAACTTATAATAAATATATGATGCAAGAAATAATTATTTACATATTATAAAGGTGTATATATGATGTTTTGAGATAATATATGGGCATAAATATTATTGGTCTTTTAATATTGTTATTTTTTGTTTTACATAGATTTTTTTCCCTACTAAAAAGCTCTAACTAAAAAGCAAGAGAAAAAAGTTAAAAAAAAACAAAAAAGAAAAAGAACAGAAAAGTGAGGTTGAACTCACTTCCTTCAATTTTCATGCCGAAGTTTTAAACCACCTGATAAAAGAAATGCTAGATAACCAAATTTTTTTTTGAAATTACAAATACGACCACTATTCATCTCAACCGTCTTCCCAAATTTTCTATCCTCAGCTTAATACTCAAACAACCATGGATCGTCAATCTCAAAACTCTTCAAAAAAGCAATCTACCAATCACTCATATGAGGCCAATCATGCTCCCATGAATTGTTGGATTTTCTTGAGCATTCTTGATGCGGCGGAAGTGAATTCAAGATTCAAGAATTCAAGAAATTCAAAAAAATCAAAAGAAATGGATCAGTGAAATACGATTAAGTTAAAGAAAAAATAAGAACTTAAAGTTCATACCTATCGGATCGAGAATTGATCCGATCTCAAACTTGAAGCAACAGAACCTTTCATCTCCATTTGTAAAAGCCAGTAAAGATTACCGATTTTCACTACACACACTCATTCGCTTAAAATTGCCTCCAATCGCTTCTCCAACCGAAACGACTCGCAAGTAATTCGATTCTCAATCAAATTGATTCTCCAAAATGACTTTCACAAATTCAATCGAATCAATAAGACGCCACAAATCGTTTCGTCCACTTTCGGTATCCAAACAGAACAATCCTTTTAAACGGATGAAGAAAGGATATACTAGTCTCCGTTCTTCACGTTTTGTGTTACACCCCGGACCCATTTTAGACCCGAGATGTAACGGTCGTATATCCCGAAAGATATACGGCACTAAAAATTGTATTACAGCCGAAAAATGCAAGGAATATAAATAAATCAAGTATCTACAAATTTATTTATTACATTAATTTCTTATAATTATTTTATTTTCTCGATATGACGATGCTCAACCCGGTACTCCCGAATAATTGAACCTGAAATCTAAGGAAATGAAAAAAGAGGGGTGAGCAAAACAACTCAGTAAGGATATGCTTCGCATACGTTTAAAAATAATACTAATTTTAATAAAGAAATATTTGATTTAAAAATAAACATAAATGTTGTTAAATTTCTTTTAATTTGGGATATTGATTTCTCATTCTACTTTTACGCACACACATTAGATCATGCTCCGTGGCATCGAGTACGCACACAGATACAAGTCTTTCCGAGCTCGTTATTGGATGATTCGGCGGCCTTAGTTTCGCTCTACAAAGTACGGCCTATCACCATTCGTAAATCAGCGGCCTTGATTTCGCTCTACCAAGTACGGCTATCCACGTTAACTAATTCCACTTTACAACTCTCACACACCATATCCCATAAAAATATTTATTTCTCAAAAATATATTGTATTATTCTCAAATATTATATTTAGTATTACCAAAATAATTTAAAAATAGTAAATGTATAAGAGAGCAAAAATTGCTTACCTGAATCTCACGAAAGAAAGAAAACAACAATATGTCTTCTACACAAATGTTTCAGAATTCTCAAGTTTGGGCTCCTCAAAGTTCCACCAATGTGTCTCATCGATTCCAAAATGGATAGGAGAAGTAGAACTAATTTTATTTGGCAGAACTAGATGATTTTCTAATTGGAAGATAAATGAGATATCTTTTGACTAACTGTCATTCATGACTATTTATTGAATCAGAAACTTGGATGCTAAATTAGAGATATGAGAGTTACTGATGCAAAAATATTAATGACCATGAAATGGCCCATTTACTGACGGCTGTTACTAACCAAGGCCATAAAATGGTTTGACTCAGTCAAGAAGGATCAGTTAGAGACTCAATTGATAGTATATTTTCAAGAAACGCATATATGCAATATTTAATTGCCAACCAACTTATCAAGGCATGAATGCCACGATTTAAACCAGTCAAGACTCAAGAAGAGTTACAAAACATTTGTTTGATCTTTAGGTTAGGACTCATTGCATAGATACGGTTGAATAATTTGCAGGAATAATAAGACATGCAACAGTTAGAAAAATGGAGATGAATAGACTTAATGATTGTAAAATTTAGTCCTTAAAATCTTAATAAATTACGACTTATGAAATATAACTCCATTTTTGATGATTTAAGTTTCTAGAATTTTGTTTCAAAATACATATTTTATTAAAATATATATACTTTTAGAATTTCAGAAAATTAAGATTTGTAAAACTACAAAAATACCCTTTAAACCAAATTTTAAAAATTTCGGGGTATAACATTTTGTATCATAGAAAATTTCAAAGGGAAATCCGGAATTTTCTCTCTTTTCTCTTTCTCTCTCCTTCGCAAAAATCCTACACACGCCTCTCCAATTCTCTTGAAACCCTTATCCACCAACCATCCAAGACAAAACCTACAAAATCCACAAAAAGACGAAAAGTCATACCCAAGAAATCGCCCAATCGACCAAAAGTCAATTATACTAAAAGGGGTCAAACTGGTTACCAAATTGAAGAGCGCGACGAGATAAATCCAACGGTACAATCCCTTTGAAAAAAGACCTAGAACTCCCCGAAAATGCGATACAAGATCGGTCAACCTTGTTTAAAGTAGACCTTTGACCAGTTCAAATCCCGCTTTCAACCAATCAAAATGAGACACGTATCCATTGCTCTCCCTAAATTATTCTTCAAACAGTGTACGAGGATTCATCAAGGCCAATTAGAGGATAACTAACATGTGGCAACTACAGTTAGAAATCAGCGAACTAGAAAATGACTTGTGGCGCGAATGGTTAGAATGTGATTAGAGGATAACACATGACGGCCTTTGATAGGGGAACATCGCTAACTTGCCTAACGAAACTCAGTACGAGATTCAAGTGCTGCCCATGCGTCGCTCGCCATGTGTCAACACGTGTATGAGAAAACGTGTTTCTCCATAAGACAACAATTCGCCCTTTCGTTTCTTGAAAGACTGGACATCTCCGTTCCTTCATTAACGCGTGATTATGCTCTCACTGGGCCATGCAGTGAAAATCAACGGAGACGAGCTTCACGCGTTTTCTGTAGCTACTGATGCTGCTCAGTACGAGAATGTTGTGTTCCCCAATCAGCGCGAGACACGTGTTAAAACACGTGAAAAATCTTGTTTTAAGTAAAGAAGATAATTCTTTCTTACGTTTCTTTAGTTAATGGACACCTCCGGATGATCTATAAATAGTGTTTGTGTTATCAATGTCCATTGAAGAGAAATGGAGAAGAGATCAGATGCGTTTTCTACTGTAGCCTGCAACGGCTCAGTACGAGATTCATGTGCTGACCAATCAAATAGCGACACATGGCAATCTCATCCTCAAAAATGAGAGGGATCAGTCCGAGATTCTTTATTTCCTCCAAACACACTGTGCCACGTGTCAACTCTGGTACTTAAGAGGCAAAATGCTAGAGAACTCTCAAGTAGTGCACCCAGGCTGAAATTGAATAAGAAAGGAGAAGTAATGTTAAATATCTCCCAAATTACTACCCAAAAATAAAAACAGAACAAGCTAAATTTTGTCACACAACCTTATTTTCAAATCTTTTCTAGGTCAAATCTCTCTATAAAATGGTCACTCTTTCTCTCTCTAAATCGCCCATTATCATATTCATTCTCTTATCCATTCTTACATTCACATCCATTCATTAATACACCTTTATTTTCACCTTTCTTCTTCTTCTTCTTCTTCTTCTTCTTCTTTCCACCATTAATGTCTACAAAGGTTCAAACACTAATTTCTTGAGAGTAAAAAGAGAGTAAGATTTTTAGAAGGAGAGAAGTGCTTAATCTAGAAGGAGCAGGTGCTAGATCAACCAAGAGGGGGAAGGGATCGATAACGATTCTCATCGTTAGGATTTGATTTTTTCTCTCTTTATTTTCTTTTATTTATCATCGTTAGGATTAGTGCTCTAGGCCAAATGTATTTGTCCTAGGAAATGGATTATGTATTAAGACATTATTATTTATTCAATAAAGATTATTTCTTATATATCTGCCTGTATGTGTTGTGAATGTAAATTTCTTATATCAACCATGAATGTCACTTTGAATTCACGTCATCAAAATAAGTGATTCTAATAGTTGAACTATGAGCCAACGAATGACATTCTAAACCGTCCCTAGTGATATGTGGGATATTTATAGAGATAAATATACTTCAAGTAAGAAGTTACATATCTATACTAGTATATTCACAGACCGGATGATCATGTTCTGCTGATCATGGACAAAGGGATGTCAAGTTTGGAATATAGGTTCGTGTTAGAGAACACGTGCTGGACCGACCACAGTATGAGAATATACATGGTATATGTCATTAGTGATTCTCATATGAATAGTGTGCTTGTTCCTACGACCTGAGTTCACCACGGATTCCTGCATGTGGAACTGCATACTTTAATATGATCCTACGTCATCCGTAACGAGATGATTATTAAGTTCATCATTAGGTATGCACAGAATCATGACGAGGAATGTGAGTGACCAAGATGAGATTTGTTCGTCTCAACAAGAGAGAGATATCTCTGGGCCCCTTGATGAACTAGGATTGAAGGAAATGCATGGCCATGCTCAAAATACATTAACACGTGTTGTTAATATCATTTTGTATTTACTCAGTCTAATTCTCAATCAGGAAAGAGACTTTGATCAAACTCAAGGATGACTTATTACCGTGCCTTGTGATCAAGACGTATATCGTAGAGCAAAAGGAATAGGAATAAGCAAATGTCTATTCAGATTGTTTTATGATCGCTGCTCATTTCATTTAACATGGGTAGTCATGACATCAGTCTAGAGGTTACTCACGACTTACGATCTTTAGAAGATCGTTGCCAGCGTTAAATAGAACCTACACGGCCACACAATGAACTCCATTCGTACAGGATGAAAATAACTCAATAACAGTATACATGTGATGTATAAATGGGCGAAATAATAAATCATATATTGGATATTTGATTGTGCTAGAATTACTGTTCACGCGCAGGAATTACTGTTCACGCGTTCGAATGGAACACATATGGTATGTGCTGATTTGCTTAGTGGACAAGCATCGTTTATATGGAAACGATGGTCCGTTCGAAGCAGGAATTATTGTTCACGCGTCAGGCAGGATTTGTTTCCTTAACGAAAGTTGTCATTCTTTCACCCCTCTCTCTTGTATAAATAAAGGGGTAGCCCCCTTCTATTCAACACACAATTCAGAAGTCTTAGAGGCCGTCTATTACATAAAAAATAGAGAGAAAGTATTTCCGGACCTGTCTAGCCAAGTCTGGTTATTACGTACATCTAAAGTACGCGTGGATACGAGTAGAGGTTCTCTATCTTGAGAACTTGTGAGCGATCGATCTTCAACCCTAGCAGAAGCAAGGAAGTCGCGAGTCGAGTTTCAGGAAGGAGAAGGTTGCAAGTCAGAAAAGTTCAGACCTCCATCCGTTCTTCATCTCGCGGATCAGGAAGATCCGAGCTATAAATTTTAATAGTTAATCTCGTACTTTTATTCCCTTAAAGTAGATCTTAGGGCGGGTTAAATCCATAGGTTCCGTTGTGCATGTAACGTACATGGCTGTGGATTTTCCAACAGTGGCATCAGAGCGTTTGTTAAGGAAATAATCGTCGATTGTGTATTTAAAATTTAGTAAATTCTACTATAATAAATTTTAGGGTTTTGTAAATATTATTTCAAAACATCACGGAAATAGTTTCTAGGAATATAATATTGGATATTATGATTTTCTAGAGTTTCGAAAATTAGTTTTTCGAAATATGTTTTGGAAATGGGACTAAAACAAAGGAAAAATGGATTTTTCAACAGGTCTCCGTACCCAACGGAATAGTTCCGTTGAGAACGGAATAGTCTGTTGTGAACGGAATAGTCCGTTGAGAACGGAGTAGAGCCGGAAATTCCTGTTTTTGTCAACGACAGTTCCGTTGAGAACGGAATAGTTCCGTTCCCAACGGAATAAGGCTGATTTTGCGAGAAACCCTAATTTTTGTTATACATAGAATTTAAATATACAAATATGGTATGAACTTTAGATCAGTGATTGTTCTGTGATGTAATCTTGTGTGTGAATGCTTGTAATTTTATTTAATATCTATGGCAACCAGTGAGTTATCCAAAATTGTAATTACGGCAACCTGTGAGTTGTCCAAATTTGTAAATTACCTTTTCTAGCAATAGGATAGTTGTTAGGATAGATATTATTTCAAGACTTCAAGGCAAGAGATATTGGCACAATCTTCAGAAGACGACATTGGATCTTCGCACACACAATGAAGGGTTCGTTGAAGATTACTTCTGCAATCTAGAGATAGATCAAGAATTAGGAACTTCATGATCGCTCATGAGAATTAGGCTCATACCATATTTAACCTAATTTTTGTGATGTTTATATTTATAAATATGAAATAAAATCCTTCATAATGTTAAGTAAGGAAGTGCCACCCATGTCACTGAATTCCTCAGTACTTAGACAGTTTTTCATGTGGGTCATGCCAAAGCTGAGCATATGAAGGATTGTCTTTGTAAAGGAGGGTATGCCGAAAATGCCGTCCAGCATGGGTCATGCCAAAGCTGAGTATGTTGGACTCTATTTTGCTGATAATCATACATGGTGAAACTTAACTGAGCAAGCAAGTCGAACTTGGGCTCAGGGCACAAGATGGAATAATACACCGGGCATATGATGCTCATTCCATAAAAGAAAGAGTTGTATATGATACAATTGGAAGTGTTCCTACCTAAATAGTTGTGTTATTGAGGGTTGCGCCAAAGCACACTTAATACTCAATGAAATACGGATCTTGACTCACTATGAAACCTCATTCATTTGAAGTTTCCGAATCATTACTACTGAAGGTGGTTGATTTGAAGAAAAATAGTGGGAGTACAATAAAAGAAACACCAAACTAAAACAACCCCAATGAATAAATAATAATGGCACTTTACATGTTAACTTGTAGAATAATGGCAAATAATAATTCAACTAGGTTGAATTTGCGATCAATCCTTGAGAATGATAAGCTCAATGGGTCTAACTTCCTTGACTAGTTTAGAAACCTGAGAATTGTCCTCAAGGCTCACAATAAACTGTATGTTATAGAAGAGGCTTACTAGAGGAACCAGAACAGGGAGCCACAAGGGCTGCCCGAGATGCGTATGCTAAATACATCAAGGACGACACGGAGATAGCTTGTGTTATGCTAGCGACCATGACCTCCGAGCTTCAGAAGTAACTAGAAGACATGGGTGCTTATGATATGATCGTAACTCTCAATGAAATATTCCAAGAGCAGGCTAGAGTTGAGCGCTACAAAGCTACCGTCTCTCTGGCTGACATAAAGATGGCTGAAGGTTCATCTGTGAGTGCACATGTACTCAAGATGAAGAGCTATCTTGATCAATTGGAGAGGCTTGGTTCAGCTATGCCTAGAGAATTAGCTGTTGACAAAATTCTCGAGTCGTTACCTCCTAATTTTAAGCAATTCATCATGAATTATAATATGCATCAGATGGAGAAATCCGTCACCGAGTTGCATGGGATGCTTAAGAACGCACAGGAGGACATGAAGACAAATGTTGTCAAAGATGTCCTAATGGTTCACAAGAAGAAGGGTAAGAAGACCGGGAACAAGAGCAAGGGTAAAGGTAAGGTGTTGCCTAAACCTAAGATCAAGAAAGACAAGGAGGGAGTTTGCTTCCATTTCAACAAAGTTGGCCATTGGAAGAGAAACTACAAACTTTATCCGGACAAAATCAAGAAGGGTAGTGTGTCTACCGCTTAAGGTATTTTCGTTATTGAAACTAATTCACTTACTCCTAAATCTTGGGTATTGGATACCGTATGTGGTACTCACATTTGTAATGATGTGCAGGGACTACAAAGGAGAAGTCGACTTGCGTGTGGGAAATGGAGCAAGAGTTGCTGCATTAGCCGTAGGAACTTATTTATTGACTTTGCCTAGTGGACTTATATTATTACTTAATAGTTGTTATTTTGTACCTACTATGAGTAGAAATATTATTTCTATTTCTAGTCTAGATTTGGATGGTTATAAATTTGTTATTGAGAATAATAATTATTCTATCTTAAAGGACAATCTTTTCTATGGAAATATTCTATTAGAAAGAGGTCTTTACGTTCTAGATCTTAAGAAAGAGAATTATAAGTCCATATATAACATTAACACTAAACGATTTAAACCAAATGACTCAAATACGACATACCTCTGGCACTGTCGCTTAGGCCATTGAATGATAAACGCATTTCTAAACTCCCCTCTCATGGACTTTTAGAATAATTTGATTTGGAATCATTTGAGACGTGCGAGTCTTGTTTACTTGGCAAGATGACTAAGAAACCCTTCAGAAAAGTTGGTGAAAGGGTCAATGACATATTAGAACTCATACATACTGATGTATGTGGACCAATGAGTACGCCGGCTAGAGGTGGGTATCAGTACTTCATAACTTTCACGGATGACTTCAGTAGATATGGTTATGTCTACCTAATGAAGCACAAGTCTGAATCATTTGAAGTATTCAAAGAATTTAAGAATGAAGTACAAAATCAACTTGGCAAGAAGATTAAAGCACTTCGATCTGATTGAGGAGGTGAATATCTGAGTCAAGAATTTGAGGATCATCTAGAGAATGTGGAATAGTTTCGCAACTGACTCCTCCAGGAACTCCTCAGTGGAATGGAGTGTCCGAAAGGACGAATCGAACCTTATTGGATATGGTTCGATTGATGATGAGTCAAACGAGTCTTTCAATGTCTTTCTGGGATTACGCTCTTAAGACTGCCGCATTCATATTGAACATAATTCCATCCAAAGCGGTTCAAAAGATGCCCCAAGTTGTCTTTTCTTAAAATTGGGGATGTGAGACTTATGTCAAACGACAGTTTCCCGATAAACTCGGACCCAAATCTGATAAGTGCATGTTTGTGGGATATCCTAAGGAAACTACAGGATATTACTCTTACCACCCATCGGAGAACAAAGTGTTTGTTGTTCGCAATGGAGCCTTCTTAGAAAGAGAGTTTGTCTCTACGAGAAGCATGTTGGGAAAGTCCATAGCCTTGTACGTTACATCCGCAGCGGAACTTATTGATTTAACCCGCCCTAGGATCTACGTTAAGGGAAGAAAAGTACGAGATTAGCCATTAAAATTTATACCTCGGATCTTCCTGATCCGCGAGACAAGGAACAGATGTAGGTCTGAACTTTTTTGACTCGCAACCGTCTCCTTCCCGAAGCTCGGCTCGCCAAACTCCTTCCTATTGCTCTCCTCGAAGAACTCCTTCTTGAAGCTCGGCTCGCGAAACCCTTCTTGAAGCTCGGCTCGAGAGATAGCTTCTTCTCCTAGTGATGAAGATAGATCGCTCGCAAGTTCTCAAGGTAAAGAACCTCTACTCGTATCCACGCGAACTTCACTCGAACGGAATAACCAGACTTGGCTAGACAAGTCCGGAAACACTTTCCGAATATCTCAAAACTCTCTCTCTCTTTTCTGTGTAAAGACGGCCTCTTAGGCTTCTGAATCGTCTGTCAAATAGAGAGACCATGCCCTTCTATTTATACTAGAGAGGGAGGCGAACGATTGCTCAGTTACCATAACTAAAACCCTAATCTGCGCCTATTCCGTTGCCAACGGAATAGGTATTTCCATAACGAAATACTTGGCAGCTAAGGTTATTACAGTTTCCATATATATTCCGTTGGGAACGGAACTATTCCGTTGCCAACGGAATGGAACTGTTTTGTTCAATCAATTATCCAATAATTGACTATTTCGTTCACCAATTTATACATCATATGTATAACTGTTTTGAGGCATATTCATCCCATACGAATGGAGTTCATTGTGTGACCGTGTAGGTTTCATTAACGCTGGCAACGATCTTTTAAAGATCGTAAGTCATGAGTAACCTCTAGACTGATGTCATGACTACCCATGTTAAATGAAATGATTAGCAATCATAAACCTATCTGAATAGACATTTGCATATTCCTTTTGTTCTACGATATACGTCTTGATCACAAGGCACAGTAATATGTCATCCTCGAGTTTGATCAAAGTTTCTTTCCTGATCGAGAATTAGACTGAGTAAATACAAAATGATATTAACAACACATGTTAATCCATTTTGAGCATGGCCATGCATTTCTTTCGGTCTTAGTTCATCAAGGGGCCCAGAGATATCTCCCTCATGACGAGAGGAACAAATCTCATCTTGATCACTCACATTACTCGTTATGATTCAGTGCATACCTAACGATGACCCTAATGATCATCCCATTACAGATGACATAAGATTATATTAAAGTATGCAGTTCCTCATATAGGAATCCATGGTGACCTTAGATCGTAGGAACAAGCACACTATTCATATGAGAATCACTAATGACATATACCATGCATATTCTCATAGTGTGGTCAGTCTAGTACGTGTTCTCTAACACGTACCTATATTCCAGACTTGGCATCTCTATGTCCATGATCAGCAGAACATGATCATCCAGCCTGCGAATATACTAGTGTGGATATGTAGCTTCTTACCTGAAGTATGTCTATCTCTATAAATATCCTACATATCACTAGGGACAGTTTAGAAAGTCATTCGTTGGTTCACAGTTCTACTATCAGAATCACGTATTCTGATGACGTGAACCCGAAGTGTCATTCTTGGTTGATATAAGAAATATACATTCACAACCCATACACACAGATATATAAGAAACAACCTTTATTGAATAAATAATGTCTTAATACATAATCCATTTCCTAGCACAAATACATTTAGCCTAGAGCACTAATCCTACAAAGCAGTGGGAGCAAAGTACAACTTGAAGAAATTCGAGACCCGCCTATTGAGACAGAACCTATGATGGAGGAACAAAGAAGCTCTCAAGGAGTTGGTGAGCTTGAAACACAACATACTAAACGTAGATCTAGTAGGATTCATCATGAGCCCGAGAGATACGGATTTCTCGTGTCTAATGATGATGATGTGACATTCATAGATGATAAACCCACGTCCTACCAAGATGCTATGAAGAGTCCCGAGTCTCTGAAATGGTTAGAGCCCATGAGAGCCGAGATGCAATCCATGCAAGATAATCAAGTTTGGAACTTGATTGATCCATCCGAAGGCTTGAAGACCATCAGATGTAAGTGGGTCTTTAAGAAAAAGACTGACGTGGATAGAAAGGTACAAACCTACAAAGCAAGGCTTGTGGCAAAAGGTTTCAAACAAGTTCGAAGTATTGACTATGATGAAACTTTCTCACCTGTAGCTATGCTTAAATCCATCAGAATTCTATTAGCCACAGCAGCATATTATGACTATGAAATATGTCAAATGGATGTCAAAACAGCTTTCCTAAATGGAAATTTGACCGAGGATGTGCATATTATTGAACCCGAGGATTTTGTCGATCCTAATAATTCTGGTAAGGTTTGTAAGGTTCAGAAATCCATCTATGGATTGAAGCAAGCGTCTAGAAGTTGGAACCTTCATTTTGATGAAGTCATCAAAAGTTTTGGTTTTACCAAAAGTGAAGGTGAGCCTTGTGTTTACATGAAGTTCAGTGGGAGCACGGTAAAATTACTGGTACTTTACGTAGATGACATATTACTCATGGGAAATGACGTCCCAATATTATTGAACGTCAAGAAATGGTTAGGAGATAATTTCTCGATGAAAGACCTAGGAGAAGCCTCCTATGTGCTAGGAATCAGGATCTATAGAGATAGATCTAGAAGGCTTATAGGTCTGAGTCAATGTACATACATAGACAAGGTCATGAAACGGTTCAGAATACAAGAATCCAAGAAAGGATTTTTGACCTTGTCAAATGGTGTTTTTCTCAGTGAGACATCGTGTCCTATAAGTGAGCAGGAACGAAGACGCATGAATAGGATCCCATATGCTTCGGCTATATGATCTATCATGTATTCCATAATATACTAGACCAGATGTGTCATACTCATTGAGCGCAACAAGCAGGTTTCAGTCTAATCCAGGTAAAAGTCACTGGATAGCTGTTAAAAGAATCCTTAAGTACTTACGAAGAACTAAGGACCTATTCCTAGTCTATGGAGGTATGGAAGACGAGCTCGTTGTAAAGGGTTACACCGACACAAGCTTCCAGACAGACTCAGACGACCTTAGATTGCAATCATGTTATTTATTTTGCTTAAATGGAGCCGCAGTGACATGGAAGAGTTCCAAGCAATGTACTGTAGCAAGATTCAGCTTACTATATGCAAGGAGAAAGCCCGATGGAAATGGAGGCAAAAGCTCTTATCACGGCAATTCGAAGGGTCCAAGAGCTTAACATTAAGGAAGGTAGATATATATTCCAACCTAGATTGGAGAGCGTATTACGATATCATTCACATACGCGAGATTGTTACGACCAATCATGGCTACAACCTCATGCATACCTCGCGAGTGACACTCAAGGAACCAGATGGGCTCGCTAAATGGGCAAGGAAGAATCGATGCTAGACGTGAAGCTTCACATACTCGCTACCAAGAGAAAGTGTTATTTAATATTTCCTTCTTTTTACATTTAAGAGTATTAGTATTTGTGTTATGTAAGGAGATGGACTACGCTGTTTGAGGACTGTTTTGTAAAACATTTCATTACTATATAACACGAAACGCCTAAGTGCTTTAACAGCAAAAGAAAAATAGTTTGAGTGTAACGATCCGTTACTTTAGCGTTTATTGCATTAGGGATATTTTGGTCACTTCACTAAATTGCATGTTTTAATAAAATTTATTCTTATTTCATTAAATTATTTATTTTTATATATGAATTTAGAAACTAATTTCATTTAAATCGGAGATTCATACAAGAATCTGTACTGATATGACTTTAATTCGAATATCTACTTAAATATGCATCAGTGAAAATAATACTAAATATTATTTTCCCCCAAATTTAGCATTAATCTTCCCTAATAACTCTAGAATATTCTACAGTAAATACAAAATTTACTTCCTATTTATTTTCATATTCAGAAATCTCTTTTTGTACATCAAAATTTATTGCCTGTTTATTTGATATATCTGTCACGTTTTGGCCTTTCCATTTATACATCAAAACCCTACATCACCTACTACATTATTAGGCTCCTCTCTATCTTTATATAAACAACTTCTTTCTTGTCCTTTCTTTGTTCCTGCGCCGCACGGTTTGCAAAGTCCTTTTGGCTGATAGAAAAAAAAAAGTCTAATATTTCTTAAGCAAAAAGATCAGCTTTTCCACTTTGACCAATCAACTCCTTTTGTTGTTTGACATTCTTGTTAAAGGTATCCAAGTTTTTACCTCTTTTTCAGTTACTGATGCATCTATATTGAGTAATGTTATAATAATTTTATTTTATCATTGCATAATATTTATTCATTGTCGTGGATAGTTATTTACGCATGTAAATTAAAAATGGAGAATTATTCTTGACTCATAGTTAGATAAATTTATTTTGCTATAAGTAAGTATCATGTAAGACCTTCTCTCTTTCATATTTTCATATAAGTTATGAACCCAAAATCAATAATATCTTTTGTTGCTTTATGTTATCTTAATAGAAATAAATTACTTATTTTCAGAATTGTTGTGGGTTGTATTAAATGACTTCAATATGGTTATCATATTTTTGTCATAAGATTAGTTTCTGCCTTTTTGGATTCCTGGTGCAATTTGGGGGCCTCTATCGGATTCGGAGATTAAATACTGTAAAATCGAGAAAACAAATCCGGGAAATTGGGAACTGAATTTTGTGCCGGAAAAACTGGGATTTGGGTTCCTGGTTCGGATCTGGTCAAATCCGGATTTTGAGAAATTGGGAATTAAAATTCTAAATATTGTTTTGTTGATATCTCATAAACCGTACCTCTGTTTCCAGCAAATAAATAGTCTATTTTAATCATCTCGACGCAAGAAATCTAATTATGTCATATACGTAAGCATTTGAGTTATTTAAGTACACGTGCATTCATACGCATTTAGATTGTTTGTTTTGTGTGTTTATTATCGTGTGAAATTGGATTGTAATCGAGGCTATTTGTAAATTATAGCCTCCGGCACATTAGTAGACGAACTTGAGGAAGGGGCATCTACTGACGAGGACGTAGTAGAAGCTGCAGGTGCACAAGATTAAGGATCGGAGTTAATTGCTTGCTCATTCAGGTTAGGGAATTTGATTTTGTCCTCCTTTGGTTCCGTTATTAGTATATTCTGTGATTGCTTGATATATTCTATTTTTGGTGTTGTATATATATATATATATATATATATATATATATATATATATATATATATATATATATATATATATATATATATATATATATATATATATATATATATATATATATTACTTGTATGATATAAATTTGTGAGTTGTTAAATGGATAATAATGGAGGGTTAAATAATCTAAATAATTGATACATGTCATAATTATACCTATAGGGACTAAGTAACTCGTAATATTGTATATTATATTAAAGCACTAAATGAAAGAAATAAAAGAAGATAACATAATTAATGTAAGAGAAGATAAAAGAAGATAAGATAATAACAAAAATAATAAAAGAAGTAAAGAGAAGAAAAGAGAAGAAAGAGAAGAGAAGAGAAGAAGTCAGATCTGGCGGAAAGAGGCCGGTTCTTAAGTAGCAATCTTGGGCAAGGCTTGAAAACAACGTTAGGGGTTCCTAAGTAGCAATCTTGGGCAACCTAACGGATAGTGAGATCTCCTGTGTAGCAAGCTCGGGCATCTCAATAATTGAAAGGTGGATAAAAATTAAGTAAATTAAAGAAGACTATTTTTGACGATGATAAACATATCAATTAATAAGAAAATAAAAAAATAAATTAAATACAGAAAAATAATCAACGAAGTTAAGAATTATAAATTAGGAAGTAATATGGGTATATATACACATATAAGTATAATTATAAGGAGATAATCACGATAATAGCTTATATAAAAGTTAATCTTGAAGGAGGATGGGCTTCGTTTATTTTGCTTTTATCCTAACTGAGTGCATCCGTACTCACCCTCTCTTTATTGTTTCATTGTTGGCCCAGGTTAGCGGATTTATGGGAAGCCTTGGGGTATCTTGAGCGGCGAAAACATTTATCGTTATCCATTATTATGTTGTAGCGTACTTTATTATCTATTTTAGTAAGACATTGAATTAATTTAAATAAATGATGTCATCGGACTATTTACGTATTTTGAATAAATTAAGACTTTTATTATATCTCTGTGAATAAGTGTGATGATGCCTTGTAGTTATGGCTACGGCAGTTGTCCCGTTTCAAGCCCTATACTTAAGTTTTGGAGCGTGACATTGAGATTACAATATTAATGCAGTAACTAATTCTTAAGTTAGGCAAGAAGACAAGAAGAACCCTGTTAGTTACAAACTGAAAAAAAAAATATGGAGGAGATTTCAAGTTACTCAGGAACTCATCTTTGAAGAAGTTATTATTTTTCTAAATAGAAAACAATTTTACGGACATACGACTCATACAAGTGGAGTGATTTAACGGAGGAAGTGCAGAATATGTACCCATAATATAGCAATCAAATTATTTCGTTGTGCTTTGTGGACAAGTCTGCAAGCCAACAGACTTTTATTCCACTCGACTCAGATGATACATTTCTTGTTATTTTAAATATGTATGAGGAGAAGATATGAAAACAAGAAGCTGCAGCCCTATTTGAGCATTATTTAGAATTATGTTTTCTGCTTTATAATGGATTAGATATATAATAATTTAATTATTTTATTTTTGAGTAAGGGAACTGGACCAGATTTATTTTTGTTTATTTCATTGCTCTCAAAATAGCACTTGTTAATTTAGTATAATCTATTGGAATTAAGAAATGTAATGGTACAAATTCAGTAGTAGGCAGTGTTTCTGCTTATTTCGCATTTTGATATAAGTTTCTACTTATTTGTCATCTTGTATTTTTCTTTAAATTTACTTTTTATATGAAATTTTATTTCATGGATGTTTCTTTGAGTCTCGTCTTCTACAACAATATCATTAGTAGCTCAGTCATCATCTCTTGGTTCTGACAAGCATAGCTTCCCTTGCAGAATTGAATTATTTATGTTATGAGTTTTAAGAAATAACTTCGGTAGATTTGTGTGTTTAGAATACAAATAGGATACAAGCAACTTTTGAATGGCAAATATGATAGTTCATATTTTTGTAGTGGCAAATATGAAATTTTTATTATAAGGGTACAATGGTAATTTTATGTTTGGACCGTTAGTTTTAACGAAAAAAAGGATGGTTTTAAGTTTTGGGCAAATTTGATAGATTTTGTCTTTTAGAATGGCAAATATGACATTAGCAGTTTTAGAGTGGCAAATATGATATTTTGAGTTTTTGTAATGACATATATGAAATTATCCCAACAAAATATGACTAAGTAATATTTATTATATGTGATATCCACCTAAAATTTATATTTATCCAAAAATTGGGGATTTCTTTTGCGTGTCGAAAGAATTTAAGTATTAAAATGCTAAATATTAATAATGTTCCAACATTAAATTTTATGTATATAAAAATTTATTTGGAAAAATAATATAAAATTAAAAAAATAAAAACAGATAAAAACATATAAACCAAAAAAAAACAGTACATAAAAATTCCTTCGGTAAGCAATATATATTTAAAAAAATGAAGACACTATATAACGTATATAGAAACGCGAGAAAATAATATATAATTTCATTCCGTCGCTACAGGGTCGCTACAGTACCCCCGTCATGATTTTCTATTTCCCTTTTTTACATTCCGTCTTTTAAATCTAAGAATTCACACCTCATATTATAGGGTTTAACCTTTCTTCATATGACCACGTGTACTAATCAGTTGTTAAAGCTTTCTTGCACTTTTCTTGATTAATCTTGGCATGACAATGTTGTATGTTTTGTTTAAGTTTTCTTATTAGATATATTTTATTTTGTTGGTAACTCTTAATTTAAATTAATTAATTGAATTGTTTGGATTTTTAGCTTTCTAGATTCAAACAAATAATTAGTTAGGATTACAATCATTTAAGATTTCTTGTTATTATAATCATACTAATAAGAGTTAGAAATCTTTTAGCTTTCTATGATTTCTAAGCCAATAACTCAATACTTTGTTTAAATCCTTTTGACCAATGAGAGTATCATATACAAAAAGAATTCAAATGCCTCTACATATTCATTTCAATTCGTATTAATCATATGTAATTACTTATACTATATTATAATATATTATTTTCCTAAACTCTCTTTTATTACTAATTACTATCCGTACTACCTCATTAAAAACATATTTTAGAGATTAATTTACCATATTCTAAAGCGATTTACATACTGACTCCCTGAGATCGACCCCGACTTACCGCTACTACATAATTAGTAGAATAAGTTGTGGATTATAATATAAATATTTTTGTTGGGTGAAATGCGACTAAAACGCTTCAACACCTGCTTCTAGAAAGATTAGCCGCCAGTCCCGATCCTCAATCACGGCAGCTCAATTCCTCGGCTGCGGTGTGGGAAACCTCGGCCGCTACAGCGAATACCCCGGCGACGGTAAGGCAGAGCGGGGCTCTGTGTTACGCGGACACTTCAAAAAACCGGCCGTGTCCGTGTCGGACACGGACACGGCACGAACACAGTAAGAACAACACTCGAACACCTCACGTGGCGTGTTCGAATATTTTAATAGTAATTAACTTTTGGACATGGCCAAGACACGGCGGGACACGGTTCGGACACAACTAGGACACGGTTCGGACACAGCTAGACACTTTTCGGACACAGTCTAATATATAAAAGTCCAATTAAAATTAATATTTTTTATATAAGTATATATTTTTTTCATTTTTTTTCCTAAAAAGATATTCTTTTTATTTTACTAACAACGTTTTTTGTATATTTTTTCTAACAGTCCTAACTTATGAGAACCAGGTACTAGAGACGATATCATTTTTTTTCTTTTATTGTAAATAACAAATTATTCAGATGCAAACTAATATTTGTTTTCATTTTGAAATATTTCTCCACAATCAATCTCTGTTTGCACCCAAAACTAATGTTTCCCGCGTTTTCTTGCTCGTTTCATTAAGAAAAACTCAGAAAGATTTTTCGTAAAAGATAATAGTAAATACGAAATTATTCAAATGGAAACAAAAACTCGTATTCATTTTAAAATATGTCTCCACAATCTCTGTTTGCACCGAAAACTAATGTTTCCTACGTTTTCTTGCTCGTTTCATTCAATAAAAACTCAAATAGATTTTTCGTAAAGAATATACAAAATTATTCAAAAGCAAAGCAAAATTTGTTTGTATTTTAAAATAATATTTCTCCACAATCTTTGTGTGCACCACAAACTCATGTTTAATGCATTTGTTCGGTCGTTTCATTCAAAAAAAACTCGGCTAGATTCTTCGTAAAAAAAATTTTATTGAAACGCAAACCAAAATTTGTTTTTATTTTAAAATATTTCTCCACAATCTTTGTTTGCACCAAAAACTAATGTTTCATGCGTTTGTTCGCTCGTTTCATTCAAAAAAAACTCGGATAGATTTTTCATAAAGAATGATAGTAAATACTAAATTATTCATATGCAAACCAATATTTGTTTTCATTTTGAAATATTTCTCCACAATCCTTGTTTTCCAAAAACTAATGCTTCCTGCATTTTCTTGCAGGTTTCATTCAAAAAAACTCAGATAGATTTTACGTAAAGGATAATAGTAAATACTAAATTATTCTTATGGAAATAAAAACTTGTATTCATTTTAAAATATGTCTCCACAATCTCTGTTTACTCCTAAAATTCATGTTTCATGCGTTTTGTTCGCTCGTTTTAAGCAATAAAAACTGGGCTAGATATTTCGTAAAGAATATACAAAATTATTCAAAAGCAAAGCAAGATTTGTTTTTATTTTAAAATATTTCTCCACAATCTTTGTGTGCACCACAAACTCATGTTCAAAGCATTTGTTCGGTCGTTTCATTCAATAAAAACTCAGCTAGATTTTTCGAAAAAAAAAATATTACTGAAACGCAAACGAAAATTTATTTTTATTTTAAAATACTTCTCCACAATCTTTGTTTGCACCAACAACTAATGCTTCATGCGTTTGTTTGCTCGTTTCATCCAAAAAAAACTCGGATACTCAATCATTATAATTCAAAAATAATCAAATCAATTCAAGAAATACCATATAAAACCTACCTCTACACACCAAACCACTCACACATCATATGAAAAAATTAAACAAGAGAAAGAAGGTGAAAATAAAACCCATTTTAAAAGTGTTTAGCAATCGTGAAACCGGTCTTCTCCTTTACTTCAAAACCAAGAAGAGAAAGCTCTTCTTGATATGTTCTTTAAGTCTTATTGTACTTTTTCTTTTCAAAACTATGTAGTAGAATGGGAAGAGAAAATGATGGATGGTGGAATCGTGAAATATGGATGGTGAGATGGTGGGATGGTGGAATGCTGAGAGATGATGGTGCAAGGGAATGAATGATAATGAGGGATTTTTCTCTTTAAATATGGAGAGAGAGAAAGATCAAGTAATTAATCTTATGGTTAGAATTTAACTAGTGAAATTAGTGGGTGGTTATGACTTAATTTAATGTTTAATCTAAAAGAGGGCATGTGATTCGTCTAGGTTTGTGAGAGAATATTGAAGATGTGCATAAATGAACCTAGCACATTAACTTAAACATGGTCCATGGATAATGGCAGCTTTGTTTTGATCATAGTCCATCATCTTCCATGTTACACTAAATTATATCGTATTTCCTACAAAATATTCAAAAAAAAATTTATATTAGTAGAATCATGAACTTGTAGGAAAATAAATTAAAAATATTAATTTAACATGATGTTTCTATTAAATGTATTTAAATAAGATAGTAAAAAGTGCTATTTCTAGCATGCATCAGATTCCCCCACACTGAAACCTTACTCTGTCCTCGTGTAATATTTAAACAAATAATAAATTAATGATTTAAAAAGTATTACTCATTTATAATTTAAAATTCATACCCCTTTGATCAAAACGATATTTTTACGTGGGAGCTGAAACAGCACGACGGGTACTATAGTGATCCTGTAGCGACGGTATATAAAAACTGAAAAACAATATAAACTGGAATGAGAGTAAATACTAAATTATTCAGATGCAAACCAATATTGGTTTTCATTTTGAAATATTTCTTTACAATTTCTGTTTGCACCTAAAACTAATGTTTCCTGCGTTCTCTTGCTCGTTTAATTCAAAAAAAACTCAAAAAGATTTTTCGTAAAGGATAATAGAAAATACTAAATTATTCAAATGGAAACAAAAACTTGTATTCATTTTAAAATATGTCTCCACAATCTCTGCTTACCCCTAAAATTCATGTTTCATGCGTTTTGTTCGCTCGTTTCATGCAATAAAAACTCGGCTAGATTTTTCGTAAAGAATATACAAAATTATTCAAAAGCAAAGCAATATTTGTTTTTATTTTAAAATATTTCTCCACAATCTTTGTGTGCACCACAAACTCATGTTTAATGCATTTGTTCGGTAGTTTCATTCAATAAAAACTGGGCTAGAGTTTTCGTAAAAAAAAATATTATTGAAACACAAAAAAAAATATGTTTTTATTTTAAAAATATTTCTCCACAATCTTTGTTTGCACCAAAAACTAATGCTTCATGCGTTTGTTTGCTCGTTTCATCCAAAAATAATTCGGATAGATTTTTCATCAAGAATGATTGTAAATACTAAATTATTCAGATGCAAACCAATATTTGTTTTCATTTTGAAATATTTCTCCACAATCTCTGTTTGCACGTAAAACTAATGTTTCCTCCGTTTTCTTACTCGTTTCATTCAATAAAACCTCAGATAGATTCTTCGTAAAGAATATAGAAAATTATTCAAAACCAAAGCAAAATTTGTTTTAATTTTTAAATATTTCTCCACAATCTTTGTGTGCACCACAAACTCATGTTTAATGCATTTGTTCGGTCGTTTCATTCAATAAAAACTGGGCTAGAGTTTTCGTAAAAAAAAATATTATTGAAACACAAAACAAAATATGTTTTTATTTTAAAAATATTTCTCCACAATCTTTGTTTGCACCAAAAACTAATGTTTCATGCGTTTGTTTGCTCGTTTCATCCAAAAAAAATTCGGATAGATTTTTCATCAAGAATGATTGTAAATACTAAATTATTCAGATGCAAACCAATATATGTTTTCATTTTGAAATATTTCTCCACAATCTCTGTTTGCACGTAAAACTAATGTTTCCTGCGTTTTCTTACTCGTTTCATTCAATAAAAACTCAGATAGATTCTTCATAAAGAATATAGAAAATTATTCAAAACCAAAGCAAAATTTGTTTTTATTTTAAAGTAATATTTCTCCACAATCTTTGTGTGTACCACAAACTCATGTTTAATGCATTTGTTCGGTCGTTTCATTCAATAAAAACACGGCTAGATTTTTCGTAAAAAAAAATATTATTGAAACGCAAACCAAAATTTGTTTTTATTTTAAAATATTTCTCCACAATCTTTGTTTGCACCAAAAACTAATGTTTCATGCGTTTGTTCGCTCGTTTCATTCAAAAAAAACTCGGATAGATTTTTCATAAAGAATGATAGTAAATACTAAATTATTCATATGCAAACCAATATTTGTTTTCATTTTGAAATATTTCTCCACAATCCCTGTTTTCCAAAAACGAATGCTTCCTGCATTTTCTTGCAGGTTTCATTCAAAAAAACTCAGATAGATTTTACGTAAAGGATAATAGTAAATACTAAATTATTCTTATGGAAATAAAAACTTGTATTCATTTTAAAATATGTCTCCACAATCTCTGTTTACTCCTAAAATTCATGTTTCATGCGTTTTGTTCGCTCGTTTCATCCAAAAAAATCTCGGATAGATTTTTGATAAAGAATGATAGTAAATACTAAATTATTCATATGCAAACCAAATTTTGTTTTCATTTTGAAATATTTCTCCACAATCTCTGTTTTCCTAAAACTAATGTTTCCTGCGTTGTCTTGCTCATTTCATTCAAAAAGACTCTAAATAGATTTTTCGTAAGGGATAATATTAAATATTAAATTATTCTTATGGAAACAAAAACTTGTATTCTTTTTAAAATATGTCTCCACAATCTCTGTTTACTCCTAAAATTCATGTTTCATGCGTTTTATTCGCTCATTTCATGAAATAAAAGCTCGGCTAGGTTTTTCGTAAAGAATATACAAAATTATTCAAAAGCAAAGCAAAATTTGTTTTTATTTTAAAACATTTCTCCACAACCTTTGTGTGCCCCACAAACTCATGTTTAATGCATCTGTTCGGTCGTTTCATTCAATAAAAACTCGGCTAGATTTTTCGTAAAAAAAATATTATTGAAACGCAAACCAAAATTTGTTTTTATTTCAAAATATTTCTCCACAATCTTTCTTTGCACCAAAAACTAATGTTTCATGCATTTGTTCGCTCGTTTCATACAAAAAAAACTCAGATTGATTTTTCATAAAGAATGATAGAAAATACTAAATTATTCAGATGCAAACCAATATTTGTTTTCACTTTGAAATATTTCTCCACAATCTCTGTTTGCACCTAAAACTAATGTTTCCTACGTTTTCTTGCTCGTTTCATTCAATAAAAACTCAGAAAGATTTTTCATAAATGATAGTAGTAAAACTAAATTAATCAAATGGAAATAAAAACTTGTATTCATTTTAAAATATGTCTTCACAATCTCTGTTTACCCCTAAAATTCATGTTTCGTGTGTTTTGTTCGCTCGTTTCATGCAATAAAAACTCGGCTTGATTTTTCGTAAAGAATATACAAAATTATTCAAAAGCAAAGCAAAATTTATTTTCATTTTAAAATATTTCTCCATAATCTTTGTGTGCACCAGAAACCCATGTTTACTGCATTTGTTTGGTCGTTTCATTCAATAAAAACTAGGCTAGATTTTTCGTGAAAAAAAATTTATTGAAACGCAAACCAAAATTCGTTTTTATCTTAAAATATTTCTCCACAATCTTTGTTTGCACCAAAAAGTAATGTTTCATGCGTTTGTTTGCTCGTTTCATCCAAAAAAAATTCGGATAGATTTTTCGTAAAGGATAATATTAAATACTAAATTATTCAAATGGAAACAAAAACTTGTATTCATTTTAAAATATGTCTCCACAATCTCTGTTTACCCCTAAAATTCATGTTTCAAGCGTTTTGTTCGCTCGTTTCATGCAATAAAAGCTCAGCTAGGTTTTTCGTAAAGAATATACAAAATTATTCAAAACAAAGTAAAATTTGTTTTTATTTTAAAATATTTCTCCACAACCTTTGTGTGCACCGCACCACAAACTCATGTTTAATGCATTTGTTCGGTCGTTTCATTCAATAAAAACTCGGCTAGATTTTTCGTAAAAAAAATATTATTGAAACGCAAACCAAAATTTGTTTTTATTTTAAAATATTTCTCCACAATCTTTGTTTGCGCCAAAAAATAATGTTTCATGCGTTTGTTCGCTCGTTTCATTCAAAAAAAACTCAGATAGATTTTTCATAAAGAATGATAGTAAATACTAAATTATTCAGATGCAAACCAATATTTATTTTCATTTTGAAATATTTCTCCTCAATCTCTGTTTGCACCTAAAACTAATGTTTCTTGCGTTTTCTTGCTCGTTTCATTCAATAAAAACTCAGAAAGATTTGTCGTAAATGATAGTAGTAAAACTAAATTCTTCAAATGGAAACAAAAACTTGTATTCATTTTAAAATATGTCTCCACAATCTCTGTTTACCCCTAAAATTCATGTTTCATGTGTTTTGTTCGCTCGTTTCATGCAATAAAAACTCGGCTTGATTTTTCGTAAAGAATATACAAAATTATTCAGAAGCAAAGCAAAATTTATTTTTATTTTAAAATATTTCTCCACAATCTTTGCACAAACCCATGTTTAATGCATTTGTTCGGTCGTTTCATTCAATAAAAACTAGGCTAGATTTTTTGTAAACAAAATATTATTGAAACGCAAACCAAAATTCATTTTTATTTTAAAATATTTCTCCACAATCTTTGTTTGAGCCAAAAAGTAATGTTTCATGCGTTTGTTTCCTCGTTTCATCCAAAATAAATTCGGATAGATTTTTCATAAAGAATGATTGTAAATACTGAATTATTCATATGCAAACCAATATTTGTTTTCATTTTGAACTATTTCTTCACAATCTCTGTTTGCACCCAAAACTAATGCTTCCTGCGTTTACTTGCTCGTTTCATTAAAAAAAACTCAGAATGTTTTTTTCGTAAAGGATAATAGTAAATACTAAATTTTTCAAATGGAAACAAAAACTTTTATTCATTTTAAAAAAAGTCTCCACAATCTCTGTTTGCACCTAAGACTAATGTTTCCTACGTTTTCTTGCTCGTTTCATTCAATAAAAACTCAGATAGATTTTTCGTAAAGAATATCCAAAATTATTCAAAAGCAAAGCAAAATTTATTTTTTTTTTAAAATAATATTTCTCCACAGTCTTTGTGACACATTTCTATAGAAAAAAATAATCTTTCTTATTGTTATTATCTCGAATCTTTTCATTATCATATTTATTATTTTATATTTTTAGATATATAATTAATTATATTAAAGTAATCATAAAATAATATATATATATATATATATATATATATATATATATATATATATATATTTATATATATAACGTGTCGTGTTTTATACTCTTTCTAAAATTGCCGTGTCGTCGTGTCCGTGTCGTGTTGGACACGACACCCGTGTCAGTGTCTGTGCAACATAGGCGGGGCTCAATGTTACTAGTCTGAACTCCTTCTTCAGGCACTAGCTCCAAAAGCCTCCTTTTTAGCTCCATATAGTACCGGATCACTCATTTCCTCTAAATTTAGACAAACATAATCATTAACTAGAATTCTAATAAAATAAGCATAAAATAATATAAAAAATACTGAAAGTAAGATACAAAGGAATATAATGATAGTCTAAGATATAGATATGAAATTGGCCTATCTGTCTGCGAGCCATTGAGTGTAGCTTAGAAGGGGTTAGAAAATAAATAAAAAATACCTACTGTTTTTGCATGTGTTTGTACGTGGTTGTGCGAATCGTGTAATACACTTAGGAGAAAGGAAAAATTTTAAGCCAACGACTCGTGAGTAGGGATGATAAATTTTGTTGGGTTTCAGACGTGCATAACGCAGCGGAAAATAAAAAATTTCGTCCAAAACCAATCCGAGGATCCGTGCGTATCGGTTAAATCAAATAAATAAATCTTAAAGATACCTTTCGGATTACGCTTAATCCGTGACGCTCAAACCATGCGTGTTGTCCATGCGCCTCTAAACCGGTTACCGTCCTAACCGATTTTTCGTCCGTCTAGGTCGTCTAGGTCGGATCGTGCGGAAATCATCTACCGCACGTACAATTGGCCTCCACCGAAATTCTCAACAACCCGTTATCATCTTCTTAGGCCGAATAGATCACAAGCGCCGAAAGTACGAACGCCTCTACCGGTATCCACACGAACAAACTTCTTAAAACGGGAAGAAGAACAATATATATGCTAGTAGCTTGTTCTCCTCCTGCATAAGAAAACTCTTTTTCTTCTTCTTATTTTATCTCACAAAAGATGTATATAATTCCTCTCATATAATCGCACCCTTTCATTTTGTCATACAAAAGAAGGCACCCTTTCGTAGTTATACAAAAAGGAAAGCACCCTTTCGTAATTTTGTCACACAAATGAGAAAGGATATTTTTCTCTCTTTTGTCTCACAAAAGAGAATGAGAAAGAATGAGAGAAAGAATGAGAGAAAGAATGATGTGGTCTATAGAATTTGGAGCCCTCTATGTCCTTATATAGAGGTGAAGAGTCATGTCTCCTCACACTAAAAGATGTGTATGACATCACTCATCATTATCCATATGCCATCATCTAGACTCTTCTAGATTACATGATCTTTTGTGCTCATAGTCTTTATATGCATATATATCACATCTTATCACATAAGATGACAATATATTTTGTGACATTCTTATGCAACTCATCATATAAGTCGCTAGGATTTTCTGCGCTCGTTTCAGTTTGTTCTTTGTGTGTGACCCTGTAGATTCACTTAATGTTGGCAATAGACTTGACAGTCTATAAATCATGAGCGGACTCTAGCAAGGCATCATGACTACCCAATTTAAGTGAATATCGGTGATCCGATTTACCTAATCAACAATCACGTATTTAGTCCCTTTGTCACGCGATATCTATATCGATCATAAGGCATGTAATACGCCATCCTTATATTAATTGATTAATATTTCTTGATCCCAAATTAAACTGAACAAGAACAAATGACATTAATAACTCTTATTAATTCATTTGAGTATGGCCACACATTTCTTCAGTTCAATTCATCAAGAGGTCTAAAGATATCTCTCTCATTTATGAGAGGAACAAATCCCGTCTTGATTGCACTCATCCCTCTACATGATTCATTGTATACCTAATCATAACCGTTATGACCACCCGGTTAAAGTTAGTGTTAGATTATATTAAAGTATAAAATTACTCATGTTGGGAACCGAGACAATCTCAGGTCAAAGGACTATAAATACTTTATGTTACAAGAATCGCTAATGACGTAAAACATGTAGCATTCTTATGGCGGGTCAGTCCGTATATGGTCTCTAAAATATACCTATGTTAATGACTTGATAACTATTTATCCATGATCAGTAAAACATAATCATCAGTGAACTAATATACTGGTGTACATTTATAGCTTGTATATAAATATATATTTATATGTATCTGCAAGTATATTTGTCTCCACAAATATCCTATAAATGACCAAGGACAATTTAGAATAGCATTCATAACACTTTATAGTTTTACTATCAAAGTCACGCACTTTGATGACATAAAGCTGAATTGCATATTCATGGTCTATTTTAATTATATTAAAATAATCTATACGCACATATTATATGAAATATCTTTGAATAAATATTATGTTTGTTATTACAATCCATTATCTAGGTCACAAACACTTTGGGCTAGAGCATAACACCATCAAATTTAACTTACAAGAATAGGTGGAAAGTTAAAAGGCTTGCAAATTAACTATCTAAAGTAGTGGAAATCAAGACATTGACTCGCAATTTTAGTAGAGTGACGTATCCGTGAGTCAATCGACAGGTCAAAAAGCATGACTTTATTTATTTTTTAGTAAACATAATACATCTTATGTTTGTTGTCAATTGTAAGAAAGGAGCCAAAAAGAGCCAAAATGGAGCAAAATACCTCTAGAGCGGTACAAAAGGAAGCCGGAAGACGGAAACTGGACAAGGGCCACTCTAGCCCCGGTTTATTTAGCCACGCCCGCGGCAAGGCACCTACCACATTGTGGCTAGGGTTGATTTATCACGTGAAGGTCCAATGTTTAGTCTGGATTTGAAGCTTCATTTGGAAAGAGTTGAATATAGGATTAGATTTAGTCTTGTAGGACTATATTTTATTCTTATAGAATAGATTTAGAGAGAATTCCCCCCTTTCACAATAACCGACCCACAACTAATATAAAGACCTATTCTAGAGTCGGCCAACGATCGCACAATATCGCTTCATTGAGAGATCTGGCTGTATCATTTATATATCTATGTATCTTGTTATTTTTATTGGTGTTTTAGTTATGTCTTGTTGTAACTATTTCTAGGATAGAGTATTAGTAGTAGTTTGAAGTCTTTTCAATTTTGTCTCGTATGTGTGATTGATTAACTCTTGAATTTAGTATTTTATATGTCCGTATTATTCTATCTTGACATAAATCGTCAGTATCCATGTCATTAGGTTAAGGCCCGAGAGGTGGAACCGACGATTCAATCAATATAGATAGGACATGGCAATTTCGCGAGCACAAGAGTAGCCTGGGTGCCTCAGGAATTGCAACGGACATCCGAAATTGACGAGTTTCCTACTTCGAAGAATTATTGACGGCCCTCCGTGTGGAGCCAAGTGAGAGACATCACATTAGGAGTTTGGAGCATGGCGAACTCGGTGAGCACCAGTTGCAAAAAGGACTTCCACAAAGCCCAACAGATTTTCGACTTTAGGAGCTCCACGAAAACAAGTGGCAGGCCCTCATGTCAGAGTCGCTTCATTTACAAAATGGAAGGACCCCCTACTAAATCAAGAAGGGAACATCACTAGCAAGGCATAGGAGAAAGACGAACAACTACTAACATACTTGACCCTAGAAGCCTCTCTCTCTCGAAGTTCCAAACAACAACCTACCACGGACGTGACCAATGATAAATGCACATGCGGCAATAGAAGTGACCATTTTCTTTCTTTGTTTTCTTTTTAATTTTCTTTAATTTACAATTTAATAATAAAATCCAGATTCGGTTCAAACTACGTTTAAGTTACTTAAATTAAATTGATCCTCCATGTTGATCCGAACCCTAAATACAACACTTAGATTGTGCGCTTGCGATCGAAACCAAGTATAAAAGGGACATTTGAAAAGTAGTTGCTCCCTGACTATACAAGCGGTTAGGATTAGCGAGCAATATAGCAGCGCTACACACTTATAGCGTTTGTGTTTGTAACAACTAACTTTTTGTAATATTGTAAGATTTAATCATCTAAAAGGGACATTTGAAAAGTAGTTGCTCCCTGACTATACAAGCGGTTAGCATTAGCGAGCAATATAGCAGCGCTACACACTTATAGCGTTTGTGTTTGTAACAACTAACTTTTTGTAATATTGTGAGATATAATCATCTTCATGGCATTTATTAAAAAATTTAACATCACAATGATATACAAAACATAAGGTAACAACGTACTAACAATAAATATCCAAAAGAAGGTCGAAATTTTTCATAAAACATTTTTGGAAGGTAAAAGAAAATATCCGCACCCCCGTTTAAACATCTCCTAAATATCACCCACCATATATTTATACTTTTCCGTTTGTCCATTACACTTTCGTATAGAACTATACATTTGTTTTAATATTATAAACTTTCATATGATTGTGTATAGTTCTTATATCTACTTATCATATTTTTTTATTAGTTCAACCTTTATGAATTCCAGCAATTATGGTGACTTCGTCGGTAGTGCGTATTTTTAATTCTTCATAGCAGTGTAAATAATTTATTTCTATTATTTCAAAATAATATTTTGGAAATTCACCATATTAGTTATTTTTTTATTATAGAAAAAAATTAATATTTTGTTTAAAATGTTATAAGCTCTGAAAAATTCAACAAATAAACATGCTTGTGGATATCAAATTATATAGAAATTATGAAATATGTTTTGGATATACCGGTGAACTCAAGTGTACATGTGAAAAAGTTGGATAAAATTGCTGTAGTGACATAATAGTTCTCAGCTACAAAAAATTATACATAGCGGCCTGCTACATCCGCTAACAGCTATACAAAAATAGTGACCTCTACACTGATGCAATGGGCAAAAATACTACATAAAGAAAATCGGTAGTGATTTGCAATGGAACAAATTTATGGATACAGGACATTTCGAGATAAATTTACTTTTTTTACCCTTATAGAAGCCGTGAGAAATTTTCTTATTAAGCATTACTAATAAAGAGTAAAAGAGTAATTTCCTATTAAAATTTCATGTAAATTCATTCTTGTCCGAATATTACCCAAGAAAATTCGCGGCAACGTAGCTGTTTCAAGAAGATTTCCACCAGAGGGCGCAGGCGCTATTAAGGCATTGTAGGCACTAGTTTATTCATTGGTAAAAGCAAATCAGTTCCATATACCATTCTGAACAAATCCAGGTTTTTTATTCGTATCTGAAAAATTTTCGGATACGAAACCAGTATAGTCAGATACTACATGAGATTGGCACTCCTAATCAGTATGGTACCACCTAGATTTAACTTTCGAAGGCCAAAAAACCTTGGCCAAGATAAAGATTAAAAGGCGGCTAAACTAGCACAAGTTAACATTTCCTTCTCTCAAGTTAATATACAACTAAGAGTTCATATCTCACAATATTTCATATTCAAACTACCTCAATCAGATCCCATATAGAAACAAAAAGAACTACAAAAAATAAAAGGCAAAAAAGAACAAGTATACAAGCCTCATTCAATTTTTTTACAAGGGAATTTAAATAACTTGAACAAAACCACCACTAAGTTACACATATGGGAACATCTAGACGAACCATATTACGGATAGATAGAGAAAAACTCATAATTACACAATCAAAATCTAGAAAAAATATATATATTTATTGCAAATTGATGACCATGCTTTGGAGATTTAACCCCTCCTCGCATTTCCATGTCTTTGGTTCCGGAAATAGCTTAACAGAGCTTGGGCCTGCATACATCATTCACACAAATTCATTAAATTCAAAACAAAAACCTTTCCAATCAAATTTTCAGAAAAAAAAAAACACAATCATGAAAAATAACAAACCAACAATCCCAACATGATATTACCTCGAACTTTTCAAAAACCAACAATAACTTCTTAAATACAAAAAATTTCAAAAAGAGAAGGCCATAGTTCCAATACCTTTTCTTTAGCGCGTGGGGTACCGGACTGAGACAGGGCAACAAGAGGCGGCACAGCTCCCTCCTGCAAGACCTGGCTGCAAAATCGATTGCTGTTGGTACACAAATGGAGAAGAGCAGCAGCTGCGTTTTCTTTCCCTCTCGAAGATCCCAACTCCACCACCTCCACCAGTACCGGTATCCCCTCCGCCTGCCCAATGGCGGTACGGCCTTCCGGTATTGTCGCGAGGTTTGCTAACACCGCTACTGCTTTGTCCACCATACCTGGTGTGAATGAAGGAATGTTTGTTATCATCGTTATAACCGGTTGTTCCGGTTTGATTCTTTGGCTAATTCGGTCCGGTTCAATTTAAATATTTCAGTTGTTGGGTTAAACCGGTTCAGTCTTGGTTTATAAATAACCAAATAAACTGAACCGACTTAATCTATAATTTTTGTTGATAATTTTGCTATTTTATAATACTATAAACTAAAATACATATTATTATTAATTAATATAACTCATCTTTAGTATTTGGGATGTTAGTTAGGTCTCAGTAGTTGTATCATCATTCAGAGGCTGTAGCCACGTAAAATGTGGCTTCGGTTTAGGGCTTTTATGATTATAAGTCATTTAGGAATTAAATGAGACAATATTCAAAGTGTATTTGTGTAGTGGTTTGAACTATTTAAATAACTACAGAAGCCCATTACCATTACAGCTTGGCCTAAATATTTTATGCTATTAATTAAGTCCGAGAAGGGTATTGTATCTTTATGCTAATATGACAATAACAATACCTGTACTAGGATCCATCAGTTCGACCAAATACTTTACTGCACCAGCTTGAACAATTCTCGCCTTATTCTCATGAAAAATAGACAAATTAAACAAAGCCGTAGAGGCGTCTTTCTTCCCTCTCGGCGTACCGGTACCGAGCAACTCAACAAGCGGTACAATCGCCCCAGATCTTCCAATCCTGACTTTATTCTCCTCAATAACCGACAAACTAAAAAGAGTGGCAGCTGAATTCTCCTTGGCTTCAGGGCTCCCAGTTCTTAGGACATGAATTAACGGATCTATAGAGTCGGCATTCGCAATGGAGATCTTGTTATTATCGTTAATTGAGAGGTTTAACAACGCGGTCACGGCGTGCTCTTGGGTGACCGAGTCCGGATTGCGAAGGAGACCCACTAGAGGAGGAATTGCTCCGCTATTTCCAATTACGATTCTGTTCTCCATGTTGTGCTTTGCGAGGAGTCTCAATTGCAGAGAAGCTGCACGCACTGTTTCGAGTGAATCGGAGTTTAACTCTTCTATGTGTTTTTTCACATCTGACTCGACTTGGGCTAAGTCGGGCCGGGATTCAGATGAAGAGGACTGGACTATGCGTGGTACTAGTCGCTCAGAACGGTACCGATATTGTACTGGTACAGGTACTTGTGCCGGTATTGTGCTCGTACTGGTACTGGAACTGGTTTGAGGGGGCTGTAGAGGTGCCGTTTCTTGATTGGTTTCGGAGGATGTGTCACTATCAGTTGAAACTCGTGAGACTGAATTTACTCCACTATTAACCATTTCTTGGAGATGATTGTCGTTATTTGAAGAGATTATGTTAAGGTGGGTTCCGTTATTATTATTTGAAGTTTGACTTGTTGACCCGGTCTTTTCTTCCCGGGTCGAAATGGATAAGCCCGTTATGTTTGATTCAATACCGTTTATTGGTAGTATTTTGTTGTTATTCACACTTTTTGGGGAACTGGAATTGGAGTTAGAATTAGGGTTTAAGTTTGAAGGTGGGATTAGGGTTTGAGGAAAACTCGAACTCAAAAGCTTAGAAGGATCGGGTAACATGATATCATTTGATTCGCACCAATTTGCAATTAATTGTTTTACTGTGTAATTTGGGATCAAAGTGGTGTGGCCAAGCGTGTTGCGGGTCTTGGGGCAAACATTATAACCCAAATCAATCCATTTTTTAATAAATACCTTTTCATACGTTTGGCCCGACGAGACAATTACTGGATCCGACATTAAATTTAGAGAGAGAGGGCAGCAGAAATCAGCTGGAATTGGTATGCCGTGTGTGTTGTGGAGCTGTTTTGACTTGATTAGGGTTTCGTGCATGTGGTCAATTAGGGTTATTATTGCAGAAGAAATTTGATCGAAATTGGATCTTGACTTGACTTTTTCTAGGGCTATGGATTCCATGAAGAGTTCCAGATTTGTTGAGAGATTTAGGAAAGTAGAAAAGGTTTCCAGGATTTCGGGAGTTGGAAGCATATTGGAATCTAGTTTTTGTGTTGCCTCCATGATAGAGCTGGACATGTGTTCATAATTCATTTCCTGTAGTTTCTGTATAAAAAAAAATATAAAATAAATAAATAAATTTAGTCAGATAGAAAAAGCAAGCAATGTGTAGCAATTTGTATACGGTTAAAATAAATATGGTCAGTTAGAAAATGCAAGTGGTCATTTTTTTGTCTTCTTTTCTGATTGACTAATTTGCTTCAAATTGGATGAAATTTGAGTTTTAAATTCTTATGCATAATCCCAAGTAATTGAATTAGAAAACAAAATCAATTTGTCTACCTCTAAAAAGACAGAAGCAATATCATAAGCAGAAGGTATCAAGGTACAAAGTACTTGACATATTTCGATTGAATGTTTGTTAATTTTCTCTATTATCGTCTCAATTTGAATAACCTGCATAAAGAGTTTTCATATTTCAGTTAATACTTGAATATTTTTAGAACCAGAAAAATGAAAGAAAAAAAACACAATGAATAAACGGAAAATTTGTGACATACAAAATAGATTTTGCTTGTCATGGAATTCCAACTGCTGAAAAGTTCTCTGGCCACATTAATTATGATTTCAAGTCCTTCAATCTCTTCATTTAGCTTTTCATCAGAAGAAACTTCAGGGGTAATTTCGTCCAAAACAGGTTTCAAAATACCAAGTATCTCACTAACTTCTTGGCAATATTTTTGTAAGAGCTCGGTTTTAGGACAATCGCTGGAACAGAAGGATATGAATTTGGTAATGGTGTCTTTTAATTTGTTGAGCATTGATGCCTCCATCCTGTAGAAAAGGTTTTAGAGTTATTGAGAATTGGATATTTTGTATTTGGTTCGAGTTTCTTTTTCTCCCATTATCATAAAATATCTAAGTGACATAACTATGAAAATGATACATGATTCAATTAACCAGCCAGTTATTTGCCTACAGAGACTCAAAAGAATGAAATAATCTATTTCAGAAGAATTAGTACAAAACTGAAATAGAACTTAGGTATGGATTAAATAAAGACCGTTTTCCATACCCCAAATTGGGACTCAAATCAGAGTAGGAACAGTACTCCCAAGTTAACTTCCAGATTCCCTTCAACAGAATAAACTTACTTAAATCACTTAACAGTGCCAACTCTTAGAAAACCAAAATTCAAGTGAAAAAAGCCAAATCTAGGGAAAAAGGAATAAAAATATAAAACATCGTATAGATTGAATAGAGCTGATACCTCATGCCTTGACGAAATCAGACAGGATCAATTGGGACAGATCAAAAGGGGTCCAAGAGAGAGGTCAATGGGAGGGAGCAGTTTGGTTTGGGAATAGAGGGTAAAAAAGAGTAAGGCTAAACACAACGAGAGAGAGAGATCCAATTGATAGATTAGTTTTTATCGGAGTTTGTAAAAGTATTCAAAACCCTAGACGAGAAAGAGAGGGATCCGGTTGGTTGGTGAGACTGAGGACTGGGCACAGGAGGGAGAGGAGAGAGAGAGAGAGGGCACGTTCGATTTAGCAGTTGGTTGGAAATATTTCTTACACTGATACTTGAATTAATTGACACTTGTTTTATGTTGGCCCGAGTCCTCAAGTCCTTAGTGGGCCGAGCGTATTTTTATTTTATTTTGTATTTGGGCCACAGCTATGAGAGGCCTGTTAATAAATCGGCAATCTCAAACGGGAGAGTTTAGGCCTCGTTTGGTATCGTTGCCGTTTTCTGTTTTCTCTTTTTTTTCTCCAGAAAAAAAATAAAACGTGTTTGGCAAAATGACTATGTTTTCATTTTTTTCTATCCAAATGGCAAAAAATAAACAGGATTTTAGAAACAAGAAAAAGTTGTTTCTTCTTTTCTGTTTTTTACTGCCAAACCTATAAATGTCCGAAACCGCATGAAAAAAAATATGATAGCACTAAAAAAATATATTGACCGTGAAATATTGTATTGCCCTAAAAAAGGTAAGTTGGCGTAAAAAATAGTATATTCATACTAAAAAGGAATTTTGACCGTAAAACTTTATATCCACTAAAAAAAGGGAAGTTGACACTAAATAAAAATATTGACCCTGAAACTTTATATTGCAGTAAAAATAAAATAACTTACCACTGAAAATAATATAATGATACCGAAAAAGGTTTATTAATACTCAAATCTTTATATTCACACTGAAATGTTATATTAACACTAGAAATGATACATGCCGAGATTAAAAATGATATATTAACATTTTTAATACTAAAAATGATATATTGACATTGAAAGTGTTTTATTGATACTAAAAAAACAGTATTTTGATACTCTAAAAACAATAGATTCTCACTGAAAATAGTATATTGACAGGGAAAATGATATATTAATATTGTAAACGGTAGATTGACACTAAATACTTATATATTGGCATTGAAAACATCATATTAACTCTAAAACCGATTCTTTGAAAATAGGATATTAATACTCAATAATGATAAATCAACATTATAAACGGTACATTGATACTAGAAATGATATATTGGTACTTAAAATGGTATATTAACGCTGAAAATATTATGTTGATACTATAAACGACATATTGACGTTGAAAACTTGATATATTGGCGTTGAAAATATTATAAATTTACATTTTATAAAATAATAACTAGGAAAAATATTATCGGTTTTAAAAACAAAAAATAGTTTTTTTTGAAAACAAAAACAGAAAAACAGAAAACTGATTTTTGTTTTTAAAAAACGAAAAATAGACAAACGGAAATGATGCCAAACGAGCCCTTAACTAGAAGATAGGATAAATTATTGGCACCAACGAGGACATATGAAACGACTCACCCAATGATGCATTGAAACATCATTTACCTTTACATTCACTTTTTACACTAGAAACGATGATTAAAATTAATAATGGGTTAGACTGAAATAAGGAAAATGGCGCTAATTTAGTTCCTCATTTCTCTCAAATTGAAACATCAACTCTATTGTTACTTGTTAATGGCCGTGAGTCAACTATTGTTAGAAATATTTATGGAAGAGGCAACCAATTAAGGAGTTATATGAAGAAGTTCGTCAACAAGGAGAAAGAGGCATACAAATTATATTACGATGGGATTGAGCGTTCCAAAGGAAAGTAATAATATTGAGCCATGGCAAAAGATGATTCTGCGAAATTTCATTATTGCTCGAAAGACAAGAACATAGGCAAATTACAATAGGAGAGAGACAAGAACATATTGTAAACCAATGATATGCTTTAAGGTCAATGAAGAAGATTGTTGGCGAGTTAGATCGAATAAATCCATAGCATAACAATGACATGGCTAATCCTGATGAAAAGCATTTGTTGAGGTCAGCAAGATCGGTTTCTTATACGAAAGCTTGTGTTATAGATCAGTGACGGAGCTTGAAATCGGTTTTACAAGACATATATTTCTAATGACATTGTCTTCTTCTTTGACATGATGACATAGGCGAAAACTCTCAATTAACTAACTAGTTACTATCGTTGATGTGATGATACCGAAGTGGAGATTAGTTTCCTAGTGGCTAGAACTATTTTGAAATTATTTTTATTTAATTTTTTTTATTATCTTATAATTGATATTTCTTATTAATATAAGTAATAATAAATGATGATTTTTTCTTTAAATTCTTTAAAACTAAAAAAAGTAAATGATTCCTTATTGCTTATTGAGCAATTCTAAGTTTTTTTTGTTGTGTGTCACGTGTGTGTGTGGAGAGTGTTTTCCATTCAGTGTATACATTTATGACATCTATGATATATTTTACCTCGTTCTTTTCATTCCTAGATATTAAATTGGAGCTAAATTGAAAAATAGCTTCTTTTTTGGCTACTCCTTTCAAGTTGCAAAAGAGATTTGGTTCAAAGTGGTTAATTATTTTGCCAATTGTTTTATTTTCTATATGAAAACGCAATCAATAATTGAAATGATGAAGTAATGAGATAAGATACCTTGTTCAGAACCCAGAAATGGCAAAATCTGAGATACATCACTTGTTTTGTTTTCTTACGTGTATAATTAATGATTACAATAATACCAACTTGAAGTAAAAGAGAAATAATGCCAACATGAAGGATAGTATATTTATGTCGACTTTTTGTAATTTTTGGATGAAAATGCCACCAATAATTGGATAATGATGTAAGGACAAATAATACCAGAAGAGATCGCAAATCCGGGTTACATGTTTGGTTTTCTAGTACAGAATACAGATATACAATACCAAGTTGAAGGTCACAGGATTAACTAAAACTAAAACAACTATATGCTGGAATGGTCGATTATTATAACAAAAAAATTCCAATTTGAAGCAGATATAATAATTAGTTCTGACTAAGATGCTTAAGGTCTACTAATGGTTTCCCAAGTCTGGTCTGCTTTGTGTTAAGATTGGGTCAAATCTGGTTTTGATTATACTGAGATCGTATTAGTTTAACGTCTGTTCGATTTAGGATCAAATGTTTCTGATTTGATCAATTTTGAGATTATTGACTTTTTGATATATTTTGGTTCTAGTCGAGTTTGAATCTCGGCAGCTCATTCATATTAGATTGGGTCAATTTTTACTAATTATATGCTTGTCTGTGAATTCAAAAATAATTAATTGAAGTTGAACTTCTTTTAACAATAATTTTCTTGTTTAGCTACCTAAGAATGTACTATTTTTTAACTGAAAATTTTTCTTGCTTGTCTGTGAATTCAAAAATTATTAATTGAGGTTGAACTTTTAACAGTAATTTTCTTGTTTAGCTACTTAAGATTCTAAGAATGTACTATTTTTAAACTGAAATTTTTTTTTGCAAAAATAGCCCACACAAACAAATCCACTGGTTAAGCCCTTTTTTTCTTTAATTTACCTTCTCCGAAGAAAATTGTAAATCTCCATTAATTTAACGAATGGAGAGGGTCCCTCTAGTGTTAATACATTATAAGTACGGATGTTTATCTATAGATATAAACTTAATCACCCAACTAACTTTTGATATTGTTATGTTTTCGACTATTTTATCGAAGGGTCCACACCTATCTCAATATAATATTTTTATGATAATTTAGTATTTCGTTTATGTTACATCTTTCACGCAGAAAATAAAATTGTGTGACCTTACTGATATGAAATATAATTAAGTGCATTTTTAGTTACAATATATCATTTTGTATTTGTAATTGGGACTTTATATGCACAGTTATAGCACCGTTGGTGCAATAAACTTGACACATGGAACTAATTGACGGAAAAATGATGGAACTGGACACCGTCCATAATTTTTCGCAAAACAAAATTTTTTTTTTTTTTTTTTTGCAATTTAAAAAAAATGCAGAATGATATTCAAAAAAGTTATTTAAGGAAATATATGATGGCATTCAAAAGTTACAAATGTAAATTAATATTCAATAAGATTTATCACCCATGTAATAAGCTATACTGAACTAATACAAAAATATTCTTAAAAATGTACATTGCACATGTAAAAAGAGTATAATTAACAAATACAAGATATATTCATATTTAATAAGGTATATTTAACTAATAAAATAGTATATTGGTACTTTACCCCGACGGGGTTCCGCCTGAAATTCTCCAAATAATTTGGGAGGTAATTCGAGATGATATTGCTACCATGTTCCACTCATTCTATACCAACTCCTTAGAGCTTTGGAGTATTAACAAGGCTTCTATTACAGTGATGAGGCCTCCATTCTTGCCTGGTACCGCCCCATTAGTATTATATCGATGCCGAAAAAACTACCCACCAAAGCTTCGGCGAGACTCCAACCGATGCTTCCATCCATTATTCACAATTGCCAAACTGCGTTTATTTGTAATAGATCAATTATAGATACACTCCTTGCTACTCGAGAGGTGCTTCATTTTTACCATAAGAGGTAGAATACCGGCCATTATGCTTAAACTTGATTTTGAAAAAAAAAACTTCGACAACATTCTGTGGCGTGGAGTTATCTCACTAACCTTCTCAACTCTCGAGGCTTTCCTCTGAGATGGACAAACTGGCTCTCTAACCTCCTTTCCTCATCGAGTTCCACTATTAAAACAAACAGAATTAATGGAACCCCATTTTACCATAGACGAGGTTTGAGATAAGGCAATCCGTTATCTCTTCTCTTATTAACTTAGCTGTTGACTAGTGACAATAGGTTCTAGCCAATGTGGCTCCGCTACTAACCGTTCCTGTTAGAACGGTGCCCAAAATACTTCAATTCGCCGATGATACGATACTCTTTATTGAAACTCACCCTCTTTATAATATTTTTGGCTCGTAGCATAGTAATATATTTTTGAAGGAATGGTCGAAAGTTGCGGGCCACTCATTATATTTAATTAAAGAAAATTTAACATATACAAATTTCTTAATTCATTTACTAGTGGATTTCTGGTCTAAACTAGTAGCTGTTCGTCCAGGCGATGGCTTCATCCGCCGCTTTCCGAGCAATCATTAGCGGCAGCCTTCTTTTGTCTTGGAAGATACGTTGGTTCCTCTCCTTCCAAATGTTCCAACAAAACGAGACCCACAATGTTTCGCATGCCTTCCTTCTATCCGTGGATAATCTACGTCAACATTTTATCCAAGTTTGAATAAAATCATCATTGTGAAATATTATAATCGTCGTGTTGTTGCCTTGCTGGATCAATCGCCAGACCGAGAGCATATATGAGCACTGCCCAAATAGGTAGTTCTTGGTCTCCATAACCGAGCCACAAAGTGAGCACCGATCATCATTGGGTCTTTCTTAGATTATCCGCCGTATTAAGTCTATCATGGCCTACTAGCTAAATGAAGAACTTTACTTTATGTGGTACCTTAAGTTTCCAAACCCATTTCTGCCAAGCGCATTTTATACCCGGATTGATGAGGAAATCATATGTCGATTTCGCACTATATTGACCATTCGGTTCCCATTTCCATAATGTTTGATTGCCAAGTCCATTATTTAATGTACTTACTTGATAGGCCGGTAACAATTTTGTTAGGTCTTTCACAAAGTAAAAGACATTTTGCGAGTTCAGCTCAGCCAAATGCGTTGTGTTTGTGATGCCATATAGTAAGTGTAACACTTGTGCCCATATGCCGTTTCTTTCATTGTCTAGTTTTCATATCCACTTCATTAATAAGGCATTATTTTGAGTCTCAAGGGCCTTGATGCCTAAGTCACCATTAGTCTTTAGTAGAGAGAGTCATTTCCAATTTATTAGGCAATTCCCGGGGTTACATTTGGCTTCCCCTTTCCATAAAAACACTCTCATTAGCCTTTCGATTTGTTTGATTACCCATTTTGGTATTTTAAAAGCTTGCATTAGATATATTGGAAGCGCGTTTAGAGTTGCCTTTAAAAGTGTCAATCTACCTCCATGTGATAAGAGTTTTCCTTTCCATGCCCCAATTCTTTTCTCGACTTTTTGAATAAGGGGTAGATATACTATTTTCTTCGGCCTCCGAAGTGAAAGAGGAATGCCTAGCTAGGAAATGGCGAGGGTCATTTTATTGCATCGAAGTAGCCTGCCTACTCTTTGATGCAAGTGTTGAGGTATAGAGATCGAAAAAAAGGCGGTCTTATCCCAATTGATGGCTAAACCGGTCATTTCAGTGAATAGATCTAGACCATATGTGTCAATTTAGAGTAGTCATCAATAAAGTGAATGTAATATCGAAAACCATCAGGGGAAGGACCCCACAAGTTTGAATTAATAAGGTCTAAAGGTTTTAAAGAGATAAAAGTATTTGACTTGAAAGATAGACGATGAGATTTTCCATTACAACAATCACCACAAAATTCAAAATGTTTAGAAGATACTTTAATCTGCTTAGTTCTAACTAAATGTTGCATGACTTGTGAAGAAGGGTGACAAAGTCTCTGATGCCAAACTGTCATGGGAGCAAATTCACTTAAAAACACACAAGGAGAAGTAGATGAAGAGGAAGAGGGGAGTGGCAACTTGTATAGTCCATTACTGACGGAAGCTTGGAGAAGGATTTTGTTGCTGCGTCGATCCTTAACAAAACAAGTATTTGGGTGAAATTCAAGAAATACATCATTATCAAATGTAAACTTTGAAATACTTAATAAATTTTTCTTAATTTCAAGAACATGTAAAATTGAATTGAAATGCAATTTGCGAGAATTATAAGTGTCAAATGAAGATGAGCGAAGATTAGAAATGCGCAAACCTGTACCATTACCAATTTTCACTTGTTGAGTGCCATGATATGGTGCAAAGGAGTTGAGATTATTGATGTCTGCAGTGACATGGTGGGTTGAACCAGAGTCTAAAAACCACTCATGAGGCGGTGCATGGTGTTGTTGAAAATGAGAGGCTTCCGATAAATAGGTGAAAGGTGGTTTAGAGGAAACTGGAGGACGAGAAGCCACTTGAAAAGAAGTATCAAACCTTTACCTGCACCTATCGGCTGTATGGTAAGGCTTGTGACATATTTGGCAGTAAATTTTTCGAGTGCACCCCCCTTGATTTGAATTGTTGAAGTTGTTTTTTCCATGAAAATAATTAACTTGAGAGTTTGTTGGATGAGAGCGGTTATGTTGGGCCGATACGGTGTTATTATTCTATGACCCATTATTTGGATTATTAAAATTAGGTGGAATGGAAAAAGTTTGTCGAACAGAAGAGGGAGAGGAAGTGTGCACGACAAAGGCAGCAGCAGCCGCAGTGTCGCTGCTCTGTTGGTCAAGGGCAGCCTCAAAACTCAAGAGAGTACCTTCGATCTCGGCGAAGGATGGAGGAGAGGAATGGTTCGTGAGAGTCGCATTTACCGGGTTATATTCAGACCCAAGTCCGACAAGAGTAAAGAGGAGGATGTCTCGATCAAACACCAGGTCACCAATTGTACCCAACAGGTCAGCCAACAACTTGATTTTGGCAAGGTATTCAGAGCAAGATTGATTAATCTTCTTGATGTTTTGGAGTTGACGGCGGAGTTCCATGGAGCGGGCCAAAGAGGCAGTCGAGAAGCTCGTTTGTAAGAAGGTCCAGACTTCATGCGAGCTCGTATATGTAGCTACTTGTCCTAGAACTCTTTCAGTTACAGAGGAGAACAAGAAAGAGATAATCAATTGATCTTGACACTTGCCAAGCAGTATAAGCGGGGTTTAGACTTTTGGTTGAAGATCCCGTGCTTGTACTGTATTGGTCGGGAGGAGGGATGGATTGGTCTAAGAAGTGCATGAGGTTATGTATGACCTTTGATGAGGGGCAGAATTTGGGACTGCAACAAAATCCAGTTGATTTTATCCAATTTAATCTGGATATTTAGGTTGAAAGTTATCGGTTTTTCAATTTGAGTAGTATCAGCCATGAAGAAAGATCACAAAGAGGAAGATATTAGAAATGTGGCTGAATTTCATGGGTATTGAATTTTTCTATGCAACAATTTTCTGAACGAGATTTTCTTTGTCGATTCTTTTTTTTTTTATTGGAACGAGAGAAAAAATGAGCACAAGCTTAAGGCTCTTGATACCATGAAACAGAATAAGAGATGATGAGAATTAAATTGAATATGAATTTCTCATTATTATTTTCTTACTTGAATCCATTACATATGAGGTTATTTATACAAGTAATTCCTAACGGCTACTACATGCCCTAGGATATTTCTAGATTATATGCAATTAATTTGATTGCTAAATATATAGTCTATTCCTAAATTACACATATTACATGAGTGGTGCAAATCTCAAATTAATGTTGATTATAACTTTCTCCTTTTGAATAATATCATAGATGATGAGCTGGTCACACACTTTCCTTATCATGATTATACATGATTGTATTTGATTTTTAATATTTTATCACTCGAACAAATATTTCATGATAGATAAAGAAAATGAAATAAAAGATATATGAACCTGGCTCATATAAACTAACAACTGCGGTTTTTGACGAGTCGGTTCCCACTTCGAACACAGATCCAAATTGTTATATCTTTTGAATAACTAAACATCAAAATGCTTAATAAAAGAGATTTATTATGTTTTCAAAATTGCAAAAAACAAATATAGCCTTCTAAATTATAAAATATAAGCAAATAACTCATAATCTAATTGATAAAAACATTTGAATATGTAACTATAGATCATAGATTAAAGCCCCGGTAAACTATAATTATGTAGCACATATATAGCAAAGTCTGAAACTCATCAAATATGAATTGAATATCAGAAAAGATATAAATAAAAAAATAAAAGATAAATTTCATTTTTTAGCCTTCAAAATTTAAATATTTTAAATTGACTATTAAAATAAAAGAAAATGTGAAATCACAGCAACTTAAAACACGCACAAATCATGACGAAATTTATATATATTGTTTTCCGCTTTTCAATATAATATTTTATTTTCTATATACAACTTTCATTGTTTTATGCATATTTTTATTTTTTTTGCATTATTTACTCTTCGAAATTTTTATATGTTGTTTTTCCGTTTTTTAATATACTATTTTTTTTCCTATATATATAATATATTGTCTATTAGCTATATATATTGTAGTCGTTCTGCACGACGGAAAACTCCACACGTGATATATCAGATCCCTAAAATAAATTCTACCGAAACTTTAAACATCATATTTGTCCTCTAACAAATTTGAACGAAAGTTTGATAATAAAATTTGTAAAGTTATTTGTTTGTAATACCGAAGTAAAGCGAGGATAACTTCTAGTATTTATCTACCTCAAAAAAAAACTTCTAGTAATTATAAAAGGGAAATTCTTCAAAAACCCCCTAAACTTTTTTGGATATTATCAAAAACCCCTTAACTTTTTAGATTCCTTCAAATACCCCCTATAAAGTGAGTTGAATTTTTTTTGCCCCCTATGGTGTTATGTTTAACTTTTCCATCCAAAATATTTCTTAATTGGCCAAAATGCCCTTACATTATTATTTTCAAATTTTATTTTATCGAATTAAAAATAATAAATGAATGAAAAATAATATTTTTTAATATAATATTTCATGATATTATTTTAAAGATATTTTATAATATCAGTTTTTGATGCATTAATTCATTTTATGATATTATATTACATAATATATTTTATTATTATATAATTTATAATTTTATATTGCATAAAATATTATTTTCTTCTCTACTATTATATAAGTTTATTCATATTTTAGTTCTCATTTAATATTAATAGTTGATGTAAAATATATTTATTCAATAAAATTAAATATGAAAATAATTATATAAGGGCATTTTGATCCATTAAAAAGTTTAATGGATGGAAAAGTTAAAGTTAACCCCATAGGGGGTTAAAAAAATTCAATTCACTTTATAGGGGTTTTTTGAAGAATTTGAAAAGATAAGGATGTTTTTATAAATTCTAGAAAAGTTAGGGGGTTTTTGAAGAATTTCCCTTTATAAAATGTAACATTTAAAATTATCCTTAAAATTAGTATTTATTCAACATGAAGTAATCTTTCGGCTAGTGGGGCGAATATTATCCAATGGGCAATGTGTAATTATTTCATGAGACAAATGAAAAGTGTTAGGTATATTGTGCAAAGAATATTCTATTTCTGAAGGGAAAGATAAAGGCATGCAACTCATAAAATCCATCACCCAAACGTACTATCATTTATTCTATATTTATATTTTATGTTAATTTTTCTGAATAATAAAATATTTTTTACCTATTTAATATATTGTTTTACATACATGTCTATTATAATTTTATTTAGTACCAATATTCTTTTTTCGGATTACAATGTGCCTATTTTTGAATTATTAATATGCATTTTTCACATGTCCAATATTCGTTTTGAATAAAAAATATAAATCGTTATCTATACAGTATGACTCTTAACTCTTTACATGTCTATTATATATTATTGAATATCAATATACCGTATTACATGCTTATTATATTTCCCCTTGTCAATATACATTTTTACATGTGTCATATATTTTGTTGAACATCAGCATATTTTATTACATATACGTACTATATTTGTAGTTGTTTGTTATCCATTTTTTTTTAGAAAAGTTCAAATTTGCCCCCTCAACTATTCAATAAATCTATTTTTGATCCCTCAACTTTTTATTGGTCCAATTTTAGTCCCTCAACTATTCAATAAGTCTATTTTTTGTCCTTCCATCAATTAAGTGCTTACGTGTCAGTTAAACTTGATACGTAAGTAATGACATGTCATATGTTCTCGACACATAAGCAATATCATATTTTTAAATAAACATGCACCATAAATATATACAATAAAATAATATTTTAAGAAAAGAGGGAAATTAAGAAAATTTTATTTTTTTCAAATATTTGCCTGTCACAATTGCCACGTTAGAATATGTATCAAGAATATATGCCACATGTTGCTTATGTGTCAGATTTAACCGACACGTAACCACTTAATGGATGGAAGCACTAAAAATAGAATTATTGAATAGTTGAGGGACTAAAATTGGACTAATAAAAAGTTGAGAGACCAAAAATGAGCTATTTGAATAGTTGAGGGGGCAAAATTGGATTTTTCTCTTTTTTTTTTTTAATAAACATACATTTTTACATGTCCAACACGTGTTGTACATGCTTAATATACTTGTCCGGAGGCCTAAACGCTCATTTATACTAACAATTTTGAATGTGTGACACAGAGCCTAACATGTCCGGATTTTCTGTGATACTTTCATCATTGTTTTGCATGTAAGGAGTTATATTATTATTCATTAGATATTATATTATAGTACTTAAAATTAGTAATGTCCCATTTTCATATGCTCATCTAAATTAGAATTATATCAATTAAATAAATTCAGATATATACTATATATTATATACGTTCGGATTTTCCGTGGCATCTTTATTATAATTTTGCATGTGGTGTTATTATATTTTTTTTAATTTACTAGATATTATATTATAGTATTTCAAATGAGTAATGCCTAATTTTCATATGCTTATATAAACTAAATTATATCAATTAAATAAATCTAGATATATACTATATAATACAAAAAATATAAATCGAAACGGAGCAAGGTAAGTCCTAGTGTCAAATTAATTTTGTTGGCGGCCCAAAAGCACCTAAATGCAAGACACGTGCTGCGGTCTTAATAAACGCATGATTACACAGATAGAATAGAAAAATGTTGGCGGAAATTCCCCAAATTCCGTTAGGGCTTGTTTGGATGTTCAAAATATTTGTAGCATAGGATAGGGAATTTCTAGGAAGTAGGATTATGAAATTCCCAATCCTAGAGATCTAGAAATTCTAGGATTAGAAAAATATTGTTATTTGGATGTAAATTTGGAAAATCATAGGAATTGGATATTATTTTTATTTTTTATTCATGACACAAAGATTTGATTAGATCTCATGTTGTGAATTATATTTATCTTACCTATTTTAGATACGATATTTATAAAATTAATGTATTATATACCTCACTTATTTTTGAGATAACTGACATCTATTTACATACAACTTACATATAACATGTATATAGATTATCTATTTTGTATTATATAACTCATATATTTACCTATTTAAGAGATTATTGTATTATATAACCATATGTTTTCTATCACTTATTTAGGGATCATGTTTCTAAAAAAAATGCTTCTATTACAAATTATCTGTTCAATCGGGTAACATGCAAAAGTAAAAATATCCCTTTAAAACTGCACAATATACAAACTGACAAAGCAAAAAATGCATTGTCACTTTATAAAAAAAAAGTAAAATGAAAATAAAAATTAGAACATAAAAAATAAATCAAATTTAGCTTCATCCTCTAAGATTGTAAATGAATTAGTAAGAGACTGAAAAAAAAAACTTCGAGTACAGGAAGCAAGAGAAGGTCGAGACAAGGAGGGAGGGGATGGCTGCTAACAAGATAAATGCGACGAAAGATCAGCGAGAAGAAGAGAAGATGGAAAAATTGATGAGCAAATTAGTATGGGAGAGAGAAATAGAGATATCAATGAAAAAGACAAGAGAGAGAAAAGTGAGAAGGCGCGTCATTTCCTTTCCTGAAAAAATTCATCCAAGTTTCTATATAAAATTTCCTAAAAATTTCTATCCTAAAATATTCCTTACAATTCCTAAAATAGATCCAAACAATTTTCAGATAAATATCCCTTCAAAACTGCACAATATACAAACGACAAAGCAAAAAATGCATTGTCACTTTATAAAAAAAAAGTAAAATGAAAATAAAAATTAGAACATAAAAAATAAATCAAATTTAGCTTCATCCTCTAAGATTGTAAATGAATTAGTAAGAGACTGAAAAAAAAAACTTCGAGTACAGGAAGCAAGAGAAGGTCGAGACAAGGAGGGAGGGGATGGCTGCTAACAAGATAAATGCGACGAAAGATCAGCGAGAAGAAGAGAAGATGGAAAAATTGATGAGCAAATTAGTATGGGAGAGAGAAATAGAGATATCAATGAAAAAGACAAGAGAGAGAAAAGTGAGAAGGCGCGTCATTTCCTTTCCTGAAAAAATTCATCCAAGTTTCTATATAAAATTTCCTAAAAATTTCTATCCTAAAATATTCCTTACAATTCCTAAAATAGATCCAAACATCCACCTTAAGCCTCGTTTGGTATCGTTGCCGTTTTCTATTTTCTGTTTTTTTTCTCCAGAAAAAAAACAAAACGTGTTTGGCAAAATGACTCTGTTTTCATTTTTTTCTATCCAAATGGCAAAAAATAAACAGGATTTTGGAAACAAGAAAATGTTGTTTCTTCTTTTCTATTTTTCACTGCCAAAGCTATAAATGTCCGAAACCTCATGAAAAAAAATATGATAGCACTAAAAAAATATATTGACATTGAAATATTGTATTGTGCTAAAAAAGTTAAGTTGGCGTAAAAAATAGTATATTCATATTAAAAAAGAATTTTGACCGTAAAACTTTATATCCACTAAAAAAAGGTAAGTTCACACTAATTAAAAATACTGACCCTGAAAACTTTATGTTGCAGTTAAAATAAAAGGAAAATTTTTCAAAAACCCCCTAACTTTTCTGAATATTATCAAAACCCCCCTATCTTTTTAGATTTTTTCAAAAACCCCCTATCTTTTCATCATTCTTCAAAAACCCCCTAACTTTTTTGAAAATGATCAAAAAACCCCTCTCATTTTAGTATATATATATATATATATATATATATATATATATATATATATATATATATATATATATATATATATATATATATATATATATATATATATATAGATATATATATTTCAAGTGTTGTTATTATTCTAAATATTCCAACTTATATTGAAAAATATATAATTTAAGAATGAAAACAAATTATTTGGAATATTTACTCAAATATAATTTGGAGATAAGGACAATAAAACCATAATTCTACAAAAAGTATAGGAAAATTTGCCAAAACAAAATCATGTCTATGTCTAAAATGCAAAAAAATATATAATTGCTAAAAAAAATAATTCTAAAAAATACTTTTTTGAAAAAAAATGTTTTAAAAAAAAATTTTTGTTTCAGAAATTTTTTTGCTAAATCTTTTTTCATAATATATTATTTTCTCAAAAAAATACATTTAAAAAATATTAAAAAATTAATATATTAAATTCTAATTTTTTAATTTATTTTAAATATATAGTAAGAAAAGAATATATTTTTAAAAAATTCAGTGAAATAAATTGTTCAAAAATACTTTTCCGGAACAAAAAAAAAAATTCGAAACAATTTTTTTTTCAAAAAAATATTTTTCAAGATAATTTTCTTTCCAATTATATTTACATTTTTTTTTGCAGTTTAGACATAATACATAGCTTTTGTTTTGTAAATTTCCCAATATTTTTGTTGGATTATGATTGTATTGCAATTTTGCTCCAAATTATATTTAAAAAATATTCCAAATAATTAATTTTCATATTTTTTATATTTTTTGTAAAAAATATATTTTTTTAAATATAAGTTGGATGTGAGGATAATAATAATAACACTAAAAAAGAAAAAAACTATATTAAAATGAGAAGGGTAAAATTATCATTTAAAAAAATATAACTAAATGAGAGCGGGTTTTTGATAATTTTCAAAAAAAATTGGGGGGGTTTTGAAGAAGGCAAAAAAGATAGGAGTTTTTGAAGGAATCTAAAAAGATAGGAGGTTTTTCATAATATTGAGAAAAGTTAGGGGGTTTTTGAAAAATTTCCCAAAATAAAATAACTTACCACTGAAAATAATATAATGATACCGAAAAAGATTTATTAATACTGAAATCTTTATATTCACACTGAAATGTTATATTAACACTAGAAATGATATATGCCGAGATTAAAAATGATATATTAACATTTTTAATACTAAAAATGATATATTGACATTGAAAGTGTTTTATTGATACTAAAAAAACAGTATTTTGATACTCTAAAAAAAATAGATTCTCACTGAAAATAGTATATTGACAGGGAAAATGATACATTAATATCGTAAACGGTAGATTGACACTAAATACTTATATATTGGCATTGAAAACATCATATTAACTCTAAAACTGATTGCTTAAAATAGGATATTAATACTCAATAATGATAAATCAACATTATAAACGGTACATTGATACTAGAAATGATATATTGGTACTTAAAATGGTATATTAACGCTGAAAATATTATGTTGATACTATAAACAACGTATTGACGCTGAAAACTTGATATATTGGCGTTGAAAATGTTATAAATATACATTTTATAAAATATTATTGGTTTTAAAAATAAAAAACAGTTTTTTTGAAAACAAAAATAGAAAAACGGAAATGATGCCAAACGGGCCCTTAAATTTCCATTTTTTTTTATGTTCATATTGAACAATCAGCGCTGAAGGGTGGAGTAAAAAAAAAACTTTGGTGATAATTCTCGTCTGTCACGTGTCGCGTTCGTATTAAGGAGGTGGCGGTATATATCTCGTTCAAAAATATAGACTTTTTTATTTTAATATATATCCCATTTTTATTTTGATCATATTACTGGAAACTTAATTGAAAACTTTTAACTTATATAACAATTTTACTTTTATTAACAATAAATTTTAAAACCTAAGGTTTCTTTCAAATTTTTTTAGATATTTTAGATTCAACGTGAACTAAGAAACTAATAATAATATCAACTAATAACAATATTTATAATTTAATTTTATACAGTTAAAATTCATTATCAAGTAGCAACCTATTGACTAAATACCAACCAATTTGGAATTTATGAGAAAAAAAAATTCAAGTACAATTTTCAGATAGTTTTTTAATTAAGCAGCATTCGTTTGAGAAACAATTCGGCAAACAACATCGATTTGAAAATAATTAAAAAAAGTAGCATTTCCTTCAGCTTTTTTGGCGGAACAGAGCTTGTTCCGCCAAGGACCCTGGTGGAACATGGCATAATTTTTAATTTTCTTTAAAAATATCTTAATTAAGTTTAAAAAATTATTATTCGGCCAAACTCTTTGGCGGAACATGTTACAATTTTATATTTCATCGTTAATTAGAAATTAGCATAGAGAATTAGCACAAAAAAAACACTGTTATGCCAAATAGTGTGATGGAACAATGATTTTTTTTTTTTTTTTTTGCTAAATTTTCTGAGCCTTTTTTAGAGGGGGGAGGATTATAAAAGAGTTCCGCCAATAGAAATTAGCATGGAGAATTAGCACAAAAAAAAGACTGTTATGCCAAATAGTGTGACGGAACAATGAATTTTTTTTTTTTTTTTGCTAAATTTTCAGAGGCTTTTTAGGGGGGGGAAATTATAAAAGTTTTCCGCCAACAAGCTTGGTGGAACAAGAATTTTTTTTTATTTTTTGATTAATTTTCTCACTAAATTTGCAGTTAATGCTAAAAATAAAAAAAATTTTAATTTATTCCATCAGATAATCCAACAGAACAACGTTTTTTTTCTAATTAAGATTATTTAAGATTACTAAATCGTTCAGGCATGCTTCGATCTTTTGTGGAAGGGAAAAAAGTTGGCGAAAATGCTAGCTTTTTAATTATCTAAAAAAATATATATTACTTGATGAATTATTTTTTAAATGCTATTTAAAAAAAAATCCAATTTTCAAACATAAAACCTATCCCTTCCACTCTATTCCACCAATTCGTTCGACCCTTTATATCGGGGCCCACATGATGGCATATTTATGTGGCCCAAGGTGTAGAAGCCTCATGTGCGGCTGATTGTTTCTTATTCCAGTTTGGGGCTAACTTTTCCTTTTCTAAATATATAGTATTATTTATTTGCATAATAATATCTAATAAACTAGAGTTTTACCATACTGGAAACATACCAGTTTGCTATCAGTTCCGACCTCAACTTGTTAAGGATGGAGAACCTCCGGACATATTTTAGAAAAGACTCCTAAAAAATTTCAGTTTAAAAACATATCAGATATAAAATTACAAAAATATATATTATTATACCTTTACTATAAGTAATTATAATTACAATTCAGTATATAATAGCACTAGCAAAATACGATACAAATTTGAGTATTTACTATTCTTTTATCAGTGAATGAATTTGAGTAATTGAAAGAACATACTAATTTAATTTAAGTCTAATTTAAGTAATATAATACCATAATCTAAAACCAGGAGAATACTCAACAAAGAGATATCATACAAACTACCAAATGTAAATAGCTAATAAACAAAGGTTAAATATGTAGTAATAACCTAAACATGAGAATATCATACCAATTTGTTGGAGTGACTAGCGATTTTTAGAGGATAGCATAAGAAGACCACAATAGGATTCTTGAAAAAATAGCAATTTACGTATTTGGTAGAGCGAGGAACTAGTAATTGAGGAAGGAGGTTAGATAAAAAAAAAGAACGATGAACAAAGACTACTAGAAAAATAGGTATCAGACACGGTGCTATACCGTGTCTGAAAGTCTGTGCCTGACGGTGTCGTTACAGATGCCACTTTTAGGTACGGGCCTGGCCAAATACACTTTCAGGCACGATTTCACTATTCATATCAAGCACAGGTCAGTATCGTACCTGAAATGTGTCTTTCTGGCACGGGCGGTGCCTGAAGCGAGGGGTTTTCAGGCACGAGCCGTGCCTGAAAGTTGTACAAATTTTCAGATTTTACTTGGTTTTCTGGCACGGTCCGTGCCTGAAAACAGTTTCAGCGAGGTTAGTATCAGGCACGGCCTGTGCCTGATACCTGAAAGGAATCAGGCACGGCCCGTGCCTGATACTACTGTAGTTTTTTTTCCAGCACCCTTGTTTTTCTAATTCTACAGATTCAAAATAAATAAATAAATTACAAAACACACACAAATCACAATAGTATGTTCATACAAACCAATTCGTATCCAAAATATATCGTTAAATGAAATAAAAGTTCATATTCGATCTAACATAACAATATCCGTTAATTATTAAAAATACACAAACATTCATTTAAAACCTACAACAAACAAACATAAACTTAATCATCCAACCGCGTAACGGATCATGACCTTTACGAAATGTTACCTTAAAAACAACCATAATATTAGTAAATATATCATAAAGTAAGCAAATAATGCCAGTAAAAAACAAAATAAAATCCATAAAATAATCAAAATAAATGCACATACCAAATGATCAAGTTCTCTCTTCATATCAGTATTCAAAAGAGTTTGATACCCTTCTCTTCCTCCCCAAAATATATAGTTTTCTCCACCTAAGTAGTGAGTAACCTTCCATAACTAAAAAATTAATTAAATAAATAAATAGAAGGAAAAAAAGAAAAAGAAAATAATTTTTATGATATTTTTATTATAAACTTACGTAGTAGCACCTCCATGCATGTATCTTGGATGCATGAATAATTGAGCGGTTCCCCATAGTGGCTTTATATCAGTACCTACTTGCTTAATAATAATAATAATAATAATAATAATAATAATAATAATAATACCTCTAGGGTTCTGGCATGAGGAGCAATGTCTCTACCACGAAAGCACCATCTATTCACTCCAAGTTTTTCCATGAACTCAAAATGGGCTCTCACTATACCATAGAAAAATATAAATAAGTACTAAATAACTAAGATCATAAATAAATAAATAAACAAATAAATAAATAAGATAAGGTTAATTAATTACTCCTTGCTTTGGCCATTTGAATTGAATTGGTTCCATCTAAAGTTTAAAGGAATAAACAAGAATTGAATTAAATTAATAATATTAGAAATATACAGATGCCAAATAATTATAAAACAGTTTAAAAGAAAATTAGTCAAAATGGATGAAATTGAGATTTTTAACATTTAATTGACGTCTAGTTATGCTTAACATAAAGGAATGAATAAAACATAGATTAGTTAATTGGTACAAAATGTGTTAAATAATTGTCACAATTCTTGGTTGATTTTTAGAGTTTAGAGTTTATTAAGAGGAGGAAATAATAATAATAATAATAATAATAATAATAATAATAATAATAATAATAATAATAATAATAATAATAATAATAATAATAATAATAATAATAATAATAATAATAATAATAATAATAATAATAATAATAATAATAATAATAATAATAATATAATCTGACAGCTTGATTGTAAAATGATTTTTTTGCATATCCTGTTTTCTTTTTTAGCCTAGTAATTGCATATGCACTTTTCATCTAAAAATAAATAAATAAAAAGATTAGAAAAAATATATATAAATAAATAAGTAAAATTATCTCCTGAATAAAATCCTCCTTGGTCCAAAATAAAAAACAAAAATAAGTAGAAATTCAATACAAATGTAATCGAAAATAACACTAATTAATCCCCAAATAACAAAAATTAATAACACAAAATTATCCCTAATTAACCCCCAATTTTACTTAAATTACAATTAACCCCAAAAATTGTTGAAACCAAATGTGCAAAGAGGGAGGAGCTACCGGAGAGAGAGGTCGGTGACTGGAGGTGAGCTACCGGACAGATTTGGGCGGATCTAGGATTTGGCCGGACTATTTGAGCTTGGGTTTGGGCGGAGTTAGGATTTGGCGAGGGAAAATAGAGAGGACGGCGGGTGGCTGAAGGGGCAGTGGCTTGGAACGGCAGGTAGCTGAACGGAGAAGCTTGTTTCGTTAATTGGGCGGAGAGGAGAAGGGGGAACTGGAGGAGGTGAGTGGCGAGTCCAAGCGGCGTAGAGGAAGGAGGAACGGTGGAGATGGATGGCGGGTGACGAGTTTAGGCGACGGAGAGGAAGGAGGAACGACGGCTTCTTTCTTCCATTCATTTTTATCCCCTTTCTTTCTTTCTTTCGACTAAGGCAAATGCTAGGGGCTCATTTTGGTTAAGGTGGGACACGACACCTTCAGGCATGGGCTGTGCCAGATGAGAGTATCAGGCACAGGCCGTGCCAGAAGTGTTAAAATTTTTTTTTTTATTTGTCAGATATAGTATCAGGCACGGCCCGTGCCTGAAGGTTATATTTTATTAGTATTAGGCACGGCCCGTGCCTGATGGTATAGAGGGAATTCTGTTCAAATTTTGGCTTGAATTATCAATTTAGCGGTTGAAATGATCTATTAGGCACGGCCCGTGCCTATAGTTTATAAACCGTGCCTGATTCACTACTATCAGGCACGGCCCGTGCCTGAAGGTCAACAATTAGCGAAGGTGGTAACTATCTGGCCCGGCCCGTGCCTGAAAAAACAACACCGTGCCTGATAGTTGGTTTTGTTGTAGTAAAAAGTGATTCATGAAAATAGCAAGAATGGTTGACGATTGGGAATGAAAATTAGATATGAGCTAGATCTTGCATATTAAAAATGAATGAACTATGCTTTTTTTTAATGGTTCAATATACATATAATATATCTAAGAAGTAAAGAGCCTAGGCCGAGGTTTCTTGAGTTTATAGCTAGAGTCGAGCCTGTTTGTTATAATATAAGAAACCTATAAGCACCATCGGCTTATTTTTCCCTCCCAACATCGCAAAAATTCAGAAAGATATAACAAAAATTACAAAAAAAATATATTGATAAGCAAAAAAGTAGAATGAATACATAGAAATGTATACTGATATACGAACGATATTATTTTTTAATTAACTTAATAAGTGTACAACTAAAATGTTATAACTGTACGGTGGCATTATTTATGCGCTGTTTAAGCAGGTGATGCGAATATTTTCTCATAATATAAATACTTTATAACTAGCATAAATATTAGAATTTTTTATATTTATTATACATTATTTATGATATAATCATAATTGTTTTGTGCTAAACTAATATAATTTATAAATTAATTATTATTTGAGAAAAATGTACTTCAATTATAAAAATATTAATACTTCAATTATTAGATAAAAAATGAAACACAACCGCAGAACATTTTTTTTAAAAATAAGTCATCGTATAAATATCTATTATTTGAGTGTATTTTGAATGGTCCGCTAGGGGTGGACATGGGTCGGATTACACGGATTTAGGCCGAAATCATGACCTAACCCAATTATCACGGGTTTATGATTTCTCAACCCGAACCCAACCCATAATTCTTATAAAAATTTCACCCGGTGATTTTTTTTGTTGGGCGGGCTAACTTGGTTTTGAACTTTATTAAGCGTATGTTACACAAATATATATTAACCATATATAATTAAAGATTTTAACATGTCAATAAACAAAAAAAATATAAAAAAATAATTTTATTAAAATTTCATAGGTAATGTATACATGTCAAGAATTTGTGAGAAATATAAACTTAGGATATTCACCACAAAATGGGTATTTGCACAAGCGATTTAATATTTTAAGTTTATAATTGGAAGGTAATAATTATGAATTATAGAAATAAAAATTAAAAATATAAAATAACATATAAACTTGCAGTGGAAAAGGAAATAAAAGATTGAAAAATATAAGATGACAATTTAGTTTGGAGTGTGCGGGTTAGGTTGGGTTAATTTAGATTTTTAATTTAAAATCCATAACCTAACCCACTATTTCAGATTATTTAAAATTTAAACCTGGATCCAACTCAACAACTTCAAAACCCGCAAAAAACGGGTTAGACCTGATCGGATTAAACGGGTTGGGTGGGTTGGGAATTATTTGTACAACCCTATGGTCTGCTTCAAAATGATATATGTTGAAATCTCAATTATTGGGTACTATTTTATAATTCTATTTAGGCTAAACAGCAATCTTATATTAAAAACCCTTACCACATAATATCCGAGTCGGTACATCGGCCTAACCCCTATCCTTATCCACTTCTTTAATAATTATTAATGTCCCAAACTCTCCCAATAATTTATTATCATACCATTTTCCCGAAATAAAATAAATCAGCTTTGCTGATAGCTAAACCGGACATGTGTCGAGGGACAAACGGCTGAACGTCCTGTTCTGTGGCGCCCACAACTTGCCCAAAACGGCACACCTGCCCACGTAAGCCCCCTGAAATGTGGGGCCAGAGACCATGCTGCCACGTGGACGTCGACATGCTAGTCACGACAAGAAACATAACGTAAGCAGTGACAGAATTGGAGCAGGCGCAAGGAGCCGTTGGATTGTCTCCACGTGTGTAAGTCCACGGTCAAATGAGTTCGGTCACTGACCTCTTGTGTGGCTCTGGAAGGTTTATTTCGACAGGGGTTGCTGTATAGACTCGGTGTACAGTAGAACCGACTATAGTAGATCACTTTATTTTGAAATATAATTGGTGATATTGCTATTTATATATATATTTTTCTCCAAAGAAAGAACTTTATTTTTCTTAGATTTATATTTAAATAAATATATTACTTTTGCTACAATATGTTAACATAGATATCAATTATAAAATTATTTCTGTTATTCTGCAATTAAATGATACAAGTTTATTAATAATATCATTATGTTACTTCGATAGAACTGTTAACCACATTAATCATATCATTTATACTATTACTTTTGATCTAGACATTGGAAGTTAGACCACGACCAAAGATTGGACAGAAATAATTGCTGAGCCCACACGTGTCGCAATCTTAAAGCTCTATAAATGGCGAGCTTCTCTCCGTTTCTAAGTTTCAAGCCTCCCCCTCTCATAACCCTCCGTAAGAGATAAACCACTTAAAGGAAATACTTGAAAAAAAAAATCAAGGGATAAATAAACACCCTCAAACTATTCTAAATCAATCCGAAGGTTGAAATTAAAAGACGAGAAGAATGAACGGCCATGATTTGCACTTGCCCCCCGGCTTTCGATTCCATCCGACGGATGAGGAGCTAGTGATGCACTATTTGTGTAGAAAGTGTGCTTCCATGCCAATTGCTGTACCGATTGTTGCTGAGATTGATTTGTATAAGTTTGATCCTTGGCAATTGCCAGGTAAATTACTTCCAGATTTTAATTTTATATGTATGTTAGCTTAAAATTTTAGAAATTTATTTCTGAATTGATTCTTTGGTCAGATCAAGATGAGCTTGTAAGATTGTGTGGTAGTAAAATTGTGATAAAAAAATTCATCAATTTCTCTTTCTGTTGAATCATTTCGAATGATGAAATGATTAGTCTCGGTTTTTGGCACCGTGCAGATTAGGTACTGCACCGAGCCAGAACCAGGTGACTGTACCTCAAGTTCGGTACCAGTCAGTACCAAATCCGTACCACTGATCAGGTAATGGTGAATGACTTCTCACCTTTCCCTTTTCCCTTTTCATTAGACCTTTTTGTTAGTTTTGAGTTCATTAGCCAAAGGACACCTAACCCTTTTCCTTCATTTCTGACAGTTGCTACCAAATAAAAAAACAAAGAATAAAGCAACAATAATTGAGCGGTATTTCTAATTAAATAATTAATAAATATTTCCAGAACTGGCATTATACGGTGAAAAAGAGTGGTATTTCTTCTCACCAAGAGACCGTAAATACCCGAACGGGTCAAGACCGAACCGGGCGGCCGGGTCGGGTTATTGGAAGGCGACTGGAGCAGATAAACCGGTTGGTTCGCCTAAACCGGTTGCGATAAAGAAGGCCTTGGTTTTCTACGCTGGCAAGGCTCCGAAAGGAGAGAAGACTAATTGGATCATGCATGAGTATAGACTCGCCGATGTGGACCGATCCGCACGAAAGAAGAATACTTTGAGGGTATGTTTGTTATTTTTTTATTATTTAATTATTGGTTTTAATTCATTATATAAATCACTTGCGTGCTAATTGATCGGGATCTCATAATTTTGGTTCAAATAAACGAATCCGGTACAAGAATCAGTTCTAAAAACTTGGGTTAAATTTTTTTAGCATTATTGTTTTGGTTAATTATTGTACTAAACTATACTTAACCAAATAGTAATTAATATTTTTGTTAAATGGCAAGTGATCAGTTTTAAAAACTTGGGTTAAATTTTTTTAGCATTATTGTTTTGGTTAAGTACTGTACTAAACTATACTTAACCAAATAGTAATTAATACTATTGTTAAATGGCAAGTGATCATTTATTCCATTCGTGAGACCATTGCATGGGATGACGAAGACCCAGACCCGTGATCGAATCCCACGACCCTAAAAAAAAATACTATTGTCAAATGATAATGGCATTGTAACCTAATAATTTATTAAAAAAATGTGATTAATAAAGAATTGAACTTATCCGAAGAGTGATATTATATTTAGAGTAATTAAAATGCATCTAGAAGATAGTAGCCACCAAATAGAGGGGTCCAAAATTAGCCGCAATTTTTGTGTACCAAGACCAATAGGACCAGAGTATAGGCAATTGTTATTTTCAGTTGAAATCAAGTGGGGATGGGCAAAGTTTATTGTAATCCCCATATTTCTATTATTGGGCCCAATTATATGTATTATGTGGCCCTGATCTAGAAAGCTGTACTTTTTGCATTATTGTGGAACCTCAAGTTGTCCAGTTGTGCACCTGATATTAGGAATTAAACATTTGGACCCATTGCTTGTCACTAAATTCACTTTCTATTAATTATTATATGTTTTAATTAATTAATTAATTATTATTATTATTATTATTATTATTATTATTATTATTATTATTATTATTATTATAGTTCTTAATACTTTTTCAATAAAGGTTGTCATAATTTCACATATAAATTTTAATATTTTGCATGTATTTAGATAATAGCTTTTATTAAACTAACAATTTGTATTTTGAAATTTTTAGTATTTTGCATGTTATAAAAATAATAATGCTTTAATTTCTAAATATTATTGTTAAAAAAAAAAAATTTTTTTAGAAAAAAGTTTTGTATTAATTTGTAAATAATAATGCTTTATTAAATACATTTGTTATAAGAAAGATTTGTTTTTGAAAAAAAAGGTTGTATAAATGAAACTAATATTTTAAGATATTTTTGTGCATTAATAACTGGGGATATGGACGAGAATTAGGCGGCTATCATTTTCCAAATTATTTAGTGTTCATATCAAATGTTGCTTTCAATGTGTGAAAGCATTTGATTCCATCACCTTCTAGCAAGTACTAATTTATCCTTATGAGGCATGAAAAGGACCTTTCAGGAATACTTACAGCTGAGGTTGGACTTTTATGACAAAAACAGCTGCTTTTTATCTGTCATCAGCATCAAGATAAAAAGCATTGATAATGACCCATTTGTAATATTCCAGTTGATCAATATCATCTTGTATGAGTATTCAAATTTAATCATCAACCCATCATTTTATTTTTTAAATTCTAACATGTATTATTATTTTCCCCTTCATGCTATTTTTTAAATTCTAATATTTATTATTTTTTTTATAACAGCTGGATGATTGGGTATTATGTCGCATTTACAACAAAAAAGGCAGCGCAGACCGGCCGACCACAAACCTAGACCGAAAATCCGACATCCCCAAAACCTTCATCCAACCTTGTTTTTCTCCACCTGAACAAAAGCCCATTTTGCCCCTACTCATGCCACCCATGGCCGATTTCACATGTTTTGAGCCCCGGTCCGACTCCATGCCAAAGTTAAATACAGACTCGAGCTGCTCTGAGCATGTATTTTCGCCCGAGTTCACATGCGAGAGGGAAGTTCAAAGTGAGCACAAAGTTAGGGAATGGGAGAGGAGTTTTGATCAAGGGACACTTGGCTCGGTTGGGGCTGGAATTGGTTCGGTTGACTCGATGGGTTTGACCGGGTTCGGGTCAAGTGGGTTAGGGAATGATCCTTTCTTGCAGGATATTTTAATGTATTTAGGGAAACCGTTTTGAGGGAAGAATTGGGAGATTTGATCTGGTTTTTACTCGATATGACCTGGCGAGCCGTGAAGATATCATGACATGAAGGTATTATACCGTGCTTAAAAAAGATAATTATTATTCAGAAAAAAACTTGTATCATATGATGTGATATGATAGTACTATAGCACAAAGCCTCAAAATACATAAAGTGAAGTGGCGGCGGCGATGATACCAGGTTAAGTAGATCGAGTTAGATTGGGGGTAATATTAAGGTGTAAATGGATATTGGTTTGTATGTATCAAAAAATGATGAAAAATGGTATATTTTTGCAAGATTGGTAGTCAGGTTATTTGATGGAGATTTACAACAAAGATTCAATGTGACTTCTGTTTTTATTTAAGAAATTTATGTGTATTGTAGTTTTTTTGGATAATTCGTCGGGTATATATATTTTTTGACAGCTTACTTTTCTTCGAACTTAGTATAGCCTCACGTATATTAGCTAAAACTCCCAACATAAAAAGGATCGAACCCGTAACAGAGAATTGAAATGCCTACTCCAACCAGGTCGGCAAGGGATTTTATAAGACATCACTTATCTTCCACCATTATAATTGCTTTCCCTTATCATAGTATTATCACCTACCCAATCAAACCTATAAATTATTTAAAGAGGATATATTTGTGGCTGATAGTATTACTAATATGGTAATATTACTTAAAATTACTATGGCTAATGATGTCACTAATATAAAAGATATACTTTTGTTTGCACCATATCATACATATGGTAAAGCAGTTTGGATAAGAAAAAAATGAAATTTTGATATGTATTCCTAAAAAATGATTAAATATGGATCAAGCATGTTCATGTGAAGAGAGAAATAGAAGATCATAGTTAAAAAAATATAATAAAATATCGGATAAATTTCATTCTAGATCACTCAAGTTTAAAAAATAATCAAATTATTCACTCAACTTTCAACTGTTTCTTATAATTCACTCAACTTTAAAAAATGAGAAAATAAATTACTAAACATTCAATTATCTCACATAGGTGACTCAATTTCGAAAAAAATAATCAAATAAATCACTTAACTTTTAAAAATGATCAAACGTGTCATTCAACTTTCAATTATCGAGACAATTGAAAGTTTAATGACTACATGAGTAAAACAAGGAAGAATGGCACTGAAAGGAGAAGAATGTTCAAGTGTCCTGTACGAACGTTCAACAAACGAGAAAATCAAGTATGACGAGGCAATTGCTCTGTTTCGGTCTTGTGGGGGAGACAGAGATAATTTTATGGAAGAGGTGAAGAAAGTGGATAAAGGGGGCCTTGATGAGATGACCTCATTGGTTAGGTGACTTTTAGCCAGATTTTAAAGCAGGACATTTATTTCTTAATGTTATTTTTCTTTCCTTTGTATTGGGATGTGGAGAGTTTTATTTTGGGCTCAACTTTGTTTTGGGTGTATGGATGTGTTGGGCCGTGATTTGGGCTGTTAGGTGGATTTTTTGTATGCTCTTATTTAATGGGTTGTGGGCTTGGGTAGTGACTTTTAGAAGGAGCAATTGTAAGCAATTAGTTCATGGGCTGTGGATTTGGGTAATAGTTCGTTAGGCCGTTTATGGGCAATGTAGTTCTTATTTTGCTTTTATTATTAAAAAGTGTTGGCCTGCCCCTGTTTATTTATTTCTTGGTTGCCTCTCCACTGTGCACTCTCTCACTTTCTTATCTTGTCTCCCCCAAAGCTCCAAAGGCTGACTCTTACTCTGATAAATGAATCGGAATCAAAACCCTATTTTTTCTCTTCTTACAGGGAACGTAAGAGGCTTGAATGCAAGTGTGAAACGAGCTACTATTAGACGATCAATTGAGAGCATGAACCCCATTCTAATTGCTCTCCAAGAGACCAAGCTGAGAGCGATTTCGAGCATAGACCTGGCCGAAATTTGTGAAATGAAATTGAGAAATATGAATGCATTCCTTCAAATGGAGCTTCTGGAAGATTGTTACTTGCATGGAATGAGGTTTATTTAGACATTATGAATGTTTCGAAAAGGGATTTCTCCATCACTGCCTTATTCCAAAACAAAAAAAGAGATGGCTTTGTTTTTGGGGCAACAGATGTTTATGGACCACCCGCGCCAGCCAATTTGCCATTATTTTTCGAGGAATTGACTGTGATCAGTGAGACCATGGAGATGCCATGGAAGATCATGGGAGATTTCAACATTACCATTGACGAAGAAGAAAGAAATGGTTCTAATCACAATGCTAATTGGACTTTGATTTTCATAGAATTAGTTGATGAGTGTCTCTCATTAAACTAAGCTTAATAGGATGCAAGTATATTTGGACGAACAATAGAGACGATCCATCGCTGGTAAAATTAGACAGATTTCTCTTGTCAGCAAATTGGTTAGAACTCTACCCAAATACAACTCACAAAGCTGCCACAAGAACGACGTCCGACCATTGCCCGGTGCTATTAGAAATAAGGGGGAACTTTAATGGGGCTAAAGTTTTTAGAATGGAGAACTTTTGGCTCAAAAACAACTCTTTTAAGGAAATGGTGCAAGATTTTTGGACTCAAGAGGCAGTGACTAACTCTCATCAGCTTCATCATAAATTCGACCTTCTCGCTAAAGCCATTAAGATTTGGTCACATGATAGGACTACAACATGGAAGGAGCAATTTAAAAGCTGTCAAAGCATTATAGATTTCATTGATAGAGCTGAAGAGAAAAGGGGCCTCACACATGTAGAACAAATCTTGAGAAGATGGACTAAAGTAAGAATTACTAAGCTTTGTGAAATTGAACAAATGAAATGGAAACAAAGAGCGAAATGTAGATGGACCGTACAAGGAGATCAAAATACCAAGATCTTTCATGTAATGGCGTCAACAAGAAAGAGAAATAACAACATTATATGTCATTAGTGATTCTCATATGAATAGTGTGCTTGTTTCTACGACCTGAGGTTACCATGGATTCCTGTATGAGGAACTGCATACTTTAATATGATCTTACGTCATCCGTAATGGGATGATCATTAGGGTCATCGTTAGATATGCACTGAATCATGACGGGGAATGTGAGTGATCAAGATGGGATTTGTTCCTCTCGTTAAGAGGGAGATACCTCTGGGCCCCGTGATGAACTAGGACTGAGGGAAATGCATGGCCATGCTCAAAATGGATTAACATGTGCTGTTAATATCATTTAGTATTTACTCAGTCTAATTCTCGATCAGGAAAGAGACTTTGATCAAACTCAAGGATGACATACTTCCATGCCTTGTGATCAAAACATATATCGTAGAACAAAAGGACTAAGCAAATGTCTATTCAGATAAGTTTATGATCGCCGATCATTTCATTTAACATGGGTAGTCATGACATCAGTCTAGATGTTACTTATTACTTATGATCTTTAGAAGATCGTTGCCAGCGTTAAATGGAACCTACACGGTCATACAATGAACTCCATTTGTCCGGGATGAAAATACCTCAATAACAGTTATACATGTGATGTATAAATGGGCGAAAGAATAAATCAAATATTGTATATTTGATTGTGCTGGAATCACTGTTCACGTGCTGGAATTACTATTCAAGCGCTGGAATTACTGTTCACGCGTTTGAACAGAACACATATGGTATGTGCTGATTTGCTTGGCGGACAAGCATCGTTTATTTGGAAACAATGGTCCGTTCGAAGCAGGTATTACTGTTCACACGGATCAGGAAGATCCGAGGTATAAATTTTAAATGGCTAATCTCGTACTTTTATTCCCTTAACGTAGATCGTAGGGCGGGTTAAATCCATAGGTTCCGCTGCGCATGTAACGTACATGGCTATGGATTTCCCAGCAGTGGCATCAGAGTGTTCGTTAAGGAAATAATCGTCGATTACATATTTAAAATTTAGTAAATTCTAGTATAATAAATTTTAGGGTTTTGAAAAATATTATTTCAAAACATCACGGAAATAGTTTCTGGAAATATAATATTGGATATTATGATTTCTTTGAGTTTCAAGAATTAGTTTTTGAAACCCGTTTTGGAAACGGAACTAAAACAAAAGAAAATACGAATTTCCAGCACGTCTCCGTTGAGAACGGAGTATTTTCGTTGAGAACGGAATAGTTCCGTTTTGAACTGAATAGTTCCTTTCCCAACGAAATAACGTTGAATTTTGTGAGAAATCCTAATTTTGTTATACATGGAATTTAAATATACAAATATGGTATGAGCTTTAGATCTGTGATTGTTCTGTGATGTAATCTTGTGTGTTGATGCTTGTAATTTTATTTAATATCTATGGCAACCAGTGAAGCTCTTGGTACTTAGACAGTCTTCCATGTGGGTCATGCCAAAGCTGAGCATATGGAGGATTATTTTTGTAAAGGAGGGTATGCGGGAAATGACTTCCAGCATAGGTCATGCCAAAGCTGAGTGTGCTGGACTCTATTTCGCCGATAATCATACATTGTTAAACTTAACTGAGCAAGCAAGTCGGACTTGGGCTCAGGGAACAAGATGGAACAATACACCGGGCATATGATGCTCATTCCATAAAAGGAAAGAGTTGTATATGATACAATTGAAAGTGTTCCTACCTAAATAGTTGTGTATTGAGGGTTGCGCCAAAGCGCACTTAATACTCAATAAAATACGGATCTTGACTCACTATGAAACTTCATTTAATTGAAAATTCCAAATCAATACTACTGAAGGTGGTTGATTTGTAGAAAATAGTGGGAGTACAATATAAGAAACACCAAAACAAAACAACCCCAATGAACAAATAATAATGGCACTTTACATTTTAACTTGTAGAATAATGGCAAATAATAACAATTGGGTTGAATTTGCGATCTATCCTTGAGAAGGATAAGCTCAATGGGTCTAACTTCCTTGACTGGTTTAGAAACCTGAGAATTGTTCTCAAGGCTGATAATAAACTGTATGTCATAGAAGAGGCTTACCCAGAGGAACCAGAACAGGGAGCCACAAGGGCTGCCCGAGATGCGTATGCTAAATACGTCAAGAACGACACGGAGATAGCTTGTTTCATGCTAGCGACCATGACCTCCGAGCTTCAGAAGCAACTGGAGGACATGGGTGCTTACGATATGATCGTAACTCTCAAGAAAATGTTCCAAGAGCAGGATAGAGTTGAGCGCGACAAAGCGACCGTCTCTTTGACTGACATGAAGATGGCTGAAGGTTCATCTGTGAGTGCTCACGTACTCAAGATGAAGAGCTATCTTGATCAATTGGAGAGGCTTGGTTCAGCTATGCCCAGAGAATTGGTTGTTGACATAATTCTCGGGATGTTACCACCTAGTTTTAAGCAATTCATCATGAACTATAATATGCATCAGATGGAGAAATCCATCACCGAGTTTCATGGGATGCTTAAGAACGCACAGGAGGACATGAAGACAAATGTTGTCAAAGACGTCTTAATGGTTCACAAGAAGAAGGGTAAAAAGACCGGGATCATGAGCAAGGGTAAAGGCAAGGTGTTGCCCAAACCTAAGATCAAGAAAGACAAAGAGGGAGTTTGCTTCCATTGCAACAAGGTTGGCCATTGGAAGAGAAACTGCAAACTCTATCAGGACGAAATCAAGAAGGGTAGTGTGACTACCGTTTCAGGTATTTTTGTTATTGAAACTAATTCACTTACTCCTAAATCTTGGGTATTGGATACCGGATGTGGTACTCACATTTGTAATGATGTGCACGGACTACAAAGGAGTAGAAGATTAGCTAAGGGCGAAGTCGACCTGCGTGTGGGAAATGGAGCAAGAGTTGCTGCATTAGTCGTAGGAACTTATTTACTGACTTTACCTAGTGGACTTGTATTAGTGCTTAATAATTGTTATTTTGTACCTGCTATGAGCAGAAATATAATTTCTATTCCTAGTCTAGCTTTGGATGGTTATAAATTTGTTTTTGAGAATAATAATTGTTTTATCTTAAAGGATAATCTTTTCTATGGAAATATTCTATTCGAAAGAGGTCTTTACGTGCAAGATCTTAAGAAAGAGAATTATAAGTTCATACATAACATTAACACTAAACGATTTAAACCGAATGACTCAAATACGACATACCTCTGGAACTATCGCTTAAGCCATATAATTGAGAAATGCATTTCTAAACTCCACTCTCATGGACTTTTAGACTCATTTGATTTAGAATCATTTGAGACGTGCGAGTCTAGTTTACTTGGCAAGATGACTAAGAAACCCTTCACAAAAGTTGGTAAGAGGGTCAATGACTTATTAGAACTCATACATACTGATGTATGTGGACCAATGAGTACGCCGGCTAGAGGTGGGTATGGGTACTTTATAACTTTCACGGACGACTTCTGTAAATATAGTTATGTCTACCTAATGAAGCACAAGTCTGAATCCTTTGAAGTGTTCAAAGAATTTAAGAATGAAGTACAAAATCATCTTGGCAAGAAGATTAAAGCACTTCGATCTGATCGAGGAGGCGAATATCATGGCCTCCAGGAACTCCTCAGTTGAATGGAGTGTCCGAAAGGAGGAATCAAACCTTATTGGATATGGTTCGATCGATGATGAGTCAAACAAGTCTTTCAATGTCTTTCTGGGGTTACGCTCTTGAGACCGCCGCATTCATACTGAACATGATTCCATCCAAAGCTGTTCAAAAGACGTCATATGAGATATGGACGGGGGGTGGATGACATTATGCTTATGGATCACTAGGACATGTCTTTTTTAACTTCTTCAAGGACCCAATTCTCTCGCCAACCATCCATGCCAAAACCTACAAAATCCACAAAAAGATGAAACATCAAACCCGAGAAGTCGACCAGTTTACCAAAAGTCAACTATCTCAAAAGGGGTCAAACTGGGTACCAAATCGAAGAGCTCGACGAGACGAATCCAACGATATAAACCTTGTGAAAAAAGACCTTCAAGAACTCTGAAAAAATACAAAATTAAATTGGTAAAAGTCAACGTTTGACCAAGACTGGACAAATTAGGAGTTGCCACGTGTTCCTTCCTTCTCTCCTTAATTCCTCAGAATTTTCCTCTGGCCAATCAGAATCTGACATGTGATATAGCAGTTATTTTTCTCCTCCATTCACAAAATGACACGTGGCATAACTTTCAAAACCTGCGCACGGATTTGGAGGAATCAGACACGTGGAAGATGTTTATTAGGGGGCATGACTGGCTTGTCTGACCAGATTCAGTACGAGGATGAGAATGGGCCAATAATGAGGTGACACGTGGATGTGTTATTGAGGAAAACGATCAGTGTCAGTACAGAGGAAAGTTTTCTCTCCATTCATTTTGAAATGGCATACCTCCTTTTCTCAATTAACCTGCGCTGTGTGTATCACTTGACCGCCTAGTGAGAAAACAATGGAGAAGAAACTTTATGCGGTTTCTGCAGTACCTGAACGGATCAGTACGAGGATGGAATCTTGGCCAATCATGACTCGACACATGACTTCCTCTTTTCTCAAAATCTGCGTTTGGCAGTACGAGGTTTGAACCGAGCCAATAACATGGTGACACGTGGCCCGACAATTGTTTACCTTGATCAGTAAGGTTTCACCACGTGTAATTCCTGGTAATTATAAGGTGAATGGATAAAGACCCCCCAAAGATATACACAGACTGATTCAAGCAGATTTTGAATAAGAGAATGAAAGGGGAAAAGGTTAAACATCACCTAAATTACTACGCAATTTCAAAACCGAATCAAACATCTTTCTTTAGTCTCACAACCTTTGTTTCCAACTTTTGCAAGGGAAAATCATCTATAAATAAACCCTTCTTCTTCCTTCTAAAAACATCCACTCTCTATTCTCTAAACCATTGTAAATACCACTCTTCTTCTTCCTCTTTCTTTTTCTTTTTCTCCATGGATGGCCTTCTTTAAGTTTGTCCAAAAAACCTAATTTATTTTTGGTGCCTTGAGATAAAAGGGAGCCAAGTTTCAAGAAGGAAGTCTTATTCTAGAAGGAGCGAGATTTGAATGAAGATTGAAATCAACCAAGAGGAGGATCTAGCTTGACTCTCTATCCATTTGGTTTGATTAATTTTTCTTTTTCCTTATTTTTTCTCTCTTTTGTTAAATTAATAATTTGTCAAGTATGCGCGTGAATATTGTTTGTGTGTACATGCTTGAGTAGTTTTGTGTAGGGAAAGACCTTTTGTATAATTTGTGAAGAAATCTTGTGTTTGATTTGGACATTTTTTGTGGTTTAAGAAGATTAGCTTAAGAACACTTAAATTGTTGAGTAGAATTATTTGGAAGGATATATTTGATTCAAAACTTAAATAATAAATTAATTCTAATTGGAAGATTAGTCTTGATTTAAATTGTGACGTGTTTAGAAGCTATTTGATCATTTGAACACTTGGAAGAGGTTTTTGTGATTAAATTAGGTTTTAAATCGAGTTTATGAAAACTTGAAAGTAGAAGTTTTTGAGTTGAACTTAATCTTTGATTTTTTATTGATTCATTTTTGGAAGGAAATTTATCAAACCTTACTTTTTGAACCATTTAAATAAATTGCTACTTGTTATCGTTAATGATTTACATGCTATATGAATTGTCATAATTTCCCTATAATTTTATTAACTTTTAAAATAATAAAACAACAAAAATATTTACTTTCTATTATTATTTTCTTGCATATATTTCTATCATCTTGAACAATTCTTCATACACACTTTTCTTGCGCATAAATCACAACCCTTGAAATTTGCATATATACTTAACACTTGAAATTGATTTGTGAATTTGTTTTACTTAAGAGCAGTCTCTCTGTGGATCGAACCATAGCTCAAATACCACTTATACACTATTTGGTTGAATTAGGGTAAAATATAAATTGCTTTGTTAACACGTGATTACACCATGACACGTTTTCACGATCATTACAGAGAACCGCTACAAAACTTAAAAAAGTTAAACACGCCACTTGAAGATGAGGAACTAAGTGAGGGAATTGACCATTGGCCAACGGAAAAAGCGCCGGGACCCAATGGATTTATGGGAGAGTTCTTCAAAGCATTCAAGCAGCTTCTTTTTCAAGAATTGAAAATGGTTATCAATGGTATTCTCAAGGGTAATTTTGACTTGGGACCGCTCGTGACATCACACATCTCTCTTATACCTAAATGCGAGGCTCCTCTAGCACTAAAAGACTTTAGACCAATTAGTTTGCGGCATTCTATTCAGAGATTGGACTCTAGAATTATCCAAATACGAATGAAAGATGACATACATAGACTAGTCAGCGAGTCAGAATCGGCATTCATCCAAGGGAGAAGTATTCTAGATAATTTTGCCTACGCTCAAGAGGCTATCTCATTAGCAAATAGGCAGAAATTTCCGCTCCTTTTATACAAAGAAGACTTATATAAAGTATTTGATTACGTGTCTTGGGATTTTATTATCATGGCCTTGGTACATAAGGGCTATTCCATACAAGAAGCATACTTGATAGCCCAAGCAGTTCTAAAAGGGAGTGCTAAGGTGCTTTTGAATGAGATTCCAGGAAAATCGATTTACTTAAGGAGAGGGGTGCGACAAGGTGATCATCTATCTCCATATTTGTTGGACATCATCACAGATGCAGTCCTAGCAACCTTGAAAAAAATTAAAACTGATAACACACTCGCAGCCCCACACCCGACGATACGAACTTGCCTTATGTATGCCGATGACCTACTGCTTTTGTTAAAACCGGAATATAATAACATTGCGCTCGTTGCCGCAATGCTTCAGAACCTTGGACAATCTACTCGTCTAGTCATCAACCCGAACTATTTATGTAATGCTATATAATTGTTTTCCTTTCCAACGTGCCCGTAGGCATTCTCATTCAACAAAGTTTGATCATTACATGAGAGAGGCAACCTGACTAATCAAGACCTCATAAACATTGGTCTTACAGGCACCTAATAAGATTGAACATGATCCTTTCAAAGCTAGACTAGAGAAAGAACTGCTAAACAAAAGATGAAAAACATCAGAATTTTGCAAGACCTAATTTCCTAGTCATCTATCCTCTCAATTAACCTACTCCTTTGGCTTCAATGATAATAGGCAGTAGGTAGTATGTTCCCACCACGCCAATTCTCTTGATTCTTGCTCCTCTCTTCAAGTGGTCTGCCTCACAGTTTTGAGTCGGATTGTGATTGTGTTCCCACCACGCCAATTCTCTTTATTCTTGCTCCTCCCGTCAAGTGGCCTGCCTCACAGTTTTGAGTCGATTCTCCGATTCTGTCCAAGATCGATATTCGCCGGGATGTTATTCATTTATTGAAAAATGGATTTGTTTTGTTCATCATTCTCATATAATTAGAGAGATATCTTTAGGACTCTTGATGAATTTAATTAAAGAAATATACGGCCATACTCGAATGAATTAATAAGGAGTTATTAATGTCATTTTATGTTCAATCAAATTCGGTATCAATAAATGTTAATCGACCAACATAAGTGTTACACGTACCATGCCTTATAGTCAATATAGATACTGTGTAATAAAGGATACAATACATGACGGTCGATATATATATTGTGTACATAATAGTAATTAGATTTGATCGAATCATCGATATTTGCTTAATTTGGATAATCATAATGTCTTACTAGAGACCGCTCATTCTATATAGTTCATTGTAATTATTCTCAACATTAAGTATACTTAGAGAGTCACACACACAAAATAATTATTGAAACATACACAGAAAATCACAACTTATGTGATAAGTTGTATGAGAAAATATATATTCAAGTGCCACAGAGACACCCAAATTAATTTCGGTTAGACTCATTATTATAATAATCCACTTTTGTGAGAGAAAAGAAAGAGAGAAAAGGAGAATTTTGAATTGATCTCTTGAATTTTTGGTGTGAGAAAAAGTAAAGAACAAATACTAGCATAAATCATTCTTCATCTGTTCGGAGGGCATGTTCATGTGGATACCGGTAGAGGACGAAGCGGTGTGTGGTGTCTTATGATTCGGTATTAAAACTGTGATTCGGTTTGAGAATCAAATTTTGGAAATCGATTTGTGAAATTGGTTAGGCGAAGTATTCAAAGTAATTGATTTAGGAAATCAGTTAAGAGAAGCACTCAACCAAATTCAAATTAGCGTACAGATTAAGCATAATCCGAAGGTATTAATTTATAAGTTTTTTTTAATTTAATTGTAATTTATGGATCTTGTTGTCCTTAGTTTGATGATATTTAAAACTATTCCGAGGTTCTAATATATTTGTGTGAGAATGTCTTGAGATAAATAGTCGCACGTTCAAGTTCTTGGAAATATCACGGTCGCATCCTACCTATCTCAGAAGAATAAGAAGTCGTCACGCATGCAAAGTTTTCAAGAGAGCATTTCAAGGCATGGGAGCAAGCTTCTTAGTTCTTCATGTGTATTTATTTGTTTGGTGAGCAATTTAATTCTTATTAAAAGGGGAGTATAATCTGCAATTTTACCTATTCTGGCCAGTTCCGTTGTCAACGGAAGTGGTCCGTTACCAACGGACCACTGTGTTGGCAACGAATCCCTTCGTTGAGCAATCTTTCATTCTGTCATTTGTTTGGCTGAAATTGTGTACAGTCCATTGGCAACAGAACTGTAGGAATTTAGCCGTTTGGTTTGAAATCTTCCTTGATTGTTTTCTATTTTTGGCAGTCCGTTGGCAACGGAACTATGTAGTTTTCCTTTTCTAGGGCTGCTTCCTTCCTTCTTTAAAAAGGGGAGCCGCCTTTCTCAGAAAACCAACGATTTCTAGACAAAAAAAATGCAAAGTGGTAAGGGCTGCTAGCGAGTAAACGGGTGGTTAAGGCTAACGCAACCACCTCGCCGAACTCTGTCATCAGATCGTGTGTTCGGTATCTCTTTACTTTTTATATTTAATTTCTTATTTATTTATCTTTCTTTGTTAATTAGTATTCAAACAACCATCAACAAAGTCTAAAAACAATAAAAATTTAAAACCCTAAAAATACATTATTCACGTTTCCGCACTTTAGGCCTTTTAAACCCCCCTACAGGCCTCAATCGTTCAACAATTGGTATCAGAACGGGAATACAGACTGTTTCAAATTCCAAATTGAAATAACGTGTATTCGATTTATGATGACACCTCCGATCAATCGTCTTCAAATCGTGTACCCCGACAAACACGACGACAAGAACTGGAACGTCTGGAAGAGATGCATGATGAACGCGTTTAACCTTCATGGTCTTCTAAAGGTAGTGGAAAATGGTTTTACCGTAGACTTTGTAACAAATAGTACCATAACCTATATCGAAGACACTAAAACTAATAAGACATTTGACATAATGACACATAATCTCATTCTCACAAATATGTTAAACACATTTTCTGTAATAATAGATGGTTGTGAGAATTCTAATGAAATGTGGAAAGCTCTCCTAAATAGATTTGAGGGAAATAATCAAATGAAAAGAACCAAATTAATGGGACTTGAACAATAATTTGATAATTTTCGGATGATTGAAGGTGAACCCGTTGAGGATATGTACATTCGTATGTCACATATCCAAAACGGATTCACCGCTTTAGGAGAGAAACTAACCGATGATCGAGTTGTAGGAAAATTAATTAGGGCGATGCCATCGAGTTGGGAAGTACTTCGAGTCTCATTGGAAACCATGCAAGCAACAAAAGTATCGGGCCGGAAGAACTCGTCAACTACTTCCGTAACTTCGAAACCCGAGTGAGGCAAATGGGAACCGACTCCCAACCCAAAACGGTGGCTATTCCAGCAACAAGCTCGATTGATGAGGATGATGAAATAGCGTGCTTGGTGCGACAATTTGGTGAATTTCGAGCCAAGGAAAAGCGGTTTAATGACAATCGACGTCGCAACAACCAAAAGACGTACTGCTTTGAGTGCAACAAGAAGGGACACACCATCGACAATTGCTTCACCCTACATCCCGAGCTCGCTCTGTGGAACAAGAAGGACGATGAAAAACATGATGGACGTTCACATGATCGACGGGAGCGACGCGAAAGGCGGTCCGACGATCAACACGACAAAAGACGAGAAAAGAGACACGATGACAGAGGAAAGGACAAGAAAATCAAAAAGTCATTCCGCCAAGGTAGCAGCGTGGGGAGATGAGTCAAGCAATTCATCGGATGGTTCCGGTTCGGACTCCAACTCTAAATCGGATATGGTGAATGTTGCGTTCATGGCGTATGATGTTGTGGACGAAGTTTGGAAAGGGCGATACAAGAGATGATTCGACTCGGACAACTTCCTGCAAAACCCCGTCCTCCTACCGCGACATCTTACATCAGCACTACTTCCTCTGGTTCTTCCCGCGACACGAGTCGTGAGGTATATCTAGATCCTACTGTTAATCATATTTTAGAAGAGGTTAAGGTTCCCAGTTCAAATCAAATTGTTGAAATTGTAGAACATGGAACCCACGATGAACTAGAACACGAATTAAAAGGGCTTCGGAAGTCTCTTATCAGTACCCAAGAACTTCTCATTGTTTCCGAAACTTCGGTAAGGTCGTACAAGGCACGAATAAAAGAACTTGAAAAGTCAAATTTAAATAATTATAACGACTTAATTGACGACAACTTAAACAATAATTTAAATAATTGTATTTGTGAAAAATTAAAAACTGAAATTAGTAATCTAAAAGTCGAAGTTGTAAGTTTAAAATGTGAAAATAAATCTCTCAAGACTGCTTGCGCCAGAAATGTCTCGACTAAACTTGATTTAGACAACTTATTTATAGGACAAAAACCAAATGATAAAACCGGTTTTGGGTTCAAGAAAGAAGTCGGAACTAAACCCGCTCCTTCAAGACCTAAAAACCATACAGTAAAAAGGGAGCTAAATCAACCAAAGAGTAGAGGAAGTACATTCTTGTATCGAGACTACTCTAAGGGTCAAAGTCCTAAAAGTCGAACTTTTAAAAGTTTTAGTAAAAACAATAGGTTTCACTATCTTCATGATTTTCGGCATATTCATGAGAATAACCGCGGTGTCACAACCGAAAGACTTTATAAAAAGGGTCATAATGGTTATTTCTACGAAATAGTCGACACACATGTTCCGAGGAAGATTCAACCTAATGAATCAAACCATCGAGCTCCCAAACATTACATTAATACACATCGAAAACAAAGTTTTCCAAATACAAACAATCTTGCGAAATCATACAAGTTTTCAAAATCAAACAATTTTGCGAAATCAACTGTTTTTAGTACCAAGTGGACCGAATCAAATCTTAGGAAAGCTGAGTTTTTGAAACACTATAAAAATCATTTTGTGAAAGGTACAGAAGAGTCTTTGAACCCGACTTGTTCATTTTGCAACTATTGTTGCAAAATAGGCATATATCACTAGAGTGTCTAATGCGCAAACCTGCCAATTTCTCAAAATTTGTTTGGATGCGTAAAGATAGAAACACTAGTAGCCCTACCTCTGACTTGGAGGTACCGAAGTCTACCTAGATGCTTCGGTAAGCTCCCCCCATTTTGTAGGATTAGTGCCCTAGGCCACATGTCTTTGTACTAGGGAATGGATTATGTAATAAGTATAGGATTAGTGCCCTAGGCCAAATATATTTGTACTAGGAAATGGATTATGTATTAAGACATTATTATTTATTCAATAAAAGTTGTTTCTTATATATCTGTGTGTATGGGTTGTGAATATAAATCTTACATCAACCAAGAATGACACTTCGGGTTCACGTCATCAGAATACATGATTCTGATAGTAGAACTGTGAACCAACGTAGGACATTCTAAACTGTCCCTAGTGATATATAGGATGTTTATAGAGATAGACATACTTCAGGTAAGAAGCTACATATACACGCTAGTATATTCGCAGGCTGGATGATCATATTCTGCTGATCATGGACATAGAGATCTCAAGCCTGGAATATAGGTACTTGTTAGAGAACACGTACTGGACTGACCATACTATGAGAATATGCATGGTATATGTCATTAGTGATTCTCATATGAATAGTGTGCTTGTTCCTACGACCTGAGGTCACCATGGATTCCTGTGTGAGGAACTGCATACTTTAATATGATCCTACGCCATCCGTAATGGGATGATCATTAGGTTCATCATTAGGTATGTACTAAATCATGACGAGGAATGTGAGTGACCAAGATGAGATTTGTTCCTCTCGTTATGAGGGAGATATCTCTGGGCCCCTGATGAACTAGGACTGAGGGAAATGCATGGCCATGCTCACAATGGATGGACATGTGTTGTTAATATCATTTTGTATTTACTCAGTCTAATTCTCGATATGGAAAGAGACTTTGATCAAACTCAAGGATGACATATTACCGTGTCTTGTGATCAAGATGTATATCGTAGAACAAAAAGGAATAAGCAAATGTCTATTCAGATTGGTTTATGATCGCTGATCATTTCATTTAACATGGGTAGTCATGACATCAGTCTAGAGGTTACTCATGACTTACGATCCTTAGAAGATCGTTGCCAGCGTTAAATGGAAACTATACCGTCACACAATGAACTCCATTTGTACGGGATGAATATGCCTCAAAACAGTTAATACATATGATGTATAAATTGGTGAACAAAATAATCAATTATTGGATAATTGATTGAACAAAATAGTGTCATTCCGTTGGCAACGGAATAGTTCCGTTCCCAACGGAATATATATGGAAACTATAATAACCTTAGCTGCCAAGTATTCTGTTATGGAAATACCTATTCCGTTGGCAACGGAATATTTCCGTTGGCAACAGAATAGGCGCAGATGAGGGTTTTAGTTATGGCAACTGATTGATCGTTCGCCTCTCTCTATTCCATACACAATTGAGAAGCCTTAGAGGCCATCTATTACACAGAAAAGAGAGACAAAGTTTTGAAAGAGATTCGAAAAGTATTTCCGGACTTGTCTAGCCAAGTCCGGTTATTCCATTCGTGTGAAGTTCGCGTGGATGCGAGTAGAGGTTCTCTATCTTGAGAACTTGCGAGCGATTGTTCTTCATCCCTAGGAGAAGAAGGAGTTTCTCGAGCCGAGCTTCAAGAAGGAGTTTTTCGAGCCGAGCGTCCGGAAGGAGTTTCGCGAGCTCAGCATTAGGAAGGAGACAGTTGCGAGTCAGAATAGTTCAGACCTACATCCGTTCTTCATCTCGCGGATCGGGAAGATCCGAGGTATAAATTTTAATGGCTAATCTCGTACTTTTATTCCCGTAACGTAGATCCTAGGGCGGTTTAAATCCATAGGTTCCGTTGCACATGTAACGTACATGGCTATGGATTTCCCAACATTAAGACATTATCATTTATTCAATAAAGGTTGTTTCTTATATATCTGTGTGTATGGGTTGTGAATGTAAATCTTATGTCAACAAAGAATGACACTTCGGGTTCACATCATCAGAATACATAATTCTGATAGTAGAACTATAAACCAACGAATGACATTCTAAACTGCCCCTAGTGATATGTAGGATGTTTATAGAGATAGACATACTTCAGGTAAGAAGCTACATATCCACACTAGTATATTCGTAGGCTGGATGATCATGTTCTGCTGAGCATGGACATAGAGATGTCAGGCCTGGAATATAGGTACGTGTTAGAGAACACATACTGGACTGACCACACTTTGAGAATAGGCATGGTATCTATCATTAGTGATTCTCATATAAATAATGTGCTTGTTCCTACGACCTGAGGTCATCATGGATTCGTGTATGTGGAACTGTATACTTTAATATGATCCTACATCATCCATAATGGGATGATCATAAGAGTCATCATTAGGTATGCACTGAATCATGACGAGGAATGTGAGTGACCAAGATGGGATTTGTTCCACTAGTCATGAGGGAAATATCTTTGGCCCCTTGATGAACTAGGACTGAAGGAAATGCATGGCCAAGCTCAAAATGGATTAACATGTGTTGTTAATATTATTTTGTATTTACTCAGTCTAATTCTCGATCAGGAAAGAGACTTTGATCAAACTCAAGGATGACATATTACCGTGCCTTGAGATCAAGACGTATATCGTAGAGCAAAAGGAATAAGCAAATGTCTATTCAGATAGGTTTATGATCGCTGATCATTTCATTTAACATGGGTAGTCATGACAACAGTCTAGAGGTTACTCATGACTTACGATCTTTAGAAGATCGTTGCCAGCATTAAATGGAACCTACAATGGTCACACAATGAACTCCATTCGTACGAGATGAATATGCCTCAAAAACAGTTATACATATGATGTATAAATTGGTGAACGAAATAATCAATTATTGGATAATTGATTGAACAAAATAGTACCAGTCTGTTGGCAACATAACAGTTCCGTTCCCAACGGAATATACATGGAAACTATAATAACCTTAGCTGCCAAGTATTATGTTATGGAAATACCTATTCCGTTGGCAACGAAATAGGCACAGATTAGGGTTTTTAGTTATGGTAACTGAGCAATCGTTCACCTCTCTCTCTAGTTCAAATAGAAGGGCAGAGACTCTCTATTCTACACGCAACTCAGAAGCCTTAGAGGCCATCTATTACACAAAAAAGAGAGAGAAAGTTTTGAGAGATATTCGGAAAGTATTTCCAAACTTGTCTAGCCAAGTCCGATTATTCCGTACGTCTGAAGTTCGCGTGGATACGAGTAGAGGTTCTCTATCTTGAGAACTTGCGAGCGATCGATCTTCAACCCTAGGAGAAGCAAGGAGGTCGCGAGTCGAGCTTTAGGAAGGAGAAGGTTGCAAGTCAGAAAAGTTCAGACCTACATCCGTTCTTCGTCTCGCGGATCAGGAAGATCCGAGGTATAAATTTTAATAGTTAATCTCATACTTTTATTCCCTTAACATAAATCCTAGGGTGGGTTAAATCCATAGGTTCCGCTGCGCATGTAACGTACATGGCTATGGATTTCCCAACAGTGGCATCAGAGCGTTCGTTAAGGAAATAATCGTCGATTACATATTTAAAATTTAGTAAATTCTAGTATAATAAATTTTAGGGTTTTGAAAATATTATTTCAAAATATCATGGAAATAGTTTCTAGGAATATAATATTGGATATTATGATTTTCTTGGAGTTTCGAAAAATAGTTTTTCGAAATCCGTTTTGGAAACGGAACAAAAACAAAAGAAAATACGAATTTCCAGCACGTCTCCGTTGAGAACGGAGTAGTTCCGTTTAGAACGGAACAGTTCCGTTCCCAACGGAATAATGCTGATTTTGCGAGAAACCCTAATTTTTGTTATACATGGAATTTAAATATACGAACATGGTATGAGCTTTAGATCTGTGATTGTTCTGTGATGTAATCTTGTGTGTGAATGCTTGTAATTTTATTTAATATCTATGGCAACCAGTGAATTGTCCAAAGTTGTAATTATAGCAACTTGTGAGTTGTCCAAATTTGTAAATTACCTTTTCTAGCAATAGGATAGTTGTTAGGATAGATATTGTTTCAAGACTTCAAGGCAAGAGATCTTGGCGCAATCTTCGGAAGATGGCATTGGATCTTCACACACACAGCGAAGGGTTCGCTGAAGATTACTTTTGCAATCTAGAGATAGATCTAGAATTAGGAAGCTCATGATCGCTCCTGAGGATTTGGCTCATACCATATTTAACCTAGTTCCTGTAATGTTTATATTTATAAATCTAAAATAAAATCCTTCAGAATGTTAAGTAAGGAAGTGCTCCCCATGTCACTGAAGACCTCAGTACTTAGACAGTCTTCCATGTGGGTCATGCCAAAGCTGAGCATATGGAAGATTGTCTTTGTAAAGGAGGGTATGCTAAAAATGGAGTCCAGCATGGGCCATGCCAAAGCTGAGTGTGCTGGACTCTATTTTGCTGATAATCATACATGGTTAAACTTAACTGAGCAAGCAAGTCGGACTTGGGCTCAGGGCACAAGATGGAATAATACACCGGACATATGATGCTCATGCCATAAAAGGAAAGAGTTGTATATGATACAATTGGAAATGTTCCTACCTAAATAGTTGTATATTGAGGGTTGCGTTAAAGCGCGCTTCATACTCAATGAGGATCTTGACTCACTATGAAACCTCATTCATTTGAAGTTTCCGAATTAAAACTACTGAAGGTGGTTGATTTGAAGAAAAATGGTGGGAGTACAATATAAGAAACATCAAAATGGAATAACCCCAATGAATAAATAATAATGGCACTTTACATTTTAACTTGTAGAATAATGACAAATAATAATTCAACTGGGTTGAATTTGCGATCTATCATTGAGAAGGATAAGCTCAATGGGTCTAACTTCCTTGACTGGTTTAGAAACCTGAGAATTGTTCTCAAGGCTGACAATAAACTGTATGTCATAGAAGAGGCTTATCGAGAGGAACCAGAACAGGGAGCCGCAAGGGCTGCCCGAGATGCGTATGCTAAATACGTCAAGGATGGCACGGAGATAGCTTGTCTCATGCTAGCGACCATGACCTCCGAGATTCAGAAGCAACTGGAGGACATGGGTGCTTACGATATGATCGTGACTCTCAAGGAAATGTTCCAAGAGTAGGCTAGAGTTGAGCGCTACAAAGTGACCGTCTCTCTGACTGACACGAAGATGGCTGAAAGTTCATCTGTGAGTGCTCATGTACTCAAGATGAAGAGCTATCTTAATCAATTGGAGAGGCTTGGTTCAGCTATGCCCAGAGAATTGGCTATTGACATAATTCTCGGATCGTTACCTCCTTGTTTTAAACAATTCATCATGAACTATAATATGCATCAATGGAGAAATCCATCACCGAGTTGCATGGGATGCTTAAGAACGCCCAGGAGGACATGAAGACAAATGTTGTCAAAGATGTCCTAATGGTTCACAAGAAGAAGTGTAAGAAGACTGGGAATAAGAGCAAGGGTAAAGACAAGGTGTTGCCTAAACCTAAGATCAAGAAAAACAAGGAGGGAGTTTGCTTCCATTGCAACAAGGTTGGCCATTGGAAGAGAAACTGCAAACTCTATCGGGACAAAATCAAGAAGGGTAGTGTCACTACCGCTTCAGGTATTTTTGTTATTGAAACTAATTCACTTGCTCCAAAATCTTGGGTATTGGATACCGGATGTGGTACTGTGCAGGAACTACAAAGGAGTATAAGATTAGCTAAGGGCGAAGTCGACCCTGCGTGTAGGAAATGGAGCAAGAGTTGCTGCATTAGCCGTAGGAACTAATTTATTGACTTTGCCTAGTGAACTTGTATTTGTACTTAATAATTGTTATTTTGTACCTTTTATGAGCAGAAATATTATTTCTATTTCTAGTCTAAATTTGGATGGTTATAAATTTATTATTGAGAATAATAATTGTTCTATCTTAAAAGATAAACTTTTCTATGGAAATGTTCTATTAGAAAGATGTCTTTACGTGCTAGATCTTAAGAAAGAGAACTATAAGTCCGTATATAACATTAACACTAAACGATTCAAACCGAATGACTCAAATACGACATACCTCTGGCACTGACACTTAGGCCATATAAATTAGAAACACATTTCTAAACTCCACTCTCTTGGACTTTTAGACTCATTTGATTTGGAATCATTTGAGACGTGCGAATCTTGTTTACTTGGCAAGATGACTAAGAAACCCTTCACAAATGTTGGTGAAAGGGTCAATGACTTATTAGAACTCATACATACTGATGTATGTGGACCAATGAGTACGCCGGCTAGAGGTGGGTATCGGTACTTCATAACTTTCACGGACGACTTCAGTAGATATGGATAAGTCTGCCTAATGAAGCACAAGCCTGAATCCTTTGAAGTGTTCAAAGAATTTAAGAATGAAGTACAAAATCAACTTGGCAAGAAGATTAAAGGAATTTGAGGATCATCTCAGAGAATGTGGAATAGTTTCACAACTGACTCCTCCAGGAACTCCTCAGTGGAATGGAGTGTCTGAAAGGAGGAATCGAACCTTATTGGATATGGTTCGATCGATGATGAGTCAAACGAGTCTTTCAATGTCTTTTTGGGGTTACGCTCTTGAGACTGCCACATTCATACTGAACAGGATTCCATCCAAAGCGGTTCAAAAGACGCCATATGAGATGTGGATGGGGAAAAGCCCCAATTTGTCTTTTTTTAAAATTTTGGGATGTGAGACTTATGTCAAACGTCAGTTTTCCGATAAAGTCGGACACAAATCTGACAAGTGCCTATTCAAGGGATATCCTAATGAAACTAAGGGATATTACTTTTACCACGCATTGGAGAACAAAGTGTTTGTTCCTCACAATGGAGCCTTCTTGGAAAAAGAGTTTGTCTCTATGAGAAGCAGTGGGAGCAAAGTACAACTCGAAGAAATTCGAGACCTACCTATAGTTGCAGAACCTATTGATGGAGGAACAAACAAGCTCTCAAGGAGTTGGTGAGCTTGAAACACAACAGACTCAATATAGATCTAGTAGGATTCGTCATGTGCCTGAGAGATACGGATTTCTCGTGTCTAATAATGATGATGTGACATTCATAGATGATGAACCCACGTCCTACCAAGATGCTATGAAGAATTCCGACTCTCAGAAATGGTTAGAGGCCATGAAGAGCCGAGATGCAATCCATGCATGACAATCAAGTTTGGAATTTGATTGATCCATCCGAAGGCTTGAAGATCATCGGATGTAAGTGGACTGACGTGAATGGAAAGGTACAAACCTACAACGCAAGGCTTGTGGCGAAATGTTTCAAACAAGTTCATGGTATTGACTATGACGAAACTTTCTCACCTGTAGCTATGATTAAATCCATCAGAATTCTATTAGCCATAGCAGCATATTATGACTATGAAATATGGCAAATGAATATCAAAACGGCTTTCCTAAATGTAAATATGACCGAGGACGTGCATATGATGCAACCCGAGGATTTTGTCGATCCTAAGAATTCTGGTAAGTTTTGCAAGCTTCAGAAATCCATCTATGGATTGAAGCAAGCGTCTCGGAGTTGGAACCTTCGTTTTGATGAAGTCATCAAAAGTTTTGGTTTTACCAAAAGTGAAAGTGAGCCTTGTGTTTACATAAGTTCAGTGGGAGCACGGTAGTATTCCTAGTGCTTTACGTAGATGACATGTTACTCATGGGAAATGACATCCCAACATTATTGAACGTCAAGAAATTGTTGGAAGATAGTTTCTCGATGAAGGACCTAGGAAAAGCCTCCTACGTATTAGGAATCAGGATCTATAGAGATAGATCTAGAAGTCTTATAGGTCTGAGTCAAAATACATACATAGACAAGGTCATGAAACAGTTTAGAATGCAAGAATCCAAGAAAGGATTTTTGCCCTTGTCACATGGCGTTTCTCTCAGTAAGATACAATGTCCTACAAGTGAGCAGGAACGAAGACGCATGAATAAGATCCTATATGCTTCGGCTATAGGATCTATCATGTATGTCATGATATGTACTAGACCAGATGTGTCATTCTCATTGAGCGCAACAAGCAGGTTTCAGTCTAATCGAGGTGAAAGTCACTGGATAGTTGTTAAAAGAATCCTTAAGTACTTACGGAGAACTGAGGACTTGTTCCTAGTCTATGAAGGTATGGAAGACAAGCTCGTTGTAAAGGGTTACACCGACGCAAGCTTCCAGGCAGACTTAGACGACTTTAGATCGCAATCAGGTTATTTAGTTTACCTAAATGGAGGCGCAGTGACATGGAAGAGTTCCAAGCAACGTACAGTAGCAGATTCTTCAACGGAAGTAGAGTATATAGTCATTGTAGAAGCGGTTAAAGAAGCTATTTGGATAAAGAACTTTTTGGAGGAGCTAAGAGTAGTTCCGAGCATCTCGAAACCAGTGGATCTATGTTGTGACAACAATGGAGCGATCGCACAAGCAAAGGAACCGAGATCTCACCAAAAGTCCAAGCACATACTGCGACATTTCCATCTAATCAGAGAGATCATACAAAGGGGTGATGTTAAAATGTGTAGAGTGCCATCGGACGACAATGTCGCCGATCCATTAACTAAACCACTCCCACAAGCGAAGCATGAGGGTCATGTTAGGTCTATGGGCATAAGATGCTTAGAGTTGGCCTAGTGCAAGTGGGAGACTGTAGGATTAGTGCCCTAGGCCAAATGTATTTGTACTAAGGAATGGATTATGTATTAAGACATTATCATTTATTCAATAAAGGTTGTTTCTTATATATCTGTGTGTATGGGCTGTGAATGTAAAGCTTATGTCAACCAAGAATGACATTTCGGGTTCACGTCATCAGAATACGTGATTCTAATAGTAGAACTGTGAACCAAGGAATGACATTCTAAACTGTCCCTAGTGATATGTAGGATGTTTATAGAGATAGACATACTTTAGGTAAGAAGCTACATATCCACACTAGTATATTCGTATTCTGCATGATCATGTTCTGCAGATCATGGACATAGAGATGTCAGGCCTGGAATATAGGTACGTGTTAGAGAAAATATATTGGACTGACCACACCATGAGAATATGCATGGTATATATCATTAGTGATTCTCATATGAATAGTGTGCTTGTTCCTACGACCTGAGGTCACCACGGATTCTTGTATGTGGAACTGCATACTTTAATATGATCCTACGTCATCCATAATGGGATGATCATAAGGGTCATCATTAGGTATGCACTGAATCATGACGAGGAATGTGAGTGACCAAGATGGGATTTGTTCTTCTCGTCATGAGGGAGATATCTTTGGGCCCCCTGATGAACTAAGATGAAGGAAATGCATGGCCATGCTCAAAATGGATTAACATGTGTTGTTAATATCATTTTGTATTTACTCAGTCTAATTCTTGATCATGAAAGAGACTTTGATCAAACTCAAAGATGACATATTATCGTGCCTTGTGATCAAGACGTATATCGTAGAACAAAAGAAATAAGCAAATGTCTATTTAAACAATTTATGATCGCTGATCGTTTCATTTAACATGGGTAGTCATGACATCAGTCTAGAGGTTACTCAGGACTTACGATCTTTAGAAGATCGTTGCTAGCGTTAAATGGAACCTACACGGTCACATAATGAACTCCATTCGTACGGGATGAATATGCCTTAAAAATAGTTATACATATGATGTATAAATTGGTGAACGAAATAATCAATTATTGGATAATTGATTGAACAAAATAGTACCATTCCGTTGGCAACAGAATAGTTCCGTTCCCAACGGAATGTACAGCTAAACTATAATGACCTTAGCTGCTAAGTATTCCCTTTTGGAACTACCTATTTTGTTGGGAATGGAATAGTTCCGTTGGCAACGGAATAGGCGCGGATTAGGGTTTTTAGTTATGGTAATTGATCAATTGTTCGCCTCTCTCTCTAGTATAAATAGAAGGGCAGAGTCTCTCTATTCTACATACAACTCAGAAGCCTTTGAGGCCATTTATTACACAGTAAAGAGAGAGAAAGTTTTGAGAGGTATTAAGAAAGTACTTCCGGACTTGTCTAGCCAAGTCTGGTTATTCCGTACGTCTGAAGTGAGCGTGGATACGAGTAGAGGTTCTCTATCTTGAGAACTTATGAGCGATCGATCTTCATCCGTAGGAGAAGCAAGGAGGTCGCGAGTCGAGCTTCGGGAAGGACCTTTATCCGTTCTTCGTCTCGCGGATCAGAAAGATCCAAGGTATAAATTTTAATAGTTAATCTCGTGCTTTTATTCCCTTAATGTAGATCCTAGGGCGGGTTAAATCCATAGGTTCCGTTGCGCATGTAATGTACATGGCTATGGATTTCCCAACACATTTTACCTAAGCCATACTTTCAGGGGGAGCTATGGGCAGGAAATCATATTAGTTAAATACCCATCATTTTAACTAATATGCTTTCTCGTGTAAAACCGATCAGTGGTGCTTGGATATTGGTTGTTCCCGCCATATGACCTGGGATAAGAGTGAGTTCAAGACTTTGTGACCTTTCGACGGTGGAGATGTCACTTTTGGTGGAAATCAGAAAGGAAAAATAGTTGGTGTTGGCTCGATCGGCACAAGTAATTGGACATTGGAGAATGTCTATTTTGTGGTAGGACTTAAACATAACCTAATTAGCATAAGTCCATTGTGTGATGCAGGATATGATGTGAAATTCGATAACATGAACTGTCATGTGATTCGAAATTCAGATCATATTACAATTTGCATGGGAAATAGAAAGGGTAACCATTATTTCTGTAACTTTCATACCTTTGTGCCATGCACTCATTGTCTGACCGCTTCGGAATCGAGTTCATATCTGTGGCACAGGCAACTGGGCCATGTATGTATGGACATGATTTTGAAATTATCCCGCAAAGAACTAATTTTAGGTTTGCCATCATACAAACTTAAGCTAAATGGATTATGCGATGCTTGTGAGCGTGGTAAGCACTCCAAGTCATCGGCTTTTAAGTCGAAGTCCGTGATCTCGATGATGCGCCCCCTCGAGCTACTCCATCTCGACTTGTGCATCCCTATGAGCATCTCCAGCATCTCCAGCAGCGAAAGAATAGCGAAAAAATGACGCATCAAAATTCTGGTCAACCGTCGCAGTCAAAGTCAACTCTTTCTCTCTCAAAAGTGCTGATTTTCCGAAATGCTCGGAATTAAACAAACTCACCACCATTTGACTCATCTTGACAAGACAAGCACAATCGTATCATTTATCATCGCTGGCATCGCCGGAATTGACCGAAAAACATGAAAAACCTCCTGCTAGCCATGAAAATAGACCGTTTAAGCTGAGAAGTTCTCGAGCTTGCCATTTTCTCTACAGACCTCTGTTCACAATAATTCCAATGCAGTTCTCTTCTTCTTGTTCTCTTCTTTCCAACCAATAACTCAATAAACGATGAAGAATTGGGTGAGAAATGTGAGTTTGAAAAAGGTGTTCGATGAACTAAATTCTGTTTTTGCTGAATTACACCATTCGAGCAGAATTTTATCAAGCCAACCATTTCCTCCAAAGACCTCCTTTTTGTACAAAACATTATCTTTGCCTTGTTCCCCTCTTTCCATGGATACCAAGTAATCCAAGAATGGTGAAGGAATGAGAGAGTTATTCAAGTTGGAATTCACGCACATACGCTGTTTGACAAAATAACTCAACCAGATTTTCAAACTATTATTGCCGCCATTGTTGAAACTCGAGGTTCAAGAGAAGTTAGAAGCTAAAAACATAATAGGAGGCTTTTAAATTGCATGGTGCATCTCTCTGGAATGGTAATTTGATCGAGAAATGGATGGAGATACGAGTTCTACTCACCACTTTGATGGTTTTCGAGTTATTTCTCAAGCTGGTGGTTAACGATGAAATTCGAGTAAATGGAGGATAATTAGAATATAAAATTCATTGTGTAGCATCGTGGGAGATTGAGAAAAAGTGCCTACTTTTTAATATTGTTGGCTGAAACTCGAGTTTGCGCTCGAGAGGCCATTAATGGCGGAGCTGGAGGTAATACCGGGCAGCAGTTGGTAAAATTGGAATAACTCGAGTTTTACTCAACCGTTTCGCACCATTCAAATCCCCACAGATTCATAAGAACGAGAGGAACATCTTTATTATGGAAAATTCATGCTAAAAAGTAGCTAATCAAGAGTTCTAAGTGATTGTTTGAAGAGAAATAAAAAATTGACAGAAGTTGCACTTGCCAAAAACCTTACTCGTTTCACTCAAATTCTAACCGTTTAGCCATAGTAGATCGTAGATGGGACCACCAACCAGACTCTCAACGAATTCAACAACTCGCTCTTCAACTTTTCAATCAAATCTGAACATTCCGCCCAAAACAGAGACTAAAAGTTCCGCCAAAAAATCTACTCAAAACTCAGCCAAATTCAATGAAATTTTAACTAGATGCTCCTCATATCCCGCTTGATCTAACTGTAGTACTAGAAATTCCCGGTTTGTCCCCTAACCTTCCCTCCATTAAAAATAGGTCAATGGACTCTCCAGTCAATTTCAGTCTATAAAACACCCCTCAATCCTCTCCTTAACTTATACACCACTCTCCATCCTTCTTCTTTAACCTCTCGAACCACCATTAATGAGTTTCCAGCTTTCTTGAGCTCTAATTTTCGTTTTTGAGTGAAATCGCGCAATTTGGGGCTGATTTGGGAAAAAATCGTATCGGTCGATTCTAGCTTGAATCAAGGGGCAATTGGAGATTCAAATCGACTCAAGGGAGTTACCGGCCGGTTCTCCAAGTATCGGTTTAATCCAATTCTCTTTTAATTGCTTGATTTGAATTTTAGATCGCAAGAACCCAATTTGTAGTAATAATGATTAAATCTTGTGAAATTCTTTTTCTTGTGGATATGTGTGAGTAGATCTAGATAGGGAAGGGAATTTGTGATTTGTATACATGAAATCTTGCTTATTAATCTTGTAATTTTGCTGAATTTTGATGAATAGTCATAAACACACACATTTTTTAATAAATTGGGGAAAATTGCTTAGCTTAGTATTTTTCATCAATTGATCTATTAAATCTAAAATATTTAGCTTAGTATTTTGTGTGATTAATTTGGAGTTGTGATTGATTTAAATCAAGTTTTGTTTTGAAATGGCTGTTTTAGAATAAACTAGTTCCTGAGTCAATTTCTTGAGTAAATCTTAGCTTAGATTGCTCAAATCCATCATCTAAATCTGAGAAATTATATAATTAGTGATTAATGATTATTACACATCATAAATTTCCTATAAATCCCTATTTTAAAACAGAAAGTCAAATCCTAATGCAGTTTCTGTCTTACTGCTGTTCTCTCTCTGTTTTTCAGTCTTTTGCCCTTAATTTCATATCTAATTCAAATCTGAAAAATTAACTAAATATTTTTAAAATTTAGTTCTCATTCGTAGATAATTTTCAACCCACATTTTGCCCAATTCGGATATGTAATCTGTGAGATATTAATTTTCAAAAATTGTAGTTTTTCTGTTTTTTAAACTTTTTGTCTAGATTTACTGTTCCTTGTCTTCTGAATTTTTAAAAACATAATAACAAATAATAAAAATCCAACAATAGGTCTACTTGAAGTAATTTGAAGTGTAGAATCCAAATATGAATTTTTAAATAGTAGTTGTTAAAACAGATTAGGAGATATTACCATTTTTGTGAGTGCTGGTCTGTCAGAACCAGTTTCAGATCCAGATCTGAGTTTTCATTATAAATTTCAAAATACAAAACATCATTGAACAAAAATTTAACAGATAATCCAAAACTTGATAATTGAATTTCTTTATAATGTTTTGATTTTTTCAAGATTTGGTGATTTTTACCTTGAATATGATATTTAGCTTTATATCATCAAAGTATGTGACTTTGATAGTAAAACTATAAAGTATTATGAATGATATTCTAAACCGTCCCTGATCATTCATAGATGTTTGTGAGATAAGCATACTTTATGATAAGCTATAAATGGACATCAGTATGTTAGTTGACTGATGGTCACGTTTTACTGATCATGAATAAGAGTTATTAAGTCATTAACGTAAGTATATGTTAGAGACCATATACTGGATTGACCCACCGTGAGAATACTACATGGTTCGTGTCATTAGTTATTCTCAGTAAAGAATGTATCTGTATTCCTTAGACTTGAGATTATCTCAGTTTCCTGCATGAGAAATTTTATACTTTAATATAATCTAACATCGTCTTTAACCGGGCGGTCGTAAAGATTATAATTAGGTATATAATGAATTATGCGGAGGAAAGAGTTTAATTAAGATAGGATTTGTTCCTCTCATAAATTGAGAGAGATATCTTTGGGCCTCTTGATAATTTGATTGAAGAAACGAACGGCCGTGCTCGAGTGAATTAATAAGGAGTTATTAATGTCATTTCATGTTCAATCAAATTCGGTGTCAAGAAATATTTATCGACCAACGTAAGGTTGACACATACCATGCCTTATGGACGATATAGATATCATGTAACAAAGGGATACAATGCATGAACATAAATTAGGTTTGATCGAATCATCCATACTTGCTTAATTTGGATAATCATGATGTCTTGCAAGAGACCGCTCATGATTTATAATATGTTGTGATTATTGCCAACATTAAATAAACCTACAGAGTCACACACAAAGAACAACTATTGAGACGTACATAGAAAAATCATAACTTATGTGATAAGTTGTATGAAGAGCTACATAGTCAAGTGACACATCCAATCCTACATCTTATATGATAAGGTGTGTTGCATATATGGTTACATAGTTACCATGCACATAGGATATGAAACTTATGGACTATATAGGCACAAGAGACACCCCAAAATGAAAGATTAAGAAATATTATTTTCGTCCAACTTTTGTGAGACAAAAGGAGAGAAAAATCCGAAAATTATTCTCTTATTATTTCTGTAAAAAAAAATAAAGAACGAATACTAGCATATATCGTTCTTTATCCGTTCAAAGGGGTTGTCCGTGTGGATACCGGTAGAGGACGAAGCGAAGTGTGGCGTCTTTGTGATTCGGGTTGAAACCGTGGTTTGTTTGGAGAATCGGTTTGCTTGGAGAATCGGTTCGTTTGGAGATCGCTTGGAGATCGGTTCGTGAAACCGGTTAGGCGAAACATACAAAGGATCGATTTGGAAACCGGTTTGAAATCGGGCAAAGAAAAGCGTCAACCTAATTCGCTTTCGATCATCACGGATTAAGCGTAATCCGAAGGTACAAAGTTATGAACTTTTCTTTAATTTAATTGTAATTCACGAATCCTTTTTTTTGGGTTTTGAATTCGATTTTGTTTCGTTTTAGTTTTTCCGCTGCGTTATGAACGGTAGAAACCCAACAAAGAAGCGACACGTGCTTGTAAATCACGGTAAAATCGTCGTTTATATTTCACACAATTTAACAAAATAATTTATATTTCCCTATTAATTAATTTACGAGTATGAGCGGTAAATGAGTTTAGGGGTCGAACACAAGGAGGTGTGGCCTCAAGAAGTAACTAGTCTCAATGATTTACCTCTAGTGTAAAATCCTTTAATTCAAGGGTTATTACGTAAAATTTCCAAGTTTAAATTCAATTTTCAGTTTTGACTTAAAAATTCAGCACGTCACACTTTAGTGATCTAGTTCGTAACTAGACCAAATAAACACCGAATCTAACTCACGAGATATCGTTGGAAACTAGAAAGAGAGATATACGATGTGGTTCTTTACTGTTATTATTCTTTTATTAAAGATTTTCGAGTTATTTGCAATTCAGTCCAGAACTTATCTCCGATTCAAATCGGTTCAGCAGTAAATTCAGAAAATTATAGAAAATTCACCAATTCTTGAAAAAAATCCAAAATTTATATAGAAATTCAATCATTAAGTTTTTTATTAAGTGTTAAAATTATGTGCAATGATGTTTTGTAGTTTGAGATTTATAATGAAATTTCAGATCTGGATCAGAAACTAGTTCTCATAGACCAGCACTCACAACTATTATAATATCTCCTAATTTGTTTTAACAACTACTATTTTAAAATTCAGATTCGGGTTTTAAACTTCAAAATAGTTCAATTAGGATAATTTTTGTATTTTTATTATTTGTTTTTATATTTTTAAAAATTCAGAAAAACGAATCAGTAAATCTGGACAGAAAGATAAAAAATAGAAACATTACAAATTTAGAAAATTAATATCTAAAAGATTACAAAAGCGGAATTGGGCAAAATTTGATTTGAAAATTATCTACTAAATGAGAACTAAATTGTAAAAATATTTATTTAATTTTTCATATCTGAATTAGAGTCGAAATTAAGAGAACAAGACTGAAAAACAGAGATGGAACAGCAACAAAACAAGAAACTGGATTAAGGTTCGATTTTCGGTTTAAAAATAGGGATTAATAGGAAATTTATGTGATGTAACAGTCATTAAGCACTTAGGATATAATTCTACAGATTTACTCAAGAAATTGATTCAAGAACTAGTTCATCTCACAACAGCCATTTCAAAACAAAAGTTGGTCTAAATCAATCACAACTCCAAATTAATCACACAAAGTACTAAGCTAAGCCTTCTAAGTGATCAACAAGTCAATAAACTCTGGATTTAATAGATCAATTGATGAAAAATACTAAGCTAAGTAATTATCCCCAATATATTCAAAAATATGTGTGTTCATGACTATTCATTAAAATTCAGCAAAATTACAAGAAATTAAAGCAAGATTTCATGTATACAACTCATAAACTTCCCTCCCTATCTAGATCTACTCACACATATTCACAAAAATAAGAATTTCACAAGATTTAATCATTATTACTACAAATTGAGTTCTTGCGATCCAAAATTCAAATCAAGCAATTTAAAAGAGAATTCGACTAAACCGAGAGTTGGAAGACCAGTCGGTAGCTCCCTCAAGTCGATTTGAAGCTCCAATTGCACCTCGATTCAAGCTAGAATTGACCAATTCGAATTTTCCCCAAATCAGCCCCAAATTGCGCGATTTCACTCAAAAACGAAAATTAGAGCTCAAGAAAGCTTGAAACTCATTAATGGTGATTCTAGAGGTTAAAGAAGATGAATGGAGAGTGTTGTATAAGTTACGGAGAGTGGGAGAATGAGTTCTTTTAGAGAATGGATGAAAGAGCGTGTTTTTGGTGGATTGGAATATGGTTCTTTATATAGAGAGTTGAGGAATATTTTGGGGCTTGTGATTGGCTCAGGCGGATCAGGGGACTGTACAGAAGATTTGGCCCGAATTTTGTTGTATTCCGTTGAAAAACGAGGGAGAATTTCGAATTTTCGTCGAACGGTTTAGTGGCATCATTTCAAACTCGAATATCTCATTCATTTCTTCATAGTTTTCTGTGTTCTTGATATCCATGGAAAGAGGAAAGAGAGAAGAAGATAATGGAATTATTTTTGAGTGAAAATGATGTCTGTGGAGTGAGATTTGGACTTGAGAAGTTTCAGCTCGAATTGAGTTATTTCAGCAAAAAACATAATTCAATTTCATGGAACACTGAGTTCAAACTCGATTATCTCACTCAATTCTTCATAACTTTTTCAGTTCTTTATATGGTTGGAAGAGGAGAATGAGTAGAAGAGAATGGCATTAAAATTATTTCAAACAAAGGTCTGTAGAGTAAATGGCAAGCTCGAGAAAACTGCAGCTCGAAATTGGTTTTTTTTGGGTTGACAGGAGGTTTTTTGCGTTTTGCGGCCAACTCTGGCCGCTCCAGCGATGGCTAATCATATGGTTGTGCTTTTCTTGTCAAGACAAGTCGAATGGTATTGAGTTTGTTCAATTCCGAGCATTTCGAAAAAAAAATGCATTCTTGAGAAAGAAAGGGTTGACTTGACTGCGACGGTTGACTTTTCAGTTTTGACCAGAATTTTTGCGCGTCGCATTTTCTCTATTCTTGCGCCGCTAGGTTTATTTGAGGTGTAAAACGATGGTAAGGATTCATTTGATCGGAACGTCACGTTCCGATACGAAACGTCATAAGAAACGTGGACGTTTCTTCTCTGTTTTGGGACCGAACGTGCTCGGTTTACGTATCGGTTCGGCTGAAGAACGTCATGAGACAGTTGACGTTTTCATAATGTTTTGTGGTCGTTTCTTACTCGTTCCAATGTTTGGTCTTTTTCACCGACGTTATTCATCGTTTAAGGTTAGAGAAGTATGTATTTGGGAAATGTGAGGATTTTAAGGATAATTTGGCCATCGTTGGCCCATTATTTGCGTTAAGGTGCTTCTTTTGGAGTTGACTTTCGAATAAGTCCTCCAATTCTTCTTTTTATGGCCTTTTCGCCTGTAAAATAACACAAAAATGTATTAAGAGGTTTCAAATTATATTTTATGAGTTATGAGTCTTTTTCATACATTTTATGTGAAATTCGATTCAATTTGAGATGATAAATACCCTAAAAATGTGTATAAAAACACACATTACAAATCCCACCACACTTAAACTAAGCTTGCCCTCAAGCGCAAATTAAAATCAAGTTTTAGGATTTTTAGAATCAGTATAAAGCGTTTTGAAAATTTTAGTTATTGCCATGAATGTTTTATACTAATATTTGATTATTATAATAGTATACGAGGGTCGATGAATATCCATTAATAATTTCAAATTCAAATTTATTTAAAATTCCCCAATCTTTCAAATACGAACCTTTTTCCAAAAAGTAATGCCCTAATTTTTGTTTTGATACTTTCTCCCCCTAAATTTAAAATGGTGAATTTATACAAATTACCGCAAAAGTTCCAACTAACTCAACTTTCTCTTTTATAAACACGTAAAAGTTGGTATGCTATCCACTCAAGTTATCAAAAGACAAGCTGTGCTTTGAGAAACTGGTTAATCCATGTCACAAGTATTGGAGTCAAAGGCTTGGAGATGCGGTTTGGGCATAACGGACCGCATATAAAACACCAATAGGTATGACACCATTTAAACTTGTGTATGGTAAAAGTTGTCACCTACCTGTTGAAATAGAGCATACAGCATATTGGGCTATTACAAATGTAAATTGTGAATACCCAAAAGATGCGGGAATGCGTAAATTTCAAATTCAAGAGTTGGAGGAAACTAGAATTGAGCCATACGACAATTCTCGAATTTATAAGGAAAAATTGGCCACCTACTATGACAAGATAATCAGACGAACAAAATTCAAAGTGGGAGATAAAAGTCTTGTTATTCAATTCTCGGTTGACGTTACATCCCGAAAAATTAAAAAGTAGGTGTATAGGGTCTTTTGAAATAACAAATATTTTGCCTTTTGGAGTCTTTGAAATTTTTAGTAAAACGAATGGCGCTTTCAAAGTCAATGGGCACCGACTCAGGGCGTTTTACGAAAATCACGACACAAGATGGCTAAATAAGCAAGAGTTCGGCAAGTACCCGAGCGGGGAAGGTACGAACGAATGAGCAAAAATGCGTCGAGCTCAAGACGTAAAACAAGGGCGCTTACGAGAGAGGTCGTCTTATTCTTTTTTTTATTTTTTTTTACAAAACTTCTCTTTCATACTTAAACAATTGCTACACAAAAGTTTAAGTGTGCTGGGGGAGGTTTTACACAAGACCCCAACAATTTTTCAATATTTCCAATTTCCACAAAGTTTCTAATTTTTGAACTTTTTATTTGAGGACAAACAAGGTTTAAGTGTGGTGGGGTGATTTTGTGCGAAACCAAGTTTTGTGTCCTTGTAAAATTATGAAAATTCATAAAAATTGAAAAAAAAATTTGAAAACTTTCAAAAACAACAACAACACTCATAAATACCTTAAAAATTTTAACTTTTACATGTTTTTCTTTCATTTTTGTGTATTTTTTGTAAATAAATTTTCGTGTGTTTTAAAGAAAAGCAAGAACTTTAACTGAAAATAATAAAAGATTTTGAAATAATAAATATTTTAAAACTAAGCTCTCTCAAGCAACTTATAAAAAAAAACTTAGGGTTTTGGAAAATGATGAAAAGATTTGAAAAACTTCAAAAGGATTTAACCTTTGTCATGAATGCCACATTCCACCTCATTTCCATTTATAATATTCATTTAAAATTCATTAAGCATTTCGAAAATTCATAAATATTTCACTTACCCCTTTAATGAAATTATAAACCATTTTCTTTAAAGTAATGCTGCGATTAAAATTTTTGAGAAATCAAACCTTACTTTTAATACCACTAGTTTCGCAAAATTTTTCTAACTCAACCTATCTTTCGTGGAATAGCTAATGACTCATATGTCCATCTCTAATTTTCACACTAAAAGCAAGTGACCGAAATCGTAACCTGTTATCCCTTCACAAAAAGAATTCAAAAATGTGAAAAATAATTTTTAAACCCTTGAAAAAGAAAAATTTTACATATCCGCAATAGAAAATGAAGGATTTTTTGTATATGCAAAGCACGGCTTGTCTTTTGATAACATGAGTGGATAGCATACCAAATTTTACTTGTTTATAAAAGAGAAAGTTGAGTTAGTTGGAAGTTTTGGGGTAATTTGTACGAATTCAACATTTTAAATTTAGGGGAAGAAAGTATCAAAAACAAAATTAGGGCATTGCTTTTTGAAAAAAGGTTCGTATTTGAAGGATTGGGGAATTTTAAATAAATTTGAATTTGAAATTATTAATAGATATCCATCGACACTCGTGTATTATTATAATAATCAAATATTAGTATATAACATTCATGGAAATAACTAAATCTCTTTTCAAAACACTTTAAACTGATTCTAAAAATCCTAAAACTTGATTTTAATTTGCGCTTGAGGGCAAGCTTTGTTTAAGTGTGGTGGGATTTGTAATATGTATTTTATACACATTTTTAGGATTTTCATCATCTCAAATTTAATCATAATTCACATAAAATGTATGAAAAATGTTCATGATTCATAAAATCTAATTTAAAACTTCTTAATACATTTTTATGTGATTTTGCAGGCGAAAAGGCCATAAAAAGAAGAATTTGAGGACTTATTCGAAAGTCAACTCCAAAAGAAGCACCATAATGCAACTAATAGGCCAAAGATGGCCAAACTCTCCCTAAAACCCTTAAATACCCCATACACATATTTCTCCAACCCTAAACGATGGAAAAAGTTGGAGGAAAAGAGCAAACATTGGAATGAGTAAGAAACGATCACAAAACGTTATGAAAACATCCACGTCTCATGACGTTCTTTAGCCAAACCGATACGTGAACCGACCACGTTCGGTCCCAAAACAGAGAAGAAACGTCCATGTTTCTTATGACGTTTCGTATCGGAATGTGACGTTCCGATCAAATGGATCCTAGCCATCATTTTACACTTCAAAATAAACCTAGCAGCAAAAGAATAGCGAAAAAATGACGCATCAAAATTCTGATCAACCGTCGCGCAGTCAAAGTCAACTCTTTCTCTCTCAAAAGTGCTGATTTTCCAAAATGCTTAGAATTAAACAAACTCAGCACCATTTGACTCATCTTGACAAGTCAAGCACAACCATATCATTCATCATCGCTGGCATCACCGGAATTGACCGAAAAATACGAAAAACCTCCTGTTAGCCATGAAAATAGACCATTTGAGCTGAGAAGTTCTCGAGCTTGCCATTTCCTCCAAAGACCTACTTTTTGTACAAAACTAACTTCATGATCTTCGCCTTGTTCCCCTCCTTCCAAGGATACCAAGTAATCCAAGAATGGTGAAGGAATGGGGGAGTTATTCAAATTGGAATTCATGCACAGAAGTTGTTTGACGAAATAACTCAACAAGATTTTGAAACTGTTTTTGCCGCCATTGTTCAAACTCGAGGTTCATGAGAAGTTAGAAGCTAAAAACAGAATAGGAGGCTTGTAAATAGAATGGTGCATCTCTCTGGAATGGTAATTTGATCGAGAAATGGATGGAGATACGAGTTCTACTCACCACGTTGGTGGTTTTCGAGTTATTTCTCAAGCTGGTGGTTAACGTTAAAATTCGAGGAAATGGAGGATAATTAGAACATAAAATTCAGTGTGTAGCATCTTGGGAGATTGAGGAAAAGTGCCTAAGTCATACTTTTTAATATTGTTTGCTGAAACTCGAGTTTGAGCTCAAGAGGCCATTAATGGCGGAGCTGGAGGTAATACCGGGCAGCAGTTGGTAAAATTGGAATAAACTCGAGTTTTACTCAACCGTTTTGCACCATTCAAATCCCCACAGATTCAGAAGAACGGGAGGAACATCTTTAATATGGAAAATTCAAGAGTTCTAAGTAATTGATTGAAGAGATACGAAAAATTGGCAGAAGCTCTACTCGTCAAAAACCTGACTCGTTTCACTCAAATTCTAACCCGTTTAGCCATAGTTGATCACAGATGGGACCACCAACCAGACTCTCAACGAATTCAACAACTCGCGCTTCAAATTTTCAATCAGATCTGAACATTCCGCCCAAAACAGAGACTAAAAGTTCCGCCCAAAAAATCCACTCAAAACTCAGCCAAATTCAATGAAATTTGAACTAGATGCTCCTCATATCCCGCTTGATCTAACTGTAGTACTAGAAATTCCCGGTTTGTCCCCTAACCTTCCGTCCATTCAAAACATATCAATGGACTCTCAAGTCAATTTCAGTCTATAAAACACCCCTCAAGCCTCTTCTTAACTTATACATGACTCTCCATTCTTCTTCTTTAACCTCTCGAACCACCATTAATGAGTTTCAAGGTTTCTTGAGCTCTAAGTTTCATTTTTGAGTGAAATCGCGTAATTTGGGGCTAATTTGGGAAAAATTCAAATCGGTCGATTCTAGCTTGAATCAAGGGGCAATTGGAGCTTCAAATCGACTCAAGGGAGCTACCGGCTGGTCCTCCAACCTCGGTTTAATCCAATTCTCTTTTAATTGCTTGATTTGAATTTTAAATCGTAAGAACTCAATTTGTACTAATAATGATTAAATCTTGTGAAATTCTTGTTCTTGTAAATATGTGTGAGTAGATCTAGATAGGGAAGGGAATTTATAATTTGTATACATGAAATCTTGCTTATTAATCTTGTAATGTCGCTGAATTTTGATGAATAGTCATAAACACACACATTTTCGAATAAATTGGGGAAAATTGCTTAGCTTAGTATTTTTCATCAATTGATCTATTAAATCTGAAATATTGGCTTGTTAATCATTTGAAATATTTAGCTTAGTATTTTGTGTGATTAATTTGGAGTTGTGATTGATTTAAATCAAGTTTTGTTTTGAAATGGCTGTTTTAGAATAAACTAGTTCTTGAGTCAATTTCTTGAGCAAATCTTAGCTTAGATTGCTCAAATCCATCATCTAAATCTGAGAAATTATATAATTAGTGATTAATGATTGTTACACATCATAAATTTCCTATAAATCCTTATTTTTAAACCGAAAGTCAAACCCTAATCCAGTTTCTGTCTTGCTGCTGTTCTTTCTCTGTTTTTCAGTATTTTGCCCTTAATTTCGTATCTAATTCAGATCTAAAAAATTAACTAAATATTTTTAAAATTTAGTTCTCAATTATTAGGTAATTTTCAATCCAAATTTTGACCAATTCCTATCTGTAATCTGTGATATATTAATTTTCCAAAATTGTAGTTTTTCTGTTTTTAAACTTTTTGTCCAGATTTACAATTTCTTGTCTTCTGAATTTTCAAAAACTTGAAAACAAATAATAAAAATCCAAAAATAGGTTAACTTGAAGTAATTTAAAGTGTAGAATCCAAATATGAATTTTTAAATAGTAGTTGTTAAAATAGATTAGGAGATATTATAATTTTTGGGAGTGCTGGTCTGTCAGAACCAGTTTCTGATCCAGATCTGAGTTTTCATTATAAATCTCAAACTACAAAACATCATTGCACAAAAATTTAACAGCTAATCAAAAACTTGATAATTGAATTTCTGTACAAAGTTTGGATTTTTTCAAGCTTTGGTGATTTTTATAAAATTTTCTGAAATTACTGCTAAACAGATTTGGAATCTTGAAATAAGTTCTGGACTGAACTGCAAATATCTCAAAATTCTTGAATAAAATAATAATACCAGTAAAAGACCACTCATTTACCGCTCATACTTGTAAATAGAAAAATTGGAAAATATAAATTGTTTTGTTAAATTGTGTGAAATATAAACGATAATTTTACAAATGGCGCCGTTGCCGGGGAATAACCCATCTCATATTTTCTTTAGTGTTTTTGTCTCATGAATTTTTGAAGTTTTATGAGAAAGACGAGATCACAAGGTGAAGTACACATTCCTCGCAAGAAGGACATCAACAAGCATCTAAGAGAGATCAAGAGGAACAAGGCGCGAAGTGAGCAAGGCACAACTTCATCAAGCACAGGAACGCGACAAGAGGAGGCTTCTCCTTTCATGCAAGGGTCTCGAGTACGACAAGAAGAACTAAACAAGGTGGAAGAAGCACAAGAAGAAGTTCAAACTCGACCTCTCGTCATCCCATCTTCAAGACCCGTTTCTCCGTCTCCTTCTATTTCTCATTCTAAATCTATTTCACCAACATCATCATCATCTTCATCTCATTTTAAAAATCAAGAAGTTAAAAAAGAATTTAAAGAAACTTTAATAAACGTACAAATGGCTCAACAAAGAACATTAGGGGAATTTTTAGAACACAAAATTCAAGAAAATCCTGGAAACATTATTATACCTAGAGTACCAAATTTTAAGATAAGTCCATCCATGTTAAGTGCTTTACCAATATTTGAAGGGCATAAAAATGACAACCCATATGCACATTTAGAACATTAAGTTGATCCTTTTTCCTAATACATTAGGAGCTGCCCCTAGGGATTGGCTTAATCATTTACAGGGTGGACCATTCGAGAGATTCGAAGATGTGGCGAAGCATTTTCTTAAGCGTTATTTCCCGAGCACGCTTACCGCTAAAATACGCAAGGAGATTACAAACATTCAACAATGAGGCGATGAAACCCTTCAAGAATACTACGAGCGTTCATAAGATTGTGCGCATCGTGCCCAAACCATAACCTCACCGAGACCTCGTTACTCGACCAATTTATCCAACGGATAAACGCGCTAGAAGCTCCGTCTTTTCCAATGTTCGGCTGGTGGATCTTTTAACGATAAAACCCCTGCCGAAGTGCGTACCCTCATCGAAACTATCGCCGAAAGGAACCTTGGTCACGAGGGAATCTTGGGGAAAGTAAACACAACAAGTACAGTGGATCTCGAAGTGACGGAGTCCCGCATCACGACAAACTTTGAAATGAAATTCAATAAAGTACTTAAAGCGGTAGGGGCAAAAAAGGAACCCACACCATGCGAGTTTTGTGCGAGCACGGATCACGCGACCGACGAGTGTGATACTCTTCAAGACGTGAACCATGTGGATGATTACCAACGCCCTCAATACGCATATGAACCTTGGAAGAAAAATTCTAACCTCCGTTGGCGTGATAATCCTCAATTTCAACAACCCCAACAAGGTTACCAATAATCTGGAGTTTATGTTCATCTTAACGCGCAATCTCAATACCAACCTCAACAACAACCGATTCAACCCTCTTCATCAAATCCCCAATTTCCCCTTTTGATGAAAAATTTGACAAAATGATGGCCATGATGACGACTAACTTTTCGAGTTTTTCAACGGAATTGGGGCAGTAAGGAGCGACATGAACATTCTTGCTCAAGGTCACGCAACCAAAAATCGACAAGTGCAAAATATTGAGATTCAAATGAAGCAAATTGCAAGTGAAGTCAACATGTTAAAAGGGGCAAGTAGAGAACAAGTTACCTTCTCAAGTATCGGACCCTGTAAATCTCAAGTGCATCAACGCGATCCAATTGAGAAGTGGGAAGCAAGTGGAGTTCCCAAGAGAAGAGGAGGAAGTGGTGGTACAAAGGGCAAGAGAAGACAAGTCGAGTACAAAAAAGGTACAAGATGTTGAATATGGGAATATCAATGAGGGGAAGGAAGGAGGAAAAGTTAGTAACGAAAAAGAGAAAGAGGCACCAAAAGAGAAGTCTCATACGCCAAAGGCACCCTTTCCGCATCACTTGGCGGTAAACACCAAGAAAGATGAACTAGACAAGGATATTCTTGAAGTGTTCAAAACGGTAGAGGTGAACATCCCGATCATCGACGCAATCCGAATGCACCCTTCATATGCAATGTTTTTAAAGAACCTATGTACAAACAAGAGGAAGCTAAAGGAAAACGAAATGATAAACCTATCCTCAGTGATGAGCATCAACACACGAGTGGCCCAAAAAGAGAAGGACCCTGGAGTCTTTGCCATTCCTTGCACCATCGGGCTCCAACAACTCGCGAAGTGAATGCTTGATTTGGACGCTTCCATCAATGTGATGCCTAGGTCTATTTATGAGACCTTAGGCTTAGGCAAGCTCAAAGACACGCGTGTGATGGTTCAATTAGCCAATCGCTCTGCAGCTCCAGTTTTGAGTGTTGCCGTAGATGTGCTGATTAAGGTGAATGGATTGGTGTTCCTGGTTGATTTCTACATACTAGAAATGGGAGACAACGCCGATTGATCCGCCATTCTCTTGGGAAGACCTTTCTTGAGGACGGCTCGAACGAGGATCGACTGCCATTCGGGCACATTATCCATGGAGTTCGACAATGAGAAGATCACCTTTAACATTTTCGACACGATTAAATACCCCGACATTTATAACGTGTCTAGAATTTGTGTCATTGTCGAAATCGATGAGCTTGTTGAGGAACATCTTGAAGGGGAGTTTTTAAATTCATTAAGATCACTTAATTCGGATTTTGATGAGTTTTCGGATGATTTAGAAAACGTAAATGCATTAGAAAATGTGAATGAAAATAATTTACTACAAGATACAAGTCCAAACAAAAATGATGTAGTGATAGAAGAAATACAAAATGAAAACTTGTCTAATCTTGAAATTTGTAGGAAACAAGAGGTTTATTCTTTTTCAGATCCAACTTCAAGCGAGCTTAAGATTTTAGGGAAATGAATGCTTCCATCAATCGAGACGGCACCCGACCTCAAACTCAAAACGCTACCCGATCATCTCAAATACGCCTACCTTGGACCTAAGGAGACTCTACCTGTCATCATCGCCTCCAACCTAACACCCGAGCAAGAGGATCGCTTCGTCGACGTTCTCAAGCAACATAAGAAAGCAATTGGGTGGACCCTAGTCGACATGCCAGGAATTAGCCCTTCAACTTGTATGCATAAGATCTCACTCGAGTAAGGCTCTAAACCCTCGAGGGAAGCTCAAAGGAGGCTAAATCCCGTTATGATGGAAGTAATGAAAAAGGAACCCCTCAAGCTTCTTGTTGCGGGGATCATTTACGCGGTGGCCGATTCAGAATGGGTATCTCCAATTCATGTGGTTCCCAAGAAGACGGGAATCACGATTGTGGAAAATGCCGAAGGCGAGAAGGTGCCAACACGAGTGCAAAATGGATGGAAGGTTTGTATGTACTATCGCAAACTTAACGCGGCGACAAAGAAGGACCATTTTCCTCTTACATTCATCAACCAAATGCTCGAAAGATTAGCGGGGCGAACTTACTATTATTTCTTGGATGGATATTCGGGATATTTTCAAATCGCTATCGACCAAGACGATCAAAAGAAGACAACAATAACATGTCCTTTTGGTACATTCGCCTATCGAAGGATGCTATTCGGTGTACATTTCAAAGGTGTATGATCTCTATTTTTTCTGAATATATTTCTAAATTCATTGAGGTGTTTATGGATGACTTTTCCATTTATGGCAACTCTTTTGATGAGTTGTAATGTGTATTTTTTATACACATTTTTAGGGTTTTTTTCATCTCAAATTCAATCATAATTCACATAAAATGTATGTAAAACACTCATAATTCATAAAACATAATTTGAAACATCTTAATACATTTTTGTGTAATTTATAGGTGAAAAGGCCATAAAAAGAAGAATTGGAGGACTTATTTGAAAAGACAACTCCAAAAGAAGCACCATCACGCAAATAATGCGCCAACGATGGCCAAATTATCCCTAAAACCCTCACATTCCCCATACACATACTTCTCTAATCTTAAAGATGAACAACGTCGGTGGAAAAGACCAAGCATTGGAATGAGTAAGAAATGACCACAAAACGTTATGAAAACGTCAACTGTTCTTCGACAACGAGAAGATCACCTTCAACATTTTTGACACAATCAAATACCCCGACGATTACAATGTCTCTAGCATTTGCGTCATTGACGAAATCGACGAGCTAGTGGAAGAGCATATCGAAGGGGGGTATTTAAATTCTTTAAATTCACTTAATTCAGATTTTGATGACTTTTGGGATGATTTAGAACATGTAAATGCATTAGAAAATGTGAAGGAAAATAATTTGCTACAAGATACAAATCCAATTAAAAGTGATGTAGTCATAGAAGCAATACAACATGAAAACATGCCTAATCTTGAAATTTGTAGGAAAGAAGAGGTTTGTTCTTTTTCAGGTCCAACTTCGAGCGAGCTTAATATTTCAGGAAAAAGAATGCCTCCATCAATCGAGACGGCACCCGACTTTGAGATCAACACGCTACCCAAGCATCTCAAATACGCCTACCTTGGACCTAAGGAGACTCTACCCGTCATCATCGCCTCTAACCTAACACCCGAGCAAGAGGATAGCCTCGTCAATAATCTCAAACAGCACAAGAAGGCGATTGGGTGGACCCTAGCCGACATGCCTGGAATTAGTCCTTCAACTTGTATGCATAAGATTTCTCTTGAGAAGGCTCCAAACCCTCGAGGGAAGCTCAAAGAAGGCCGAATCCCGTCATGATGGAGGTGGTGAAAAAGGAGCTCCTCAAGCTTCTTGATGTGGGGATCATTTATGCGGTAGTGGACTCGGAATGGGTATCTCCAATCCATGTGGTTCCCAAGAAGGCATGAATCACGATTGTGGAGAATGCGGAAGGGGAAAAAGTGCCGACACGAGTGCAAAACGGATGGAGAGTGTGCATCGACTATCGAAAACTTAACGCGGAGACAAAGAAGGACCACTTCCCTCTTCCCTTCATCGATCAAATGCTCGAAGGATTAGCGGGGCGACCTTACTATTGCTTCTTGGATGGATATTCGGGATATTTTCAAATCGCCATCGACCCCGATGACCAAAAGAAAATAACCTTCACGTGTCCCTTTGGTACATTTGCCTATCGAAGGATGCCGCTCGGGTTATGCAACACACCGGGTACATTTCAAAGATGTATGATCTCTATTTTTTCTGAATATATTTCCAAATTCATTGAGGTGTTTATGGATGACTTTTCCATTTATGGCAACTCATTTGACGAGTGTCTCCATAATTTGGGCCTAATAATGGAAAAGTGTGTGGAAGCTAATCTTGTCTTAAATTTTGAAAAGTGCCACTTTATGGTGAGTCATGGGATTGTTTTAGGGCATTTAATCTCAGAAAAAAGTTTGGAGGTCGACAAGACAAAGATTGATGTGATTAAGACGCTTCCATACCCTCGCAACATAAAAGACGTACGCTCCTTCCTTGGCCACGCGGGTTTCTATAGGCGGTTCATTCGAGATTTCTCCAAGATCGCCCAACCCATGTGTCGCCTTCTCCAGAAGGAAGTGAAATTCGAGTTCGATGACGCGTGCAAGGAGGCATTCAAAATCTTGAAGGACAAACTATGCGAGGCTCCAATCATCAAGACTCCCGACTAGAATCTTCCTTTTGAAATCATGTGTGACGCCAGCGACTTGTGCGTTGGTGCAGTCTTGGGCCAACGCATTGATAAAGATCCTCATGTTATTTACTATGCCTCTAGGACCCTAGACGAAGCCCAAAGAAATTACACCACAACTGAAAAAGAATTATTAGTAATTGTTTTTGCATTGGAAAAGTTCCGATCATATTTGGTCGGGACGAAGGTTGTTGTGTTTTCAGATCATGCGGCGCTCAAACACCTGATGAAAAAGAAGGAGTGCAAACCTCGACTTCTCCGATGGATCCTTCTCCTGCAAGAGTTCAACGTGAAGATTCGGGACAAGAAAGGTGCCAAAAACTTGGTAGCCGATCATCTCAGCCGACTCCCGACAAAAGAAGGCGATATACTTCCCATAAACGAGCTTTTCCCAGACGCGCAACTTTACGCTATCCATGGAGTGAAGCCTTGGTACGCCGACATCGTCAACTACTTGGAGACTCAAGTGCTCCCTGACACTCTCTCTCGAGCTCAGAAGGACAAGATAAAAAGCGACGCGCGCTATTATTTTTGGGAGGACCCTCATCTCTACAAGATTTGCTCTGACCAAATGGTGCGCAAATGCGTGCTTGATCACGAAAAACAGTCGGTACTTTCTTTTTGCCATACTTTGGAATGTGGGGGTCATTTTGGGGGGCAATGTACAAGCCCCAAGGTGCTTCAAAGTGGCTTGTACTGGCCAACTCTTACAAAGATGCTCATTCCTTTGTAAAGAGTTGCGACAATTGCCAAAAGATAGGAAATCTAACCCGCAAAAATGAAATGCCTCTCAAAACTTTATTGTTTTGTGAGCTTTTTGATGTTTGGGGGATAGATTTCATGGGTCCTTTTCCCCAATCCAATGGTTATCTTTACATATTGGTGTGTGTGGATTATGTGTCAAAATGGGCAGAGGCGGTTCCCACAAGAGATGCCAACTCCAAAACGGTGATAGAATTTCTCAAAAAGAATATTTTTCAGCGTTTTGGAGTCCCTAAAGACATCATAAGTGATAGGGGCTCCCATTTTAACAACAAATACATGGAAAACCTATTGAAAAATTATAATGTACAACACCGTATGTCTACCACTTATCATCCCCAAACTAATGGACAAGCCGAAATCTCAAATAAAGAAATTAAATCAATCCTTGAGAAAGTGGTTAATCCCTCTCGCAAGGATTGGAGTCAAAGGATTGGGGATGCACTTTGGGCATATCGGACCGCGTACAAAACACCAATAGGTATGACCCCATTTAAACTCGTGAATGGTAAAAGTTGTCATCTACCTGTTGAGATAGAGCATAAAGCATATTGGGCAATTAAAAACGTAAATTGTGAATACCCAAAAGACGCGGGAATGCGTAAATTACAAATTCAAGAGTTGGAGGAAATTAGAATTGAGGCATATGACAACTCTCGAATTTATAAAGAAAAATTGGTCACCTATCATGACAAGATAATTAAGAGAAAAGAATTCAAAGTGGGAGATAAAGTCTTGTCATTCAATCCTAATAACTTCACCCTTAAATTACATAAAATATATGAAAATTGCTTAACATTCATAAAATTTAATTTCAAACCTCTTAAGACATTTTTGTGTCATTTTTCAGGTAAATAGACCAAGAAAATGAGAGTTGGTGGACTTGGGTGTGAATTGCAAATTTTGGGCCAAAGGAAGAACCAAATTGCAAATTTTGGGCCAAACATGACCGAATTCTCCACTAATCTCCACGAAAATCCTGCACACGCCTCTCCAATCTCCTACAACCATTTGCCAACCTACCATCCAAGCCGAACCCTAAAAAAACTACAAAAAGACAAAAAGTCGACCCTAAAAATCATTTCTGACCAAAACGTTATATGTCCCGTAATGGGTCAAGGTATAAGTCAAAATGAATATCTCAGCGAGACGAATCCATTGGTAAATGTCCCGCCACCAAAAACCATCTAGAACTCTTAGATTCCTCTGGTCAAACTTGGGTTGACTCAGTCAAGTATCTCTCGAAAAATCGTAAAAATTTTGTATTCTCAAAATTTGACATGTTTACTGTCAAACTACTTGTCTCGGCGAGCCCATGACGGCCTAATGGTCTACTGGAGCCAAATCACTGGCAATCACTGGAAAAACGTGAAAACCCAAATTCAACCATGGATTAAAGCTGAAAATGAGCTTCGAGTTGTCATTTCCTCTATAGACCTCCATTCTTCGAAAAGTCAATGCCATTAGATTCTTTACTTTTTGCCCTTTCTGCACATTACAAGAACTAAGAAAATAGTGGAGAAACCAGTGACATGAAATGCCTCAGAGAAAATTCAAATTTCTATGATCCAGGATCAAGTTCTTCAAAATTTCGAACCTGATTTAGTTTCATTGAACCTTACATGAATTTCTTCGAACAAGGGTATGATTTGTTGATTCAACCTTACATGAATTTCTTCGAACAAAGGTATGATTTGTTGATTCAGAGAGCTTTAGGGGGTCTTGTTAGAAGATATTTGAAGCTTCAATTTGAGCGAAAAACAACTTTGATTCAGATTTTGATTCACGACTTGGTGGGTTTTCGAGTTTTTTCTGAAACTTTAGTAAATGGCAAAATTCGAAGGAATGAAAGAGAATTAGAACAAAAAATTCAGTGTAGAGTATCGTGATGAGGTCGTTAATGGAAAAGAAATGGACTATAACTCAGATTTTGTGCCATAACTTGAGTTTTACTCAATCATTTTGCACCATTTTTGTGTCTATATATATGGGAAATTCTTCCATACATCTAAAAATTCTGGACCGTTAATTAGAGTCCATCTCATGGTTCAGATTAAATAGAAAATCTCGCTGATTCTGAGCAGCCGGTAAAATTAGCTCGCTACCTTGTTAACTTAGCTATTAGCAGGTTACCAAATATTTTGAGAAAAGGGTAATATCATAATTTAGCGAACTATGAACCCACCATTCATCTCTCTAATGGCGATAGAACTTCTCTCTCACTCTTGCACGGGAGGTTTGTCTCTGTCTGCATCTCATATCTCGCTCCAACTCTTCGAGCCTGGTTTCTCTCGGTCTGGCGGTCTCTCACTCTGTGTTCTCTCTCTCTCTCTCTCTCTCTCTCTCTCTCTCTCTCTCGATAGCTGACTGTTTGAAAAGATCCGAATTCCATATGACAGCACCCTTTTCTCGACCTAGAAAGTATGTAATTTTTGAAAGGTAACTAATTATTCTCTAATTTCTCTTCTTACTCTAGTGATTTATTTGCAATTGAATCTGATTTGGACTTAGTTTGGGGTAATTAGTTTGACTTGCGTGGAATTGTAGCTCAACAATGCTAACGTGAATAATATGTGGAAATATTTGGAGCTGGAATTAGATTTGATGCTTGAGGCTAAATTGTGGGATCTTGGCTGATTTATACATGATGTTGTATGAAATAGATTTTGACATTTTCTCTAATATTTTTCTCTTTTTTTTCTCAGTTCTTATAAGTGGAGGATTCTGTCAGGAGGTAAAAGACTACCTTAAGTAATTGAAGACTCAAGGATGAAGAAATGCTGTTTGTGTTTGTGTATATATGGATATGGTTTGGAGTGTATACACAATCTGTATACGTTTGTATGAATATGGTTTTGTAGAGTTTATGGAATTTGTGTGGATATTGTTTGGAGTGACTATAATGTTAGATTCTGGAATTTAAAATCGAATTAAAGTTAGGTTTATGGAAATTGAATTGTAAATAAGTACTTCCATCCGTTAAGTGCTTACGTGTCAATTAAATTTGACGCGTAAGCAATACGTGGTATATATTTTTGATACATATTCCAATATGGCAATTATGACATGACAAATATTTGAAAAAATAAAATTTTCTTAATTTTCATCTTTTCTTAAAATATTATTTTATTGTACATATTTGTGATGCATGTTTATTTAAAAAATATGTTATTGCTTATGTGTCAAGAATATATGTCATGTCATTGCTTACGTGTCAAGTTTAACTGACATGTAAGCACTTAATGGATGAAAAGACCAAAAATAGACTTATTAAATAGTTGACGGATTAAAATTGGACTAACAAAAAATTAAGGGGCCAAAAATAGACTTATTAAATAATTGAGGGGGCAAATTTGGACTTTTCCCTTTTATTTTCAACCTATTGGATTTTGAGAAAATGGAAGAATATCATAAAATTGAATGAATGTATATTATAAATTTAAAATGGTGTATCATGAAATTAAGTCGATTACTGCTGGTAATGGGGACCGAGTCGATTACTACCGAAAGTATATATGAAATCAGAGTTGTCACACTTACCACCAATAATTAAAACGATAAACCTCAAATAAAAGAGGTAAAAAATAACAAAAGAAAAAAAATAAAATATAAAAAAGAAACTAAAGAAAACCACAACTCAACATGAACATAAAATACAAAAAAAATATCAATTAGAATATAGGAAAACAAAAAAAAAATGAAAAAATAGGAAAATAATTAGTTGCTGCTCAATTACCAGCAGCAAGTAGTCGTCATTTAATTTTTTAAAAGAATCTTCGTATTTAATCGATTACTGCTTGTAACGGGGACCGAGTCGATTACCACCGCCAGTAATAAAAAAAACCTCAAATAAAAGAGGGAAAAAATAACAAAAAAAGAAAATAAAATATAAAAAAGAAACAAAACAAAAACACAACTCAGCATGAACATAAAATACAAAAATAATATCAATTAGAATATAGGAAAACAAAAAAAATGAAAAAATAGGAAAATAATTAGTTGTTGCTCAATTACCAGCAGCAAATAGTCGTCATCATCGAAGATATTGCCGAAGAATCGTCAATCTTCCACTCTTCTCCATGGATTTTCTTTATGAAAAGACTTTTAGTCGATCGAGAGAGAGAGAGAGAGATGAATATTGTAAAATGTTTGGTTAATTTAAAAAAAATTTAAAAGAAAGGCGAGTTTTGTAATTCATACCGGCGGTGGCATCACCGGAGAGTCCGTCAGGCCACCTCTCTCTCTCACTCTCTCTCTCTTAAAAAAACATGGAGAGAGAGAGAGAAAAAAAAAGAGATGAAAGCTATATATATGGATATTCAATTTGAAATTTTTTGAAAAAAATGGGTGGGATTTCGACTGCTTACCAGTACTCCTTGAGGTTTTGACGGTTTACCAGCATTAATCGGTTGTTACATGGCGGTAATCGACATCGAATTTTTTTGAAAAAAAAAGCGGGATTTTCAATTTTTGAAAAAAATAGGCGGGATTTTGACTGCTTATCAGCGTTAACCGACTGGTACATGGTGGTAATCGAACTTGAAATTTTTTTTAAAAAAAAAACGTGATACTTTTATTTGCAGGAAAGTACATTGTTCTCTTAAAAAAAATTATAAAAAAAAATCAAAGCCAGTTTCCAGTTTTGGACCAGTTACCAGCATTAATGGACTGGTACATGGCAGTAATCAAACTGGAATTTTTTTTCAAAAAAAAAAAATTTTAAATCCCAAAACCGTTTCCGGTTTTGGACCACTTGCCAGCGGTTTTGACGTCGGATGACGTCACAGGGACCATGGAGGAGGAAATCTAGGGGCTTAGTATATAGACTCTTTAATCTATCAAAATAAAAACAAACTATTTTGATGTATGGAAGATGAACTCATATATATATATATATATATATATATATATATATATATATATATATATATATATATATATATATATAAAATCTAACTTATAATATTAAAGAAAAATTATAGCCTAGCAGACATATTATTTTTGCACTAAATTACAAAAGAGTCAACATATGAATACTTTAGTTTACAAATCTGTCTCAATTAAATTTGGTGGCTCTAATACGAAATAAATGAAATCACCATATTTGCTCTATCTGACTTAGAAATTGAAATTTTATTTTCATTATCACTTCTGTCATTCCTAATAATTAGTTTTTTTTTGTTTTGATGAAAGATTATTCCTAATAAGTACAAACTTTTGTCCTAATAAAATAATATCACTAGATTGGGTCGCATATTAGTCCGCCAATTAAATTAAAAGGAGTACACGACAAGAGAAAAAACATCTGCTTTGCAATCTATTTATCTCTTTCCTTTTCTTCTGAAGGTTTATATGATACTTTATATATTTATCTTCTTTCAAATTTGTTGTTCTTTAAAAAATATTACAATAAATTTATATATGTTTTATTTTTATTATAACAATTAACACAATTATTAATAGAAAATTTTATTGTAGTCATGTTGGTTAAAAGAAAATATTGTCTGGACATGGAAAAGGAAAAAAGAAAGAAAATGAAGAAAATTTTAAGAAAAAAAGGCCTCAAATAAATTTCGTTTTGAGTAGTGATAGCACACGACCAGCTCTGATTGAGTTGTGATTCAATGAATTCTTGCGTCATAACTCTGGATGAAAAATGAAGATGAAGTTCAAACCAAACTTCTGTTGCGCCAAGAACAACTGCATAGTCTCGCGCCATAGATAATCGTATGGTCTCCGAACGTTCAAACAAACTCAACAAGGAACAAATAACGTAGCAACATAAGGAATATTTTGGCTAACAGACTCCGGAATTTCATCTTCTGTTCTGCTTCGACAGATCAGTCCATTTGCCACTCCTCAGCGAGAAATTGCTCAAACAAGAGCTCCATTAGACCACTGGACCCTCTAGTAATCTTTAAACTGGAGAAATATTTTCCTCAATTCAGATTCGAACACTTCAGTTTTTTGGCTGAAAAAAACGAATAAAAACAGAGACTGAAAAGCAATGGAAAAACATGGATCAAAACTAGGGGTGAAAACGGTTCAGATACAATTCGGATAGGGTCATATCATTTCCGTATCCGCATTATTTTCTCGGATTCGGATACGAATACGAATAGTTCGGATATGTATTCGGTTCGGATATATGTACGGATATGAAAACGATCCGAATATTATCGGATACGAGTGCGAATTCATATTCATTTCGGATATTTAAAAAAATATATTAATATACTAATATATCACATTCTCCTAAATATTTACCTATTTATAACAATAGAGTTAAAAAATGTAGCAATTTATAAGGGAACTTTGAAAAAATAACAACAAAATAATAATATGAATATGAATAATATCCGTATCCATATCCGAATATGATGAAAAAAATTTAATATCCGTATCCGTATCTGATATATAATGAAATATCCGAAAATTGATATTATCCGAATAACAAATTATCCGGATTCGGATATTTTCCGGATCCGTATACGTATCCAGGAATCAAAATGATTACCGAACCCGTATTCGTATCCGAATAAAACTATCCATATCCGTATACGAATCTGAACGAATACGAATATTTTGATTCGAATACGAATTTTTTGCGTATACGAATACCGGTCGGTCGGATAATATCAAACCCGTTTTCACCCCTAATCAAAACTCAAACAAATCTTAACCAAAAATCCGCAAATTTGAACCGTGACTTCCTTTCATCCCTTGGCTCGTATCTGAAGTAACTAAAATTACTGAATTGCCCTAGAACCTTCTCTCCGTTCAAAAACAAAAATCAGTTTTCCATTTAACCTCTCCAAAAAAAAAAGAGGCTCTAAACCCTAACAAAAAGGAGCCATAATTCCCAGCCACCACTCACCCTTTTCATTCTCATTACCCTCCTCCATCTTCCTCACACCCCTTATCTCCATTTTCCATTTTGGAGCTTCAATTTAAACTAATTTCGAGTTTTATGGCTGAAAAAGGCAATTAGGGACTGTTTTTGGACAGCAGGGACGAACTTTAGTTCAAAAACAAAATCCTCATTCTAGCTTGAGGTTGGATGTGTGAGCAGCTCAATATTTGTTCTTCGGAGGCCCTATATTGAGTCTCTAATTTTGGTTTGCCTATTTTTGCTCATTTTTCCTTAGTTTTTCCAAAACTTTCACTGTTGGACAGATTTGAGTTTTTACTTATAAAAAAGAACAAAATGAACTTGAATCTTCTTTGTTTGATCATGTATGAGTAGTTAATAGATAGGGAAAGATGTTTGTAAGACTCGGTATTTGGTAATAAAATCTTGCTTTCAATTCATCCAATTTTGCAATTTTAAGAAGATTAGTTCAAAACACCTTAATATTGATCCGTTGAGGTAAATTATTTGGAAAATTAGTTTTGATTCAAATTAAGTTGTGTAGATCTGTGTTTAGGAACTATTTGATGATTATAAGACTTGGAAAGGTCTCTTGTTTGATTAATTTTATTCTAACAAACTGAAAATCGAAGTTTTGAGTTGAACTTAGCATTCGATTCATTATTGATTGATTGTGAAGAAAATTAGTCAAACCTTACTTTTAGAATTGTTAAGATTATTATTTGAGTGATTAGTGATTTTCTTGTTATACAAATTGTCATAATTTCTCTATTTTTATCCTAAAAGGTCAAGTTTATGTTACTGCATTTCTGTTTTTCTGTCAGTATTTTTATGTTGATTTGAATGTCAATTATTTAAAAGACATAAAAATTGAATTTTCTCTGTTAAAATTTAGATTTGGTAGACCAAATTCAATGTAAATTTTGTCCAATTCCTATTTATATTTTATGAGATATAGTCGTTTCAAAATTGTTGTTTTCTGCAGTTTTATTTTTCAGTTCCTGTTTTGTTCTTGTTGTTTGTTGAATTTTAAAAAATAAAAAATAAAAAATCATAAATAGTCTTGTGTGAACCGTTTTAAAGTGTAGAATTTGAGTCGAAAATTTAATCATTCCCTTAAAAACTTATAATTATGTTTTTCTTCTTTTGTTAAAATAATGTTGTATTTTTCAGATTTTACTGTGTTATTGAAGGTTCAAATATTCTAATATTTAATTATTTTTTCTATTTTTCTGAGTTTTATGAAATTTTCAAGTTTTTTCCTATTTCTGATTTGTTTCTAATCAATCCTTTCTATTTCAGTTTTTGCCATTATAAAAATCTCTGGAATTTTATCCTTTTATATTTTACATCCATAATTCGGCATTTTTCTATTTTTTATTTTGGATTTTTCAGCATTTTGATTATTCTTTATATATCCTTTTTTCTGTGTTTTTAGGATTTTGTAATTATTTTTTGCTTATGTTATTAAAATGATAATTTATTGTTGATTTAGATTTAATTAACATTGATTATGGGTATTTCGTAGTATTATTTTGTCTATTTTGAGTTGGATGTAATCATCACATTTTTTTGGTTTATACTTAATTATGAGATTTTTCTAAATCTTTTTGATAATTATTTGTTTTTTGAATAATTTGAATATTGTTATAAAATAAAGAACAAAGGAACAATAAAATAGAGAAATGGAAGGAGAGAATGTATGAAATTTTTTTTGGAGTGCCCAGCTTATTGAGCGCCAAACAACGCCAAGCCCAATGACAACACGCCCAGTTAATGTGCGGGATTAATTTAAGACAGCGGTGTAAGTTAACCACATCCAGGCTTAATTAATACATGCTCCGCTCCGCTGCACTCTGATATGATTTTTGTAGTTAATATTATTCATTTTAGTTTGATTAATATACCTTTCTGGATTGCGTTGGATTGCTATGTTTTTTGTATTATGTTGGATTGATATACTTTTTTAGTTTTATTGTTATGACTTTTATATATTGACTATGCCTTTTGTATTTGTATCGGATTGATATGTCTTTTAATTGTGCTTATATGACTTTTTAGTTACGGAGTATGTCTTTCATTTGTATTGATATAACCTTTTAGTTATTGATTATGTCATTTTAGTGGATTATTTGATTGATATGTCTTTTTAGTGGAATGCTATGTCTTTTGTATTGTGTTGGAGTAATGTACTTTTTAGTTGTGTTAATATTATTTTTTAGGCATTGCATACATCTTTTAGTGGAATGTTATGTATTTTGTATTGTGTTTAATTTATATGTCTTTTAATTGTGTTAATATGTATTTTTAGTTACTTTGTATATATTTTAGTGAAGTATTATACATTTTTTTGTATTGTGAGCTGTAAAATAAAGAAAGAAAAAAAAAATAGAAGCAATGAGGGGCGTGGGGTCTGATGCGCCGCTGGAACAAATTTAGGACGTGCGCGCGCGGAAAGTTTCATGGAGGAGACTCTTATCTTGGATGCGCCATTGCGCGACGTGGCGCTTTGTCACTGGGCTGGCGGTGCTGACGTTCCAAAGTGCTGGTACTCCATATCCGGACCCATTTTATATTGAATTATGAGATTAATGACACAATAGTGACGAGTGAGTGCTGACCAAGAAATTTCTTGTCTGATTCAGAATTATAATCTGTAAATAATCTATGCTAAAATACAATAGAAAACCTAGTAATAATATCCTGCAATATCTCCTTCTATCATTACAAGTAATTCCTAATCTATTCTTGTTTAGGATCCAAGTATTGAATATCAACACTAATCACATTCATAACAAATATTTGATAAATTGTAATATTTTAGTGGTGTAAATGGATTGTAAATATTGGTAAATGAAAAAAGTGTAGGCAAATGGAAATATTGATATTTTTTTTAGTATTTTTAAGTTTGGAAAGGTTGTAAAAATTGGAAGGGTGTCTCTGGAATATTATAAATATTAGCCATACATGACAATTAATGTTTAATATGGTAATTGATTTTAATTCATGTTCAACGGTATACTTAATTTTGATGGATTTGTAATGAATTTAATTCCATATTATTTGGTGCTATTTTGGGTATTTATTTAGTGTTAATGATCCTAATTATTCTGTCAGTATTAGGTGCGTGGACTGATATGTAGTACCTAATTTACGCAATATACTATAGTACCTAATATAGGCAATATACTAATTTTATTAAGTATATTAGTAATATTTTCTTTTAATTATCTGTAATTAAAACTCATATTATTATGTTAATTCGATTTTATTCTTTATTGGTAATTCCACCTAAATAATTTAAAACCACCATCTAGGATTACCACCTCTCCAAAATCACCTCTCAATCTCTCATCCATATGAATTTCACAAATTTCACGTCAAATTAATACCTATAATGTCATGATGATGTATAAAATATTTTTACTTAGACAATGATGAGGCAATATATAATTTTCTGTGGTCATCAAGTACTATATAGTTGTTGTGGCTTTAAATTTAAATGGCATGTTTGAGTTGAGGTTTATACAGGGTTCATGTATCATGAATAATGAATTTGGCCAAATTCATCATGTACCTAATTTTTACACGTGGAATATGATGAAATAATGGATTAGAGGGTCTATTTCAGAAGAATATGAATGAAATATTTCGGAATAAATATATGAAAAAAAATTCTTATTTCATGGTAGGCATGTAATTGCTATATTCCATGGAATAAGCTATAATTTCTAGAAAAAAATTCTCTCTTCTATTCCAAATTTTATCCTACGTGACAATCAAAAATCATCATATTTCCTTATTTTATTTCTAAGTCCCTCCTTCTGTTTTCTCTCCTTTTCTACAACTTATGTTGCCAAAAAAAGATTTATATGATTTTTCCTTCTTATTTAACATAAAATCATGATTAAATTTTTTATCTAACGGCTCCATATTATTGTGCTTGCTTTTTATCTTAAAAGACATTTATCAACTATATTTGTTTTCTTCATCATATTCTTCTAGGGTGCATTTGGATAGTGGTAATGTTACATTATCATAGGAATGATATTACCGGGAATGTGATTACTCCATCATGGAAATATTGTTGTTTGGATGAAAAATTTATATGTTTGAGAAAGTGGACTTTTCATAATTTTTCATTTATAAAATGATCAATATACCCTTAAAATGTGAGCATTATAAAATACTATAAATATATTTTCTTAATTAATATAATTATCATTTTTGTTAAATTTAATATAATTATCATTCTAATTTTATTCATTTCTAAGCTATATTTTCTTAATTAAATATATGTTGCTCATTAAATTTATTTATATATACAATTATCACTTTCATATGTAGATTCTTATTCTTATCTTAATTAAAAAATAATTAATTATATAATTATACTAATTATACTAATTTTTTTTAAATTATTTTTCTTACAAAATAAATATTATCTTGTTTTCTAAATTATATATAGATATGAAGTATTAGTTAATTAAGGGTAAATTTGACGTAAGTATTGGAAAGTAACATTCCCATGAATTTTCATGGGAATCACAATTCATGGTCAATGGGAGTATATCACACACATGAGAATGTTATATTATAGCCACGTAGGATTCCATGGTTGAACCAAACGTGAGAATATGAAAGTTTGATGCAATATTTCCATGGAAATCACATTCCCATGAACTTACCCACCATCCAAACACATCTTATTTTAGTTAATTGAGAAAAATTATTTTTATTATCGTCTTCTTTTATTTTTAGAAAAATTTCATTTATCAAAATTCACATAAATAAATTATAGAATGAGAGCATTTTGGTCATTTGCCATTATTATAATATTTAAACTAAATTTTTTTTTCATTTATCTAGTAGAAAGTTATTGAAATAAAAAAGAACAATCAGCTATTCTATTTTCTACTATTTCTTTACTCCGTGCTTTGCTGAACGAGATCCAGTTTGATTTTATGGATTTTGGTATATGTATTTCAAATTCTTTTAAATCATGAATTTTTATACTTTTTACCAAACTCGTGCTACAAAACAAACTAACCTTTATCACAACAACTTTCTTCATTTTTCCAAAACAGACCATATCAAACAATTTAAATGAATTATTAAGTACATGCATGTAATACAAAAAACCTTGTATCTAAGTCTCTTAAATCAAACATTTAAAATAACATTCTAGTAAATAAGATTTGCAAAATTAATCTTTTTTAATTTGTCAGAATATTATTTTCGAACACGAAGGAAATCAAAACTATTAATTTTAACTCTTTATTTTGAACAACGATTTTCCACACAATTTTTTCATGCTGAAGTGGAAAAGTCATTTTAATGTGATATCTGACACAAAAAAAAACTAAAAAAATAGCTTCAAACTTCTAAAGTTTGATATTTATTTTTATAAATTGAAGCATAGAATAAGTATTTTTCCAAATCTTATTTGTTATAGTGTTGTTTTTAGAAGACAACAATATTTAAATTATCTGGAGTAGGGGTGAAAATGGATAAGAGAATATCCGACCGACCTGTATTCGTATCCGCAAAATATTCGTATTCGAAAAAAATTATCCGTATTCGAACGGATACAAATACGGATATGGTAATAGGTTTGGCATATAATATCCGAACGGATATGGATAATATCGGTATCCGGATATGAATATACATATATATAATGATAATTTTTTAAATATTTTAGCAATTTTATCATTTTTTTAATATGAATAATGATATTTATTCAAATCCATCAATTTAGTTATTACTATTTTGAAACTTGTTATGATTTTATTATGATTTTATTATTTTTTTGTTGTTAATAGTGAAATATATATTTGAAAAAAGACACAATCCATCAAAATATGGATATCCGATAAATATCTGTATTCATATTCGTATCCGGTAATATCCGAACCGGATCCGTATTTGCATCCGTATTCATATTCGGATCCGAGAAAATAATATGGATACGGATATGATAAGACCCCGATCCGAACCGTATCCGGACCGTTTTCATCCCTAATCTGGAGATAGAATGAAAAGTTACCATTAGTTAGATGTGGCAAAATTCGACCCGACCCACCCGAAACCAAACCCGACCCGACCCGAAATTGTTGACAAGTCAACGACCCGAAATCCGACCCAACCCGAACCCAAACGACCCGGAACATGAATGACCTGAAACCCGAAATACTTGAGACCCGAACGACTCGAAACTTGAATGACCCGAGATCCGAACGACCCGAAACCCGAATAACCCGAGACCCGAATCTAAATGACCTGAACTTGCATATAACGAATGAATGGTTATACACATGTTGATTTCACTGTTATACTAGTATTATATATGATTTTATAATATCTTATTTTGTTTCTTTTTTTTTTCGAGAGAGAACTACAAGCGATCGCTTGGTGTTTGTTCTCTTTTTAAGTGAGCTCATATGACTTCACTTAAATTTTTAAATCAATCCTGCTAGACGCGGGATTCGAATCCCTCACCTATGGATAGATGAGGTTGGTACCATGACCACTAGGTTAACTTAGTGGTGGTCTTATTTTGTTTCTTATAATGACAACTATTATTTTTGAAAATAATATATTAATTATATTGGTTTCTACGACATAAAATTATATTTGAGATTTTTGAGCTCATCGGGTTTCTTTTACAACTTGCACAAAATTAAAAATAGATAGATATTTATTTAATCAAATATTTTTCATTACAAGTTAAACACGGTACGTAACTAGAGCTGGCAAAATCTAATCCGACCCGACCCATCTGGACTTAAACCCGACCTGATCCAAAAATTTTAACAAATCAACGACTCGAAATCCGACCCGACCCACCCATTTGCCACCTAAGTAATCCTAGAAGTAGCCCGATTAGATCTGAAACTATCCATAAAAGAATAAGAAGCTAACATACCCATTTAATGCAATTGGGCTTTATAAGTAAATTTAAAACATAGCTTATTGTAAAAAGGACCTAAAATTATTTACAATCCTCTCTGGGCCGGCAGTGCAAGGTGCAAGTTGCCATCGACATTCAAACTTTTTTCAGATTCACACTCCACATAATGGAAATTATGTAATACCACATTACTACAGTGAAAGATGATAAAACATTGCCAAATTGAATATTTTACTTACTTATTTTTGAGTTCAGAAAATCAACATATATTTTTCAAAAAAAGGCTACATGAAAAATGTATTTTTTCGTAGAAAATAGATTGGTATAAGAAGTAAATATTTGTATAAAGAATATAGTAGTATATTTTATTCTGTGAGGGTATATTTGTTAGTAGCCATCGGCGAATTTTAATAGATACTAGGGAGATATCAGCCTCACTTAGATTTTGAAGTAGTAGTATATAATGTAAAATTATAATGCTATATTAGTATAAAATTTAAAGTTGTATATAGAATGCTCTCTCTAGATTTTTTTTGTGTATTTTTATTACAAAACTTTAGATTTTTGATCAAGATCCGTCATCGTTGGAAGTGAAAAAAGACATGATGGCATGCATAATATGCGAAGATAGATCATGTAAGAAAACATATAAAATAATATATGATTTATACTATTTTTGTATAATTAAACTTAAATGTGTTAAGTTTTTCAAATATATTGTAATAAATAATTTTATTTTTGTTTAATAGTACTTACCATGAAGTAGCTTGCAACAGGAACTTTCTCCTCTAGAGTCCTAGTTAACATAGTCCGTTTTACACATATACAGTGCCAATTAGCGACAGCATCCAGCGAAGCAGTGTATTTTAATTTGTGAGGGTATATTTGTAAGGAACAATTTTAATTTATTCATTCTTTTCTTATATCTAGATCTACTTTTTATTTTATCTTAAAATTTTCCGTACACACTTGGTCTCTTTGTCACACTCACGCTCACACTCACACTCACACTAGACACTCACAGACACAGCTTGAAAGGAGCCTCCAAAGAAAAGCAATCACATACTAATCTCACTTCATTGGTTCTTATACATGTTGATCAAGCTTTCGATTTAGATCCAAAGTAGAGGAAGTAAGGAAGGGCCTGTTACTCTCCACTCTGTATAATTTCAATTCTTCTAATTTCCTCCTTTTTTTGGAAGTTTTTGTTTATTACATGGTTCCTAGATCTAGCCGTTAAATCTGGTGTTTACTTGCTTAATTAGCTATTTGAACCTGAAATTGGATTAAGCTATAGATCTGATTGGGAGACCTTTTTTTTTGAAGATTAGACTCCAGGTTTTTTGGTTTATTTATATTTCTATCAGTAATACTTCATTGTCTTCTTGAATTTTTTGGGTAATATTTGCGTGTCTAACCCTTCAAACCAAGTTTTTTTGCATATATGTGGTGTGAATCTATTACGCATTGTTCAGTCCGAAGGATAAACTTTGAAGACTTCAGTGTCCCAATGTTTAAATTTTACATCTTTTCATACATCCATTTTTTCCATTTCGCTCTTAACTCCTATTTGATCTGTTTCTTCGTAACTGTAAAAATAGTGTCAGTAACCTTTTCACTTGAACTAATTATCATATGCGCTTGTGGTTCTTTTCAGGTAAATTATCTCCAAGCCTTACATCACATGATTTAAAGTTTTAAACCACAAAAAGATCAATTTCAACAATGGCTTACGGTAAAGTGACAAGGATGGATTATAGGAGGACAAATTCGCAAAATTCCTCATTCTGTTCTGCAACTACTATGCTGGTGTTTATCGCCCTTTGCGTAATTGGTGCTTGGGTAATGACATCATCGCACAAATTTCCAGTACTAATTTCTTCGTCAGAAAGTAATTCAGAGGAAGCTGTGAGCAGTCAATTTGGGGATATTTCTGGAGATTCAAATGAGCCGGACTTCAATATGGAACCGAGAAATAATAATAATGATCCGGTTTTCAATGATTCAAGTTCAGATACTGAGACAGAGAAAACCAATGAAAAGATCCAAGATGAGGGTAATTTTAGGAAAAAAAACGTTGCATTTTCATCCTGTACTTGCTGGTACTGGACCTGTCCATTTATATCAGATTGGGCACGAAATAACCTAACCATGTGATTTAGCTCCATGTGATGCAGTTTATCTTGGTCCCCAATTTAACCCAATTTAGGGGAATCTACCTTAATTGTGCAATTAATATCAAACAAGCCAAGAAAAAAAAAAAAAATAGAAGTTTAATTTTGTACAACCAATTACAGTAGAAATTTATTTGTGTCATGTGATGTAAGCCTTAAAAGGAAATATGCTTAAAAGTTAAAACGGTGTTAAAACTTAAAATTAAGATTTTTTTCTTTTCTTACTATATAACAGGTAATAAACCCGAATTTGATGATGGGAACGGAAAGAATGAAGAAACAAAAGAAGAAGAGACTCAAAATGAAGAAAATGAAAACGACCAAACTTCAAATTCAAATTCAAAAACTGAAGTCTTTCCTGATGGTGCCCAGTCCGAGATTCTCAAAGAGACCAGCACGGAAAACGGCGCCTTTTCCACACAGGCATCCGAGTCCAAAAACCAGAAGGAAACACGAAATTCAGATTCATCAGGGGGCAAAGCACGAAACTACAAATGGAAGCTTTGCAATGCCACGTCCGGCACGGATTACATACCTTGTCTGGACAACGAAAAGGCGATTAAGAAACTTAGAAGCACAAAACATTATGAGCACAGAGAGAGACATTGCCCTGATGTGGGGCCCACTTGCCTCGTGCCGGTACCGGAAGGGTATAAGCGTACCATTGTGTGGCCTAAGAGCAGAGATAAGGTATCACAACAATTCCATTTATATTTATGAATATGCCATGGTTATATCAACATCATCATCATCATCATCAATCACCATTACTAATATTAATATTATTAATATTTTAATAATATTATTATTATTATTATTATTATTATTATTTCCTTGAGAAGTTTGATATTTACCAAAATGCCATTTGTGACAAGCTTTATTGTAATGGGATATGCAGATATGGTACAACAATGTGCCTCACACAAAACTTGCGGAAGTAAAAGGGCACCAGAACTGGGTTAAAGTATCGGGAGAGTATCTTACATTTCCTGGTGGCGGTACACAATTTAAACACGGGGCGCTTCACTACATAGATTTCATCCAACAGGTCTCATATTTTTAATGTTTTTTAAAAATAACTTAAGTTTAGGTTTATCTTTTGGGGCAATTTCATTACTCGTAAATATCAATATTACCCTTAAAAATTAGCAAATATCCAGTTACCCTTTCAAAATATATAAGATACCAAATTCACCATTCCAATAAAAAAAATGAAATTTGTGCTTTGCGAATCGAAATATAGCTCGAAAAACAAATGATTTTGATAGAATATTTTCCTTCTTTACTAACAACTTATATCTCACATTTTTGTTTTTTCATATCCAGTTGTTTTCGGACAAATTTGATAGAATATACATCTTCAATAACAAATTATTTCTCACATCTTTAATAACAACATCCACAAATTCATAAGATCCCAAATTCCCCAAAACAAAAAAAGCCATTCCAAAACCATCTATATTTCGAAATACAAAATGACATTTTTCAATTCGACAAATTTTATAGAATATTGTTTTTATTTCTCAAATATGGTTGTATATCCAGTCATATTTGGTAATTTACGATTCCAAAACAAAAAAAAACATTGTACCCTTTTCAAAACTAAATATAGTTGAAAAAAGTGATATATTTCAATTTCAGTTCGACAGATCTTTAATAACTACTCATTTCTCACTTTTTATTTTTTTCCATCCATCCAGTCCTTATCGGACATAGGATGGGGAAAGCGGACGCGCGTGGTGCTGGATGTGGGGTGCGGGGTGGCGAGTTTCGGGGGTTACTTATTCGACAGAGACACCATAACAATGTCCTTCGCTCCGAAGGACGAGCATGAGGCCCAGGTGCAGTTCGCATTGGAGAGAGGCATTCCGGCGATTTCGGCTGTTATGGGCACGAAGCGACTGCCGTTTCCGTCCAGGGTTTTTGATGTGGTGCATTGTGCCAGGTGTAGAGTCCCCTGGCATATTGAAGGTATGTATGTTGTTGGTTTGGTGGGTTTTGTATGCTTTGGTAGGATGAGGTTTAGGGTGATTTTGATTTTTGGGTTGTTGAAGGGTAATTTGGCCTGGATTATTGAAGGTTTACAGGTTTAGACTTTAGAGTTGTTTTGGGTTCTTTAATGTCTAGGCAGGGTCGATCCAGTGCTTTCAGCTGCCCCTAAAAATAGCAAATCTCAAAATACAGAATCTCATTTTCTTCATTATATTAAGAAAGCAAAATACGAAATCTCAAAAGTATAGTTCGTCACATTAACTCATGAATATCATTTGAATGTTACTCTTATCAATTGAAACGTATAGTCATAAATGTGAAACAGAATACAGAAAGGGATGAAAAATAAAAACCTAAAGTGAAACTTTAATTTAAACTACCATTGGTTTCTTGGTCCCTTGGGTTTGGATGTGCTCCTCTCTTATTTTCTGGATCAAACATTGAAAATACCCAAAAATCTCCATGGGATATATATAAATTAAATCGATTCCCTGAAGTATGTGAATGGCATCAGTTCTCTTTTTCTTTTTACATCAGGCCCTCTTTTTTTCTTATAATATCAGCTCCTTGGATTGAGATAGTTGATTTGGATGAAGAATGTTAATTGTATATTTCCCGTTTGCCTTTTTAGCATCGGTTTGCATTCCTTTTTTATATCAGTTTTGAGCTTGGCTTTCCGTTTTGCTCTCATGGCATGAAGTTAAGCCTTAAGTCAAAAGTAATCTTGTAGTTTCTTTCTTGGGCTTGAAATATGTAGGCCTTAGGCCCAATCATACTGAAGATCAATTCCCCTCCGTCTTCTTTCTCTTTCCAATTACTTTCAGTGTCATAGATTGAATTTTAGTAAATCAGTGGGTGTATCTGAGAAATGTAAACTTTTTGCAGGTGGTATGCTGTTGCTGGAGCTGAACAGGCTATTGCGACCAGGTGGTTACTTTGTATGGTCTGCTACTCCAGTGTATCAGAATCTTCCGGAAGATGTCGAGATCTGGAATGGTAATTTTTATTATTTTTTAATAGAAAAATGATAAGTAAACATGTCTGCTATCAATTTTGGACATCAATAGTGCATATTATTATTACATTTTTTTTTTAATTTGGAAAAATTTGTTATGATAACAGCTATGTCGGCTCTGACAAAATCTATGTGCTGGAAAATGGTGAACAAAACAAGAGACAGATTAAATGAAATTGGCTTGGCCATTTACCAGAAACCAATGGATAACAAATGCTACGAGAAAAGATCACAAAACAATCCTCCTCTCTGCAAAGATTCCGACGACTCAGATGCAGCCTGGTACTAAACCATTCCTCACCAAAAAAAAACAAAAAATGACCATTTTGTCCTTTTGTAGTTGAACTTTATTTCTGGATTATAATATTGCAGGAATATTTCGCTGCAAGCATGCATGCATAAATTACAAGTGGATTCAACTGCTCGTGGGTCCCAATGGCCGTACCATTGGCCGGTACGACTCGAGAAGGCTCCTTATTGGTTGGATTCTCAAATTGGAGTTTATGGAAAGCCAGCCAAAAAGGATTTGGAGGAAGATTATGAGTTATGGAAAAGAGTAATTAGCAAGTCGTATTTGCATTTAGGCATTGACTGGTCAAAGGTCCGCAATGTCATGGATATGAGATCTGTTTATGGAGGGTATGTTTATATACTATCTTCTGTTTTTTATTTGGTTGTTTTATTTTATTTTATCGTTTTTTAGGTTTGCGGCAGCTTTAAGGGACATGAAAGTATGGGTAATGAATGTCGTACCAATTGATTCGCCAGATACGCTTCCAATTATTTATGAGAGGGGTCTTTTTGGAATTTATCATGATTGGTGTGAATGTTTCAGTACTTATCCTAGAACTTATGATCTTCTTCATGCTGACCATCTTTTCTCCAAAGTCAGGAAGAGGTAATCTTTTTATTTTTTTTATTGCTTTATTTTATTCCATTTTTTTCATAAGCATTTAGTATATATATTTTTTTTGGGGCAGGTGTGAGTTGGTAACTGTAATAGCTGAAGTGGATCGTATACTAAGGCCGGAAGGGAAAATAATTGTTAGAGATAATGTAGAAACAATAAGTGAAATGGAACAAATTGTTAAGTCCCTTAATTGGGAGATTATAGTGACGTATTCAAAGGAGAAAGAAGGCCTAATTTGCGTGCAGAAATCTACTTGGCGCCCTAAATCCATAGAAGCCAGTAGTTAATATGTATTTATACCCTTTTTAGATTGTGTTTTTATTTTGAGTTCTAAAATTTGAGGGTTTGTTGTAGAGGTAGATTAGGCAATTTATTCAATTATGCTTTGTTGTGTTATTATAAAATCTATTGTTGTTCTATTCGTTAGGCAAAGCCTTCTAGTTTGAAAATATATGCGTGGACAATATTTGTATTATTAATTTATGACATTTGTTTTTACTTGTTTATGTTTTTATATATTTTTGGGGAAATCTGATATCATAACGGCATGCCAGATCGCGATGGACGGCATATATATTATTTTTTCACTTTTCAATATATTACTATATATTATTATAATTCTTTATGTATTTTTCACTTTTGGAATTTATATATACTGTTCTAACATATTTTTTTTTATATATTGTTTTCACTCTTTATGTATATATTGTTACAAAAAAATGAATTATATGTACTTTTATTACAATGTAGTAAGTTATATATATATATATATACTGTTGTCGTGATCCGACGTATTACAGTACCATCGTGATATATCATGTCCTTATTTTTTTTGTATGCTTTAAGAAAAATAAAAGATTTGAGTATGTTGCATATTTGGATTTACATAATCTTTTTAAAGGTTTGTTGTAGCTTGCAAAAAGAAAAAGTTGAATTTGCAGTTAAGAAGCACCTAATTTAAAAGAACTAATAATCGCTTCTATAAGTTCTCCATCCCGCAAATCATCAGACATAGAAACCCATGCTTGTAATATAAAAATTTTGCTTCACTTGTTTGAGCTCACTTGTTTGAGCAAGAGCTGTCTTTCCTATTCCCGTTACTCCAACTATAGGTAGAACACCAAGGCTCCACTTATTACCCCCCTATTTCACCCTATGTGGCAACAAACTTACCCTTGCGCTTATCTTCATTTTTTTTTGGAAAAAGAAGGATCATGAGCCACTATCATATCAATTATAGCTTGAATCTCTTTTTATGCGGTCAAATAAATATTTTGGTGGGTTGGGGCCAGTTTTCTTTCTTTGTGCACTGGCCGATCCTTCTATTGCATCTTTATCATTTAGCATTTTTTTGCCAAATAAATTATTAACCTCAGAACAAACCAATTGAAGCCTACAAATGACTTTTTTCAACCTTTTCAAGTTCGTATCCCCAAAAATCACATTTTTAAGAACCTTAGCAGAGGAGGACGCAAGTTCACTGACCTTGCCCTTACCTTTCAGTTTTTCATGGATCACCTCGGTTTTAAAATCGTCCAGCACATTCTTGGCACTCTAAACAACAGATTTTAATCCATTCAGCCATTTATTGATATTTGAACTTTGAGGGGCTCTGTCACAGCCTCAAGAGTTAATCGAAAGAATTTAGAGGGAGCGGAACCATAACCCTAGAAATTGGGGAAATTGTCGGAAGAGAGAACAGAATTGAAGGTGATTGAATTTTGGCGTTTGTTTAGAGTTTTGAGTTGTTATGAATTGGGTTTATATTTTGTGTAAAGGAGTGTTGGGCCGATATTTATATTATTGGGCATGTTTAATTTAGTTGTTTGTTTATTTCTTTTAAGTCAAGAGTCGAGTTTAGTCTAAGAGAGCCCAATTTGTAATAAATGGAGAGGATTGCGAGTAGGGTTTAGTTTAAATACTCGAATCTGTACTGAGAAAACATGATGATGAAATTTGTTATTTGTTTGTTTATCTCTTTCTTATCTTAATCTCTTTCTCTCTTTACCTCTCTTTACTCTTTACAAATTAATCCACAAAAAAAAAACATACAATACTAAAAAATACAAATCTGAGATGAACAATTCACAAGCTAGAGTTGAAATTGTGCTTGAATATTTCTCTTAATTAATCGGGTCATAACATTTGGTATCAAAGCCTTTGTCCTGTCATCCTGTGAGAGAGTGGTGAATGGTTAATACAAGATCTATGGCAGCAAAAGATGCTAAAAATCCTCAAAACAAGGAAGATCAAGAGAGTGTTAAAGATCTGTTGGAGAAATTGTGGAAGAAGGTGAAGGAAAATGAGGAGAAACAGATTATCTTGATGGGCCAGTTGGAGGCTAAATTAGATGCAAGAGACGCCAAATTGTGAGAGGAGTTCAAAGGGGTCATTAGCACTGAAGTCTCAAAAATCCTACAAAAAGGAAAAGGAGGATTAGATCCACATGCTACCGAATTTAATAGTGCAAATTCAAGTGTTGCAAACCCTAATTATACCCTTGGTAGGCCATCTGGTTTCATTCCACCTATTTCAACCTTCACGGAACCCATAGTATCCACTGTTCCATCTCCAGGATTTTTCCCTATATCTAATACTCTAAATGGTTGCAGCTCAAATTCCTTTGAAAGCCCTAAATCCAGTCCACCAAAATCACTCTCACTGTCCATTACCACCCCTATAATCAGCCAACCTCCTTATTATTTCACACCACAATACTTTAACCTTAGCATCACATACACCTATTGCAACTTTCAAAACCTTAATCCACAAAATTTTCAAAACCCTAATCCACAAAACATCCAAAACCCTAATCTACAAAACTTTCAAAATCCTAATCCACAAAACTTCTATAACCTGGTACCACCCATACAAACTCCTATACCACCCATTCAAAATCCATGTCATAACCTTCAAAATTATAATTACCACCCTGAACATAACCAACATCCTGATCATAGAAACCATTATCAAAACTGGAATCATAATCTACCCAAAATGGATTTTCCATATTTCATAGGAGAAGGGCCTAGAGGTTGGATACAGAAATGCGAATACTACTTCACCATGTATCAAATTCAGGAGCCATTCAAGGTTGGATTCGCCCATGCACATAAAACATAAAGCGGAGGATTGGTTTCAAGGGGTAATTCAAGTGAGGCCAAATTTGACTTGGCCTGAAATGATTCAAGAATTGTTGTTGAGGTTTGAAAGTAGAGATATTAGAGGGGTGTTACAAAATATCAAGAAATTAAAATAATTCGGTACCGTTGAGGAATATAGAACCAAATTTGAAGATTTGAAGGCTCAAGCCCTATGAGAGGATCCAAATTTAGGTGAAAATTTCTTCAAGGAGAACTTTTTAGGAGGGTTGAAGGAGGAAATCAGACTTTTGGTTCAAGCTACTGGCACACCCACTCTTAATGATGCTTATTTAATGGCCAAAAAATAAGAATTGATTTATGAAATGATTTACAAGAAACCCAAAACATTTTCTAAATCATTCAGCAACAACTAGTCGAAACCTTTTAACAACAACCCACAAAAAGCTTCTCTACCACCCACAAAGTACATTAAAGGAGGGGCCCCTAACAATGAAAACCCCCCAAGAAATTGTTATAAATGCCATAAACCTTGGCAACCGGGTCACAAATGCAAAACTCAAGCTCTCAATGCGATGAATGAATGTGATGGGTCACCAGAAGAGGGGAACCATGAGCAGGTTGAATTGTCAGACAATGACTATGAGGAGGAGGAATTGTGCAAGGCAATTGAAGAAATTCAGCTAGAGAATAGTGAACGAGATGTAGCAATAATTCAATTACTACCATGATGGGACAAGAGAAAGGTGAAGCCTTTAAACTTAAGGGATTCATAAAAGGAAAACTTGTAGTGATGCTTATCGACTCAGGAAGTACTTCCAGTTTTGTGGATGATAAAGTAGCACGAATTTTACAATTAGAGACAACTCCGATGCAGCCAGTAGCCGTCACCATTGCTAATGGTCAGAGAGTGTTTATAGAGAAACTGTGTAAGAATGTTCAATGGGAGGTTCAAGGCCAATCTTTCACATCCGATTTCAGAGTAATGAAATTAGGTGTTTATGATGCTATCATTGGAAATGAGTGGTTGTGGGATCTTGGTGCTATGCGATTGGACATGAGAACAAAAATCCTAAAGTATAAGAAGGAAGGTGAAAAGGTGATTTTGAGAGGAGAAGGAAGTATGACTGGTGGTGAAGATCTGGGTTTTATGGAGTGGTGTTTGATGATTGATCCTCAAGAAGATCTGGAGGAAACGAAACAATGCTTAATTCCCACTCCTTTGAAAGAATTAATTGGTGAGTATGAAGAATTGTTCAAAGAGCCAATAACACTACCTCCTAAACGCAGGTATGACCACTCTATCCCTCTCAAAACGGATACTGAACCGGTGAATTTGAGACCCTACCGATATTTGTATTTGCAAAAATTGGCAATTGAAGAAATTGTGGCTGAATTGCTAAGAAATGGAGTTGTTGTGCCGAGTCAAAGTCCCTTCGCGGCGCCAATTTTATTAGTTAAAAAGAAAGTTGGAACGTGGAGGCTTTGTGTGGATTATAGAAAATTAAATATCCAATCATTAAGAATAAGTATCCAATCCCGGTGATTGAAGACTTGTTGGACGAGTTGAAAGGGGCAAGTGTTTATTCGAAGATTGACCTTAGGTCGGGTTACCATCAAATTAGGATGAAAGAAGGAGAAGAATTTAAAACGGCTTTTAGAACTCATAACGGACACTTTAAGTTTAAAGTGATGCCTTTTTGGTTAACTAATGCTTCCGCCACTTTTCAAAACCTAATGAATGATGTTTTTTCATCTAAATTGAGAAAAGGAGTGCTTGTATTTTTTGACGATATTTTAATTTATAGCAAAACTATGGATAGCCACATAGTCTTGCTTAGAGAAGTATTTGAATTGTTGAGGGAAAATAATTTATTGGCTAAGGGAAGTAAATGTTCTTTTGGGGTTAGCCAAATAGAGTACCTAGGTCATATAATCTCGGAGTAAGGAGTGACTACAGATCCTAAGAAGGTGGAGGCCATGGTGAAATAGCCCACGCCCGATTGTATTAAGGCTTTAAGAGGTTTTCTAGGCTTAACGGGTTACTATCGGAGGTTCGTTAAGAATTACGGAGTTATAAGCAAACCCCCAACCGAGTTGTTAAAGAAAGGAGACTATACGTGGAATGAGAAAACTCAAATGACATTTGAGCAATTAAAAAAGGCCATGAGTACAACCCCCATCCCACAACTTCCGGATTTTAATAAGGCATTCGTGATTGAATCAGATGCTTCCGACATTGGAATTGGAGCCGTATTGAAGAAGGTAAACCCTTGGCGTATTTGAGTAAAGGGTTGGGCCCAAGAGCAAAGGGTCTTTTGACTTATGAAAAATAGCTTATGGCCGTCATTATGGCGGTAGAAAAGTAGAAACATTACTTGTACCATTTGCAATTTGTGATTAAAACGGATCATGAATCCTTAAAATTTCTCCTAGAGCAAAAATTGAACCGCCCTCTACAACACAAGGCTCTCACCAAGTTTACTGGATTAGACTATAGAATTGAGTATAAGAAAGGAAAGTTGAATAGCGGACGCTTTAAGTCGAAGAAATATGAAAAATAGAGAGGAATTGGTGGCTGCCCTTTTTGAGATGGTACCAACATGGCTGGATAAAATTAAAAAGAGCTATTTAGGTGATAAAGGAGTAGTGATAGATAAGGGCTGGAGTAGTGAAGGTGAGGTGTTGAAAAGATGGGGAAAGGTCTATGTGGGTGATAAGGAGGAAATTAGGGTTGATATAGTGATGGATTTACTTAGCAATACTATGGGGGGTCACTCAGGTATGGCAGCAACTTACAATAGGGTAAAAAAATATTTGTATTGGCCTGGTATGAAAAAGTTGGTGGAAAAAATAGTTAAAGAATGCGATGTGTGTCAAATTACAAAGGGGGAAAATGTTAAAAATCGGGGACTCTTACAACCTCTCCCTATTCCGCAAAAATTATGGACGGATTTAACCATGGATTTCATAGAGGGCCTTCCAAAATCCGAGGGAAAGAATGTTATTTTGGTGGTGGTGGATAGGTTATCCAAATATTCCCACTTCATAACTCTCTCCCATCCCTTTAATGCGATGCAAGTAGCAAAAGAATTCATGGATGAAGTGTATAAACTCCATGGATTACCCCAAACAATTACCACCGATCGGGATAAAATCTTCACAAGTCAGGTATGGAAAGAATTATTCAAGCTTTTGGGGTGTTCTTTGCAATATTCTATGGTTTATCACCCCCAAACCGACAGACAATCGGAGAGAGTAAACCAATGCCTCGAAAACTATCTAAGGAGTATGTGTTTTGATAATCCCAAGAAATGGATAAAATAGCTTACATTGGCTGAGTATTGGTATAATACTAGCCATCACACTTCAATAAAATATAGCCCTTTCGAGACTTTGTATGGCTACCAACCCCCTCATCTTGGACTAGGTGAGAATATAAAAGCTATTATTGAAGAAGTGAAAAATTACCTCACTGAAAGGCAAAAGGCAGTAGAAGCGTTGAAAGAAAATTTGTTGGAAGCCCAAGCGAGGATGAAAAGAGTGGCTGACAGAGGAAGATCTGAAAGAATTTTAGAGCCTGGTGAATGGGTGTACTTAAAACTCCAGCCTTATTGCCAAGTAACTCTGAAAGGGAAGGGAAATCAAAAGCTTAGTGCAAAATTCTATGGGCCATTCCAAATAATAGAAAAGATAGGGCAAGTGGCTTATAAACTTAAATTACCAGATGGGAGTTTGATACATCCTGTCTTTCATGTCTCGCAATTGAAGAGGAAGTTGGGTGAGGGTATGGTACTAGCTCCTCGTTTTCCCCTGGTTGGTACAGACTGTATAATTAGAGGTGAACCGGAATCGATTCTTGCAAGAGAGATGTACAATAAGAAAAATACTTGTGGAGTTAAGCTGAAAATTAAATGGACTAACCTACCTGAAACCGAAGCCACGTGGGAAGATTATGATGAGATAGCAGCGGGTTTTCCCGATTTTCAGCATAATTACAACCTTGAGGACAAGGTTGAAGTTAAGGAGGAGGGAATGTCACAGCCTCAAGAGTTAATCGAAATAATTTAGAGGGAGCGGAACCATAACCCTAGAAATTGGGGAAATTGTCAGAAGAGAGAACATAATTGAAAGTGATTGAAGTTTGGCGTCTGTTTAGAGTTTTGAGTTGTTGAGTTTTGAGTTGTTATGAATTGGGATTATATTTTGTGTAAAGGAGTGTTGGGCCGATATTTATATTATTGGGCATGTTTAATTTAGTTGTTTGTTTATTTCTTTTAAGTCAAGAGTCGAGTTCAGTCTAAGAGAGCCCAATTTATAATAAATAGAGAGGATTGCGAGTAGGGTTTAGTTTAAATACCCGAATCTGTATTGAGAAAACATGATGATGAGATTTGTTATTTGTTTGTTTATCTATTTCTTATCTTAATCTCTTTCTCTCTTTACCTCTCTTTACTCTTTACAAATTAATCCACCAAAAAAATACATAAAATACTAAAAAATACAAATATGAGATGAACAATTCACAAGCTAGAGTTGAAATTGTGCTTGAATATTTCTCTTAATTAATCGGGTCATAACAGGCTCTCCATTTCGTAGTTTTAACTGCGGCCTCGATGTTCGGAAGAGAGATCTCCAAATTCATAAGCATTTCCCGTATCTTGTATTTGTTGTAGTTATGTTTGAGATAGGAGCGCGCGGTGTATATCACCGTGTGTATGGCTGTAGGTGACAGAGTTAAATTGCCGCCAGCCATTGCGAGAGACAGATAGAAAGAGGGATTGGAAATTAAGAATCAGAAACCTTTGATGAATCAGAGAGCGAGAGGGAGAGAGAGATTGGAAGTTCAGAATCGGGGAGATAAAAATCGGTCTTATGAGAAATTAGAAAGTTAGAATTTGGGAATCGGAATCTATAGAGAGACTGAAAGGTTGAATGATACTGTACAGGGCCACGTTATTGTTTGCAACAAATCACTGTCGTCCGATTAAGATTTAAGTTGTGCGATAAGCGGCACCTGCCAGCCATTTTGTGTGATTCATCCATCTAGGCTCAACAAAAGAATTGGAGATAGGACTGTCAATGGATACTCATAATCCGATAATCCGATCCGAATCCGAGTGAATGGATTCGCATGTGGATCGAAAAAATTTATCCGTTAATAAAATGGATTCGCATTTGGATTTTTGAAAAAGATCCGCTAGTTTAATGGATTTGTATTTGGATCTTGGAAGATCCGAATCCGAAATCCAATATGAATCCGACAATTAATATATAGTAAATATATATATGTAACAACAAAATAATAAATGTGAAAATATGGGCAAGGAATCCTGTATTTTTATGATATATATAAGAAATTAATTAGAATGAATATTTGGCAAGAAAAAATGGGCAATAAATCACGTATTTTATGAGATTTACTTGTTTATAGTTTTCTTTTAAACTTGATGACATGATCCAAAATCCGATCCGAAATCTGTTTCGTTAATAGGTTTGGATTCGCATATGGATCTTTATTTTCTTAATGGATTTGGAGTCGTATTTGAATATTTTGAATTTAAATTGGATCCGCATGTGGATACTATCTGGATCCAACTCGAAACCAATCCATTGACACCTCTAGTTGGAGATTGTTGTTTTACGGCAACTAGCCGCTAATATATGCTTTGCACATAATTATGTAAATAAAGCACTTGATTAAGTTAATAAATATCAAACTAAATATTACTATTTGTTTATTTTCATATTCTATACATTTCGTTAAAAACGAATGAGGACGAAGCTGTATGAATTGAACTCCAAACAAGCACCATATACACTAGCCAATAATACGTGCAAGGTCGGCCTTAATTAAAATTCAGTGAGTCCATGTGCTTAACAGTTGGATCAACAACAATATTTAATCCATATATAATCTATATGTGTATATTACAAATTTTAAAAGCCCAAAGAAATTAAGTAAGAAAATATAAAACAAGGCTCGGTCATCTCTCGAGTCTTTCCATTTTAATCAAAAGTTTTCTCAATTTGAGTGTTATTCAAGTTGCTCAAAATCCATCCATTTATACTAAAAAAAATGGAGAGAAACCCAACAAGACTAAGAAATTTTTTTTATTTCAGAGACTAAATAAAAGTCTCTCGCCTCCTCCTCCGCTTGACCTGTCTCTCTCTCACATCCATCTTCGACCTTCTTCCTTGGCTCTCAACTCTCAAGTCTCACCTCCTCTCCTCTCTACTCTACTCTTTATATACTTCATTTTCTTTGGCAATTACAAGAAAGAAAGAAAGAGAAAGGAGAAGTAGATGAATTATTGTATTTTTCAACTAATTAGGTAATTGTAAATTTGTAAAACAACAAATTATTTCTCTAAACTTTATTTATACAAACTCAACCATGAAAGTAATGATGAAAATTTACATTCATGAATGGAAAATTCAACATGCTTTTATCTAAATTAGTTTATTTTTTGTTGTTGCACACAAAATGTTTGACAAAATTCTCAAGTTAATTATAAACAATATGATGATTTAATATATTATGTAATGGAAGTTAAAAATTATGTATTAGAACTATTTTTCTTGCTACTTCTTATTTTTAATTTAATTTTTCGTCGACATAATAATTGGGCAACATTTTAATTCCGGGCTTAGGCAACCGAATTTACAAGGCCGGCCTTGAATATTTGCTTTCCACATGATTATATTAATTAAGCACGTTATTAAGTTAATAAATATTAAATCTATGAAACTGCAAATATTTTCTATATAAATTTTATTATTTGTTTATTTTTTATTTTCTATACCTTTTGGTAAAAATTAATATGGACGAAACATATTTTTTATTTTCTATATAAACTGTATGAAGTTAACTCCAAAAAAGACACCTATATGCATCTAAGAATTTTGCAAAATGAATGAAAAAACATATATCAGAAACATAACTGAATTATTGTTCAAAATGAATCATTATTAATATTCGTAGCGGATAATAAGAACCATATTCGTATCCGTATAGTATTTGAACATAATCAGTATTTGAATATCATCCATATTTGTAAAATGTGATCCATTTACATATAAATATTTTTCTTAAAGATATGAAATAAATATGTATCTGCATTCTTATTCGGTGATGTATTCGTATTTTATATCCGAAAATAATCTATCTCTGGATGCTTTTTTTATTCGCAGAATATGATGCATTTTCATAATAATATATCTCTTGAAATATCTCAACTGAATCAATATTCATATTGGGTCATATTTGAACAATATTTGCATTCATATAACATTTAAACCGACTATGAATCCTCTATTCTTATTAATAGAAGGTGAGACATTCGCATATTATTATATCCATTTAAATATCTGAAATGAATCAATATCTGAACCGTATTCATATTGATATTTGTAATATTTGAATAATATTTATATCCATATAACATTCAAACCAAATCTGTATTCTCGTGCTATCTCGTATTCGTAGAATGTGTTATATTTCTATAAAATAAATCTATTTAAATATCTGAATTGAATCAATATCCTAAAATATATATTTGATTATGACTTTCCTAAATATTATTGTGGCAAACAATATTTTTAAATAATATGAAGTGTTACTTTCGTAAAATATTGATATATATGTTTAAACATCCAAAATAAGTCCATATTCGTATTTATATCAGTTAATATCTGAATCATATTTGTATCTGTGTAATATATGAATTACTATATTCGTATCCGTATAATATCCGAATTGAATTTGTATAAGGAATCTATTCGTATTAATAAAATGTGATATATTTGCATGTTAATTTATCCATTTAAATATCCAAAATGAATTTGTATTCATATTAATATTTGTATAATGTGTGAAGAGAATTTGTATCCAAATGCTCTCCATATTCATAAAATGTGATACATTCACATATAAATATCTAGAATAAGTATGTATTGTATCCGGTAATATTCAGAGTGTATTCGTATCTTATATCTGAAAAAAATCTATCTCCGGCTGTTACTGCATTCATATAGTATGATTCATTTGTATGTTAATATATTTGTTTAAATATCTGAACTGAATCCATATTCATAGTTGGTAATATCTGAATAGGCATCCATTCATGCTATTAGTGTTCGTAGAATGCGATATATTTGCATATTAATATATTCGTTTAAATATCTGAATTTAACCAATATTCAAACCGTATTCCAATAAGATATCCATAATATCCGAAAAATATTAGGGTTTAGGGTTTAGGATTTGAATCAATATAACATTCAAATATAATTCGTATCCTCATGCTATCTATATTTGTAGAATGTGATAAAGTTGTTGATTAACATATTTAAATATCCGATATGAATCAGTATCCGATACTATCAGAATCATATGCGTATCCATGTAATATCCAAACCGAACAAGTACATGCATGATACTGTATTCATATAACGTGATCCATCTGCATATTATATATATGTTTAAACATACAAATGAGTTCATGTTCAGAAGTGAGTCTATATCCGGATGTTATTCATGTTAATAAAATATGATCTATTTGCGTGTTAATATACTCATTTAAATATTCAAAATGAATTCATTTTCGTATGAATATATCCGTATAATTTCGGAACAAAATTAGTATCTGAATGCCATCCATATTCGTAAAATCTGATCCATTTACACATAAATGCTTTTGTATTAAAGATCTGGAATGAATCTGTATTCGCATTCGTATCAGGTAATATTCGAAACATATTTGTGTCTTACATCCGCAAATAATATATCTCCAAATGATATTTATATTCCTGTATTCGAATTCGTATCAGATAATATTCGAAGCATATTTGTATCTTACATCCGCAAATAATATATCTCCAAATGATATTTATATTTGTATAATCTGATATGTTTAATTACCTGAACTGAATCTATATTCATATCCCGTAATATTCGAATAATATCTACATTCACACTGATTATATCTCATACTCTTCGTATTCGCAAAATGTGATATATTTGTATATTATTTTACCCGTTAAAATATCCGAATGTTTTAAATGAAACGATTAATTGATTAAACAAAATGTTCCCACTTCATCACACTGTTTTTCAATGTGAACACTTTCTACATAGCATTGGTTCACAAAGACCAAAGCTTAATGCAATTATTCACAATGGTCTAATCTATACAATTTATTTTGATCCCACTGTGAGCCAACTGTCAACACATAGCACAAATGAAGGTATGGTGAATTTTGAAAAAAACTAGTTGCTACCCTCGTTTTCGCGTCGGAGAAAAAAAAAACAAAAAAAACACTCGCTACACATGATATTTGAAGATTTTAGTTTGCTACTTCACTTAAAGTTCAATAGATAGTTATGTCTTGCTTAATAATTTTCACTTTGTTGTACCATACAATTTAGTATTCTTCTCGAAAATTATCTTTTCACAAGTGGATTTAGGGGATGAGATGAAATGAACGGCTGAGATCTATCATGACCTGATGGTGACTATCATGACCTGATGGTGACGAGTGGCATAAAACATGATCAACTTTTATATATTTTAGTATAAAGGCCTCTCTACTCCAATACTTCTCTCTAAAATGTACACAAAAATATATTTTGACCCAGTATCAACCCTGCAGTCCCAATTCAAAGAGTGTGGAAATTTTGGCAAAATTTCCACAAAATGTAGCTCCTCCATTATTCGTCTCCAAAACATACCTAAACAAGGTTTTTTTTTTTTCTATTATTTATAAAATATTTATTACCAATAAATCAGTTATTTTATAGATTCCAAGCATGACAATCTATCTGAGGCGAACAAAAACATGTCTCTATATTTTGTTACTTATAAAATATTTAGTATGAATAAATAAATTAAGTATATCATCTCCAATCTATTTGTAATTCAAAATAATTAATAAATATATAATTGTTCGGTTGCCGGCTTGTGCACCAAAAAAATATATAATTATTTTGAAATTAAGTAAATGAAAGAAAATATAATAAAATGTAATAAATTAATTTTTTTATGTTAATAAACTTAGAATATAAAATAGCCTTGAAGATTGTTATTGGGAAATTTGCAAAAAAGCCCCTACGTTATGCCTTAATTGCAAAAAAGCCCCTGCCTTATTGGAAATTGCAAAAAAGCCCCTGCATTATTGCTAAAATTGCAAGAAAGCCCCACCATTATATTGAAGCTAACACCGTTAGTTTCAGTAGTTTAATCACTTCAAAATTATTTTTTAAATGATAATTAACATTCTTGTAGAAAAAATATTTTAAAAATAATTATGAAAAAGTATTTTTTTAATTTTTAAAAAAATAAATATTATTTTTCAGTAAATTGTTTTATTAAAAATATATGTTCCCAAAACAAAAGTTTTTCGAAAGAATTTTTTTTTCAATAACAAAAAAAATTTCGATTTTTTTCTTAAAAATAGATTTAAAAATATTTTTTAAGAAATATAATTTTTAGATAAAATGTTAATTAATATTTAAAAAAATAATTTTGTAGTGATTAAACAACTGAAACTAACGGTGTTAACTTCAATCTAACGATAGAGTTTTTTTTGCAATTTAATCAATAATGTAGGGGCTTTTTTGCAATTTCCAATAAGGCAGGGGCTTTTTTGCAATTAAGACATAATGCAGGGGCATTTTTGCAAATTTTTCATTATTATTTTTTGCAACCTAAATATTCTTTCAAGTTAAGAATCTTTAAATATTATTTTTTTAATATTTATTTAATTTTGCAACTTATTTTAAAGTGAAATCCAAAATCACGACGGAGTTGATAGCGACTCCTCAGTGAACGTATACTGTTTCTCCCGCATTTCTATGTACTGTTTTTACTTTTCACATATATATTATTTTTATTTTTCACTTATGTATTGTTTTTTATATACTGTTTGATTTCAATTTATATACACTCTGTATACTGTCGTTATATCACGACAGATATCAGGTCCCTATTTTAAATGTATAAATATATTTCTTTTGTCAACACAAAAAATGTTTGAAATAATTACACTATTTAATTAATATGATTTCTTTAGTTCATTAAATATTAATGACTTCATTAAAGGCCCCTTATCAATTGTTTTGGGGAAAATATGGAATTAGCAGCTTTTAATACATTTTGATTACTGGAGTATTTAAATATGAGCCTGGTACATATGAACCTAGCTATAAGGGAACTCTGATTTACATAGACCAAGCTTAGATAACAAATGGTTGTTGGATTGAATTCATGATCATGTCACACGCTTTGATTACTCCCACCATTTAAATATGGAATTGGTCCATGTGAATCAGGTAAGTAAAATTAAGTGGTGTAAGTAAACCAATCATATGCAAAAATATATCCAAACATGTAGAAGAATCTGTAGTCATATACATTACATGTACATCGGTACCAATAGGTTCAACTCTTTCTAGAATCATCGGTAAGGAAATAAAGGTATAAAATTACTAATTAAAATTTATATCTCGGATCTTCATAATCTACGAGATGTAGAACAGATGTAGGTCTGAACAATTCTGACTCGTAACCTTCTTCTTCCTGAATCTCGACTTCGCGAACCTCCTTGCTCTTCCTAGGGATGAAGAATCTCGATCACTCGCTAATCTCCAAGGTAGGAGATCCTCGTATCCACGCGAACTTCAGACAGACAGAATAACCAAACTCGGATAGATGAGTTCGAAAAATACTTCCCGAAATTACCTCACAAAACTCTTTCTCTATTTCTATAGTACGACAGCCTCTAAGTCTTGAGAAATGTGTGTAAAATAGAGGGGGGCTGCCCCTACCGCACTCACAAAAGTCGCACGTCGCAGGAGGTGACAGACAAGGCGCAGGCAAGATGAGGGGACTTAGGCGAGTAACTCAATTCAACTAGTGAGAAAAAGTAAAATCAGGCTAGTGACTTGCCCAGCAAAGGAGGACTGCAAAAGAAGATATGAGCTTAACTTAGCTAGGGAGAAAAGTGGATATTAGGCATGCGACTCTTCCCACGATGAAAGAAGAAGTTTGGGTCGCTTAATTTAGCCAAGGAGAAAGTGAAAATCTGACTAGCAACCCAACTCATCATAGGAGGCGTGAGCCAGACGGAGACTCAACGAAACGAAGAAGAAATCCGTGACTGAAAAAAATGATTGAAAAAGTGAAAAGAATCAGAGTTGTCCCTACCTAAAGTAAGAATAATACAAGTCACAAATATGGGCGAAAGAAGAAGAGAGAAACAAAGGCCTCGACTTACACACAACCAATCCAAGGGCGAGTTGCTAAAAAATAGCTAAGGAGAAAGAGAAAATTAAATGGCTTGTAGCTTGCCAAGTCCAAGAGGGACTAAAGGTGCGAGTGGTCAAATAAGGCTGCGGAAGAAGAATGAAAAAGAAAAATCAAGCCGATCACTCGTGATTTTGAGAAACCCATTAGTTGGAGATGAAACCTTCGAAGTAGCATTCGAGCAAAAGTAGGAAGGGCTAAACTGGCCAAGATGAGGTAGCGCCGCGACCTGAAATGCCGAAGACCCCAAATTCCGACTTGCACTAGCACCCAATAAAAAGTTTTTCAATCAAAAGACAATCCTCCATATGCTTAGCTTTGGCATGACCCACATGGAAGACTATCTAAGTTCTGAGGGCTTCAGTGACATGGGGGGCACTTCTTTACTTAACATTCTGAAGGATTTTATTTTAGATTTATAAATATAAACCTCACAGAAACAATGTTAAATATGGTATGAGCTTAACCCTCACGAGCGATCATGAGATTCCTAATTCTAGATCTATCTCTAGATTGCAGAAGTAATCTTCAACGAACCCTTCGTTGTGTGTGCGAAGATCTAATGCCATCTTCCGAAGATTGCGCCAAGATCTCTTGCCTTTAAGTCTTGAGTTAATATCTATCCTAACAACTATCATATTGCTAGAAAAGGTAAATTACAAATTTGGACAACTCACATATTGCCATAATTACAACTTTGGACAACTCACTGGTTGCCATAGATATTAAATAACATTACAAGCATTCAAACACAAGATTACATCACTGAACAATCACATATCTAAAGCTCATACCATATTTATATATTTAAATTCCATGTATAACAAAATTTAGGGTTTCTCGCAAAATCAGCATTATTCCGTTGGGAAAGGAACTGTTCCGTTCTGAGCGGAACTATTCTGTTCTCAACGGAAGTGCTCCGTTCTCAATGGAGACGTGCTGGAAATTCGTATTTTCTTTTGTTTTAGTTCTGTTTCCAGAACGGATTTCGAAAAACTATTTTTCGAAACTACAGAGAATCAAAATATGCAATATTATATTCCTAGAAACTATTTTCGTGATGTTTTGAAATAATATTTTCAAAACCCTAAAATTTATTATACTAGAATTTACTAAATTTTAAATATGCAATCGACGATTATTTCCTTAACGAACGCTCTGATGCCACTGTTGGAAAATCCATAGCCATGTACGTTACATGCGCAGCGGAACCTATGGATTTAACCCGCCCTAGGATCTACGTTAAGGGAATAAAAGTACGAGATTAGCCATTAAAATTTATACCTCGGATCTTCCTGATCCGCGAGACGAAGAACGGATGTAGGTCTGAACTTTTCTGACGTGCAACCTTCTCCTTCCTGAAGCTCGACTTAGCGAACCTCTTTGCTTCTCCTAGGGATGAAGAACTAACCGCTCGCTTATCTCCAAAGTACGAGATCTCTACTCGTATCGACGCGAACTTCAGACAGACGAAATTACCGGATTCGGCTAGACGACTCCGGAAATACTTTCCGAAAATAACACTCACAAGACTCTCTCTCTCTCTCTCTTAGTATTACGGCCGCCTCTAGGGCTACTAATTGTGTGTCTAATAGAGGGGGCATGTCCCTCTATTTATGCTAGAGAGAGAGGGTGAAAGAATGGCAAGTTTCGATAAGGAAACTCTTCCAGCCGCCAGAGTTCCGGCCGACCGGAACTGTGTTCCGGTTGGCCGTAACAATTCCAGCATTAGTTCCGACCGACCGGAACTTATGTTCCGGTTGGCCAGAATAATTCCAGCATATGCAAAATTTTAGTTCTGGCCAACCACAACTTATGTTCCGGTTGGCCGGAACAATTCCAGCCATATGTAAAATTTCAGCATCTAATGCTTTATTCTTTCACCAATTTATACATCACATGTATAACTGTTTCTAAAGTATTTTTCTTCCCTCCGAATAGAGTCCATCGTGTGACCGTGTAGGTTTCATTTAACGCTGGCAACAATCTTCTAAATATCGTAAGTCATGAGTAATCTCTAGTCTGATGTCATGACTACCCATGTTAAATGAAATGATCAATGATCATAAACCTATCTAAATAGACGTTTGTTGATTCCTTTTGTTCTATGATATATTTTTTGATCATGGGGCACGGTAATATGTCATCCTTGAATTTGATCAAAGTCTCTTTCCTAATCAAGAATTAGACTGAGTAAATACAAAATTATATTAACAACACATGTTAATCCCTTTTGAGCATGGCCATGCATTTCTTTCAGTCCTAGTTCATCAGAGGGCCCAAAGATATCTCCCTCATGACGAGAGGAATCTTGGTCACTCACATTCCTCGTCATGATTCAATGCATACCTAATGATGACCCTAATGATCATCCCATTACGGATGACGTAAGATCATATTAAAGTATGCAATTCCTCATTCAGAAATCCATGGTGACCTCAGGTCGTAGGAACAAGCACACTATTCATAGGAGAATCACTAATGACATATACCATGCATATTCTCATAGTGTGGTCAGTCCAATACGTGTTCTCTAACACGTATACCTATATTCCGGACTTGACATCTCTATGTCCATGATCAGCAGAACATGATCATCCAGTCTGCGAACATACTAGTGTGGATATATAGCTTCTTACTTGAAGTATGTTTATCTCTATAAACATCCTACATATCACTAGGGACGGTTTAGAATATCATTTATTGGTTCACAGTTCCACTATCAAAATCACGCATTCTGATGACGTGAGCCCGAAGTGTCATTCTTGGTTGATGTAGGAAATTTATATTCACAACCCATACACACAAAAATATATATATATATATATATATATATATATATATATATATATATATATATATATATATATATATAAGAAACAAGCTTTATTGAATAAATAATAATGTCTTAATACATAATCCATTTCCTAGCACAAATACATTTGGCCTGGGGCACTAATCCTACAGAGACTTATGTCAAACGTCAGTTTTCCGATAAACTTGGACCCAAATCTGATAAGTGCATGTTTGTGGGATATTACTTTTACCATCCATCGGAGAATAAAGTGTTTGTTGCTCGCAATGGAGCCTTCTTGGAAAGAGAGTTTGTCTGAAATTCGAGACCCACCTATAGTCGCAGGACCTATGATGGAGGAACAAACAAGCTCTCAAGGAGTTAGTGAGCTTAAAACACAACAAACTCAATGTAGATCTAGTAGGATTCATCATGAGCCCGAGTGATACGGATTTCTCGTGTCTAATGATGATGATATGACATTCATAGATAATGAACCCACGTCCTACCAAGATGCTATGAAGAGTCCTGACTCTCAGAAATGGTTAGAGGCTATGCAATCCATGCAAGACAATCAAGTTTGGAATTTGATTAATCCATCCGGAGGCTTGAAGACCATCGAATGTAAGTGGGTCTTCAAGAAGAAGACTGGCATGGATGGAAAAGTACAAACCTACAAAATAAGACTTGTGGCGAAATGTTTCAAACAAGTTCACGGTATTGACTATGACGAAAATTTCTCACCTGTAGCTATGCTTAAATCCATCAGAATTCTATTTACCATAACAGCATATTATGACTATGAAATATGGCAAATGGATGTCAAAAGAGCTTTCCTAAACGGAAATCTTGACCGAGGACGTGCATATGATGCAACCCGAGGGTTTTGTCAATCCGAATAATTCTGGTAAGATTTGCAAGCTTCAAAAATCCATCTATGGATTGAAGTAAGCGTCTTGAAGATGGAACCTTCGTTTTGATGAAATCATCAAAAGTTTTGGTTTTACCAAAAGTGAATGTGAGCCTTGTGTTTACATGAAGTTCAGTGATAGCACGGTAGTATTCCTTGTACTTTACGTAGATGACATATTACTCATGGAAAATGACGTCCCTACATTATTGAACGTCAAGAAATGGTTGGGAGATATTTTCTCGATGAAAGACCTAGGAGAAGCCTCCTACATGCTAGGAATGAGGATCTATAGAGATAGATCCAGAATGCTTATAGGTCTGAGTCAAAGTACATACATAGACAAGGTCATCAAACGGTTCAGAATGCAAGAATCCAAGAAAGGATTTTTGCCCTTGTCACGTGGCATTTCTCTCAGTAAGACACAGTGTCCTACAAGTGAGCGGGAACGAAGACGCATGAAAAAGTCACTGGATAGGATCTATCCTGTATGTCATGATATGTACTAGAGCAAATGTGTCATACTTATTGAGCGCAACATCCAATCCAGGTGAAAGGTCATGCCAAAGTTGAGTGTGCTGGACTCTATTTTGCTGATAATCATACATGGTTAAACTTAATTGAGCAAGCAAGTCGGACTTGGGCTCAGGGCACAAGATGGAATAATACACCGGGCATATGATGCTCATTCCATAAAAGGAAAGAGTTGTATATGATACACTTGGAAGTGTTCCTACCTAAATAATTGTGTATTGAGGGTTGCGCCAAAGCGCACTTAATACTCAATGAAATACGGATCTTGACTCACTATGAAACCTCATTCATTTGAAGTTTTCGAATCAATACTACCGAAGGTGGTTGATTTGAAGAAAAATAGTGGGAGTACAATATAAGAAACACCAAAACATAACAACCCCAATGAATAAATAATAATGGCACTTTACATTTTAACTTGTAGAATAATGGCAAATAATAATTCAATTGGGTTGAATTTGCGATCTATCCTTGAGAAGGATAAGCTCAATGGGTCTAACTTCTTTGACTGGTTTAGAAACCTGAGAATTGTTCTCAAGGCTGACAATAAACTGTACGTCATAGAAGAGCCTTACCCAGAGGAACCAGAACAGGGAGCCCCATGGGTTCCCCGAGATGCGTATGCTAAATTCGTCAAGGACGACACGGAGATAGCTTGTCTCATGCTAGCGACCATGACCTCCGAGCTTCAGAAGCAACTAGAGGACATGGGTGCTTACGATACGATCGTAACTCTCAAATAAATATTCCAAGAGCAGGCTTCAGTTGAGCGCTACAAAGCGACCGTATCTCTGACTGACACAAAGATGGCTGAAGGTTCATCTGTGAGTGCTTATGTGCTCGAGATGAAGAGCTATCTTGATCAATTGGAGAGGCTTGGTTCAGCTATGCTCAGAGAATTGCCTGTTGACATAATTCTCGGGTCGTTACCTCCTAGTTTTAAGCAATTCATCATGAACTATAATATGCATCGGATGGAGAAAATCATCACCGAGTTGCATGGGATGCTTAAGAACGCACAGGAGGACATGAAGACAAATGTTGTCAAAGATGTCCTGATGGTTCACAAGAAGAAGGATAAGAAGACCGGGAACAAGAGCAAGGGTAAAGGCAAGGTGTTGCCTAAACCTAAGATCAAGAAAGACAAGGAGGGATTTTACTTCCATTGTAACAAGGTTGGCCATTGGAAGAGAAACTACAAACTCTATCAGGACGAAATCAAGAAGGGTAGTGTGACTACCGCTTCTGGTATTTTTGTTATTGAAACTAATTCATTTACTCCTAAATCTTGGGTATTGGATACCGGATGTGGTACTCACATTTGTAATGATGTGCATGGACTACAAAGGAGTAGAAGATTAGCTAAGGGCGAAGTTGACATGCGTGTGGGAAATGGAGCAAGAGTTGCTGCATTAGCCGTAGGAACTTATTTATTGACTTTGCCTAGTGGACTTGTATTAGTACTTAATAATTGTTATTTTGTATCTGCTAGGAGCAGAAATATTATTTCTATTTCTAGTCTAGATTTGGATGGTTATAAATTGTTATTGAGAATAATAATTGTTCTATCTTAAAAGATAATTTTGTATGGAAATATTCTATTAGAAAGAGGTCTTTACGTGCTAGATCTTAAGAAAGAGAATTATAAGTCCATATATAACATTAACACTAAACGATTTAAACCAAATGACTCAAATGCAACCTACCTCTGGCACTGTTGTTTAGGCCATATAAATGAGAAACGCATTTCTAAACTCCACAATCATGGACTTTTAGACTCATTTGATTTGGAATCATTTGAGACGTGCGAGTCTTGTTTACTAGGCAAGATGACTAAGAAACCCTTCACAAAAGTTGGTGAAAGGGTCAATGGCTTATTAGAACTCATACATATTGATGTATGTGGACCAATGAGTACGCCCGCTAGAGGTGGGTATCAGTACTTCATAACCATCACGGATGACTTCAGTAGATATGGTTATGTCTACCTAATGAAGCACAAGTCTGAATCTTTTGAAGTGTTCAAAGAATTTAAGAATGAAGTACAAAATCAACTTGGCAAGAAGACTAAAGCACTTCAATCTGATTGAGGAGGTGAATATCTGAGTCAGGAATTTGAGGATCATCTCAGAGAATGTGGAATAGTTTCACAACTGACTCCTCCGGGAGCTCCTCAGTGGAATGGAGTGTCCGAAAGGAGGAATCGAACCTTATTGGATATGGTTCGATCGATGATGAGTCAAAGTGGCCTTTCAATGTCTTTCTGGGGTTACGCTCTTGAGACTGCCGCATTCATACTGAAGAGGATTCCATCCAAAGCGGTTCAAAAGACGCCACATGAGATATGGACGGGGAAGAGTCCCTAGTTGTCTTTTCTTAAAATTTGGGGATGTGAGACTTATGTCAAACGTCAGTCTCCCGACAAACTCGGACCCAAATCTGACAAGTGCCTATTTGTGGGATATCCTAAGGAAACTAAATGATATTACTTTTACCATCCATCGGAGAACAAAGTGTTTGTTGCTCGCAATGGAGCCTTCTTGGAAAGAGAGTTTGTCTCTATGAGAAGCAGTGGGAGCAAAATACAACTCGAAGAAATTTGAGACCCACCTATAATTGCAGAACCGATGATGGATGAGCAAACAAGCTCTCAAGGAGTTAGTGAGCTTGAAACACAACAGACTCAACGTAGATCTAGTAGGATTCGTCATGGGCCTGAGAGATATGAACTTCTCGTGTCCAACAATGATGATGTGACATTCATAGAGCCCGAGAGATACAGATTTCTCGTGTCTAGTGATGATAATGTGACATTCATAGATGATGAACCAACGTCCTACCAAGATGCTATGAAGAGTCCCGACTCTCATAAATGGTTAGAGGCCATGAGAGCCGAGATGCAATCCATGCAAGACAATCAAAGTTTGGAATTTGATTGACCCATCCGAAGGCTTGAAGACCATCGGATGTAAGTGGGTCTTCAAGAAGAAGACTGACGTTGATGGAAAGGTACAAACCTACAATGCTAGGCTTGTGGTGAAAGGTTTCAAACAAGTTCGTGGTATTGACTATGATAAAACTTTCTCACCTGTAGCTATGCTTAAATCCATCATAATTCTGTTAGCCACAGCAGCATCTTATGACTATGAAATATGGCAAATGGATGTCAAAACAGCTTTCCTAAATGGAAATCTAACCGAGGACGTGCATATGATGCAACCCGAGGGTTTTGTCGATGCTAAGAATTCTGGTAAGGTTTGCAAGCTTCAGAAATCCATCTATGGATTGAAGCAAGCGTCTCGAAGTTGGAACCTTCGTTTTGATGAAGTCATCAAAAGTTTTGTTTTTACCAAAAGTGAAGGTGAGCCTTGTGTTTACATGAAGTTCAGTGGGAGCACGGTAGTATTCCTGGTGCTTTACGTAGATGACATATTACTCATGGGAAATGACGTCCCAACATTGTTGAACGTCAAGAAATTCTTGGGAGATAGTTTCTCGATGAAAGACCTAGGAGAAGCCTCCTACGTGCTAGGAATCAGGATCTATAGAGATAGATCTAGAAGGCTTATAGGGCTGAGTCAAAGTACATACATAGACAAGATAATGAAACGGTTCAGAATGCAAGAATCCAAGAAAGGATTTTTGCCCTTGTCACATGGCGTGTCTCTCAGTAAGACACAATGTCCTACAAATGAGCAGGAACAAAGATGCATGACTAAGATCGCATATGGTTCAGCTATAGGATCTATCATGTATGGCATGACATGTACTAGACCGAATGTGTGATACTCATTGAGCGCAACAAGCAGGTTTCAGTCGAATCCAGGTGAAAATCACTGGATAGCTGTTAAAAGAATCCTTGAGTACTTACGAAGAACTAAGGACCCGTTCCTTGTCTATGGAGGTCAGGAAGGCGAGCTCATTGTAAAGGCTTACACCGACGCAAGCTTCCAGACAGACTTAGATGACTTCATATCGCAATCAGGTTATTTATTTTGCATAAACGGAGGCGCAGTGACATGGAAGAGTTCCAAGCAATGTACTGTGGAAGATTCTTCAACGGAAGCAGAGTATATAGCCGCTGTAGAAGCGGCTAAAGAAGCTGTTTGGATAAAGAACTTTTTGGAGGAGCTAAGAGTAGTTCCGAGTATCTCGGAACCAGTGGATCTATATTGTGACAACAATGGAGCGATCGCACAAGCAAAGGAACCGAGATCTCACCAAAAGTCCAAGCACATATTGCGACGCTTCCATCTGATCAGAGAGATCATACAAAGGGGTGATGTTAAAATGTGTAGAGTGCCATCGGATGACAATGTCGCCGATCCATTAACTAAACCACTCCAGCAAGCGAAGCATGAGGGTCATGTTAGGTCTATGGGCATAACATGCTTAGAGTTGGCCTAGTGCAAGTGGGAGACTGTAGGATTAGTGCCCTAGGCCAAATGTATTTGTGCTAGGAAATAGATTATGTATTACGACATTATTATTTATTCAATAAATGTTGTTTCTTATATATATATATATATATATATATATATATATATATATATATATATATATATATATATATATATATATATATATATATGTCTATGTGTATGGGTTGTGAATGAATATTTCTTATATCAACCAACAATGACACTTCGAGTTCACGTCATTAGAATGCGTGGTTCTGATAGTAGAACTGTGAACCAACGAATGACATTCTAAACTATCCCTAGTGATATGTAGGATGTTTATAGAGATAGACATACTTCAAGTAAGAAGCTACATATCCACACGAGTATATTCGCATGCTGGATGATCATGTTCTGCTGATCATGGACATAGAGATGTCAAGTCTGGAATATAGGTACGTGTCAGAGTACACGTACTGGACTGACCACACTATGAGAATATGCATGGTATATGTCATTAGTGATTCTCATATGAATAGTGTGCTTGTTCCTACGACCTGAGGTCACCATGGATTTCTGTATGAGGAACTGCATACTTTAATATGATCTTACATCATCCGTAATGGGATGATCATTAGGGTCATCGTTAGGTATGCACTGAATCATGAGACTTTTTTTTTGAAATGGCCAAAAAAAAAAATTAATTACAACAAAGGGTTCGTTGAAGATTACATATGCAATCTAGAGGTAGATCTAGAATTAGGAACCTCATGATCACTTGTGAGGATTAGGCTCATACCATACTTAACTTAGTTTTTATGATGTTTATATTTATAAATCTAAAACAAAATCCTTCAGAATGTTAAGTAAGGAAGTGCCCCCCATGTCACTAAAACCCTCGGTACTTAGACAGTCTTCCATGTGGGTCGTGCCAAAGCCGAGCATATGGAGGATTGTCTTTGTAAAGGAGGGTATGCGGGAAATGGCGTCCAACATTTTTCATTCCAAAGCTGAGTGTGCTGGACTCTATTTCGCTGATAATCATACATGGTTAAACTTAAATGAGCAAGCAAGTCGGACTTGGGCTGAGAATGCTATTCTAAATCGTCCCTAATCATTTATAGGATATTTTTGGAGACAAATATACTTGCGAATACATATAAATATATATATTTATATACGAGCTATAAATGTACACCAGTATATTAGTTGATTGATGATCACGTTTTACTGATCATGGATAAATAGTTATCAAGTCATTAACATAGGTATATGTTAGAGACCATATACTGGACTGACCTGCCTTAAGAATGCTGCATGTTTTATGTCATTAGCGATTCTTGTAACATAAAGTATTTTAGTCCTTTGACCTGAGATTGTCTCGGTTCCCAACATAAGTAATTTTATACTTTAACACAATCTAACACTGCCTTTAACCGGGTAGTCATAACGGTTATGATTACGTATTTAATGAATCATGTAGAGGGATGAGTGCAATCAAGACGGGATTTTTTCCTCTCATAAATGAGAGAGATATCTTTAGGCCTCTTGATGAATTGAACTGAAGAAATGTATGGCCATACTCAAACGAATTAATAAGAGTTATTAATGTCATTTGTTCTTGTTCAGTTTAATTTGGGATCAAGAAATACTATTCGATTAATATAAGGATGACGTATTACATGCCTTATGATCGATATAAATATCGTGTGACAAAGGGACTAAATATGTGATTGTTGATTAGGTAAATCGGATCACCGATATTCACTTAAATTGGGTAGTCATGATGGCTTGCTAGAGTCTTCTCATAATTTATAGACTGTTAAGTCTATTGCCAACATTAAGTGAACCTACAGGGTCACACACAAAGAACAAACTGAAACGGGCGCAGAAAATCCTAGCGACTTATATGATGAGTTGCATAAGAATGTCACAAAATATATTGTCATCTTATGTGATAAGATGTGATATATATGTATATAAAGACTATGAGCACAAAAGATCATGTTATCTCGAAGAGTCTAGATGATGACATATGGATAATGATGAGTGATGTCATACACATCTTTTAGTGTGAAGAGACATAACTCTTCACCTCTATATAAGGACATAGAGGGCTCCAAATTCAGAACACAACACATCATTATGTCTCTCATTATTTCACATTCTCTTTTGTGAGACAAAAGAGAGAAAATATACTTTCTAATTTGTATGACAAAATTATGAAAGGGTGCTTTCTTTTTGTATGACAAAAATGAAAGAGTGCGATTATATGAGAGGAATTATATACATCTTTTGTGAGATAAAATAAGAAGAGTTTTCTTATGTAAGAGGAGAACAAGCTACTAGCATATATATTGTTCTTCTTCCCGATTTAAGAAGTTTGTTCGTGTGGACACCTGTAGAGGTGTTCGTACTTTTGGCGCTTGTGATCTATTCGGCCTAAGAAGATGAGAACGGTTTGTTGAGAGTTTTGGTGGAGACCGATTGTGTGTGCGGTAGATGACTTCCGCACGATCCGACCTAGACGCCTAGACGGAACGGAAAATCGGTTAGGACGGTAATCAATTTAGAGGCGCATGGACAACACGCATGGTTTGAGCGTCACGGATTAAGCGTAATCCGAAAGGTTTCTTTAAGATTTATTTTTTTGATTTAACCGATACGCACAGATCCTCGGAATGGGTTTTGGAAGAATATTTTTGTTTTCCGCTGCGTTATGCACGTCCCAGACCCAACAGTGGTATCAGAGCGACGTACGTGTTTCGGTTAAATTGAGACGGTATATATGAGATATATACTATTTAGATACCATTTATAATTTTGATTTATAATTATAAGGCTTGCATATAGAGTTTTCAAGTGTTGAATATTTTTAATCGAAAGGATGCTAAGGTTTGGGGATTCATGAAAAGACACATAAGATATATTATCAATATGAAAGAGTTCATATAATGATTAATTCATGAAAAGTCATTAGTCTCTTTTGAAGAGATTATACGATGGTTAAGTTTGTTTCATCTGGTCATGTCTCATTTGAAGAGATTATACGATGGCATCCCCTCATATAGATCCAACAAAAAGAATATGATTCAAAAGTTGTATCAAAAGGCTTAAACCTAAAGGATGCGATCCAAGAGTTGCGTCAAAAAAAAGTGCGACCAAAGGATATGATCCAAAGGTTGCAAGTAAGAGTTGTGACCAACAGCTGCGACTAACGGGTGCGACCAACGGATGTGACCAAAAATTATGTCCAAGAGATGCGATCATAAGATACAATGAATGGATGTGATCCAGAAGTTGTGTCCAAAAGATGCCGCCAAGAGATGCGATCCAAAGTTTGAGTCCAAGAGTTGCGACCAACATGTGCGACCAAGTATGCGATCCAAATGTCACATCTAAGAGTTGCATCAAAGAGGTGCGACCAAAGGATATGATCCAAAGGTTGCGAGCAAGAGTTGTGACCAACAGGTGCGACTAACGGGTGCGACCAACATATGTGACCAAAAGTTATGTCCAAGAGATGCGATGAATGGATGTGATCCAGAAGTTGTGTCCAAAAGATGCCCGCCAAGAGATGCGATCCAAAGGTTGAGTCCAAGAGTTACGACCAACGGGTGCGACCAAGTATGTGATCCAAATATCACATCTAAGGGGTGCGTCAAAAGGTTGTGTCTAAAGAGTTGCGGCCAATGGGTGCCACTAAAGGTTGTGACCAAAAGGTCCGACTAACGGGTGCAGTCAAAGGGTGCGACTAAAGGGTATGACCAATGGATGTGATCCAAATGTCACATCCAAAAGACGCGACAAAAGGTTGACCAACGGATGCCACCAACGGATGCGACCAACGGGTGTAATCGACATGCGTAATCAATAGGTAAGAGCGAAAAGGTGCAATCACAAGAGTTGCGATCTCTTGAATAGTTGTGTCTTCATGAATGGGTGCATATCATGAATTGTCTTTTTTAAAATGGTGCATGTGATGCATTATTTCATGAAAAGGTGCATGTGATGCATTATTTCATGAAAAGTTGCATGTGATGCATTGAATTTATGAAAAGATGCATATGATGAATTAATTTTGTAGAAAAATATGTGTTGATAAAGTTGACCACAGTTGACTGTTGACCCACTGTGTTGACTGTGGACTATGTTGACTACACTAATTTACCCCTTGACTGTTGACCATTGAATTGGTCAAAAGTTGATAATGACTTGGTCAAAATGTTGTCCATTGACTGGTGACCTTATCAAATGTTGATCGTTAATCTAGTCAAATGTTGACCAAATCAAATATTGGTTTTTGACTTGTCAAATATTGGCAATGATGACCATGCCCCAAATTCGCATTCGTAAGCCTTATATATATATATGGTTAAGAAACATAATATGATTATGTTTATATTTGATATTTTTGTTGATACGTGTTGATATAATGAAAGAGTTCATTAGGCATAACACATCCATCATGGAGATGAAGGAGTTCATCGTCCATCATGAATACATTATTAAGATGACAAGTTCATTTTTAACCACACATCATGGCGATGAAAGAGTTCATCGATTTCTATACATGGAGATAAGATTTTCATATACAATCTAAGAAAAATTTCATGGAGATGAAATAAATATTAGGAAATCTTTATGTTAGTTCATAAAGATCAATGCCATGATATATCATTGTTATTATATTTATTCTATTGGTACATGTGATGTTCTTTGAAGATTGTATAATAACATATAATATTAAATTCAAAATCCCTCTAAATAATATTAAGTCATGAAATGCCTTCCATAAGTCTAAATCTCTGACACTCTGATTGACCCTGCATAGGTCATGCCAAAGCTGTGTATGTAGGGACAATCTTAGGAGGAGAGAATGCGGGAAATGGGAGTCAACATAGGTCATGCCAAAGCTGAGTGTGTTGGGTACTATTTTGCCGATGATTAGACATGGTTTGATTTAACTGGGCTATCAAGTCAGACTTGGGCTCGAGGCATACGATAGGATATATACGTCGGGCATATGATATCCTATGTTGTTCAAGAGTTGTATGAGATACAATTGGAATTATTCCTACCAAAATAAGTTAAGTTCTGGCGATGAGCCAAAGCTCACTTAGGACTTAATTGAAATATGGATCTTGTCTCACTATGAAACTTCATGGATTGAAAGTTTCTGAATCAATGCGATTGAGGGTAAGTTAAGTTCTGGGCGATGAGCCAAAGCTCACTTAGGACTTAATTGAAATATGGATCTTGTCGCACTATGAAACTTCATGGATTTGCAGTTTCTGAATCAATGCGATTGAGGGTTATTGATTTGATTAAAAATAGTGGGAGCCATTATATGAAATATTTAAAGAATAATAGTCTTTGCATATTATTCAATTCGAATAGTATATCTATTTATGTCTCACAATAGGTCCTTGAGAAGAACATATAGCATAAGATGCTTATAATCGTTAAAATGAACATGGACAAGTATTGTCAATAATGGTCTCGTGCTTAAAAGGAACGTAAAAAGTATTCCCAAAGATAAGAGCAAGATGTTGCCGGGGGTTTGGCCTTAGATAAAAAAAATTAGTATTTTTCACAATAAATGGTTCATGGAAAGAGACAATAGTCTCTCAAGAAAATATGAAAAGGGGAAGGGTAGTGTGACTACCGCTTCAAGTATTCTTGTTATAGAAATTAACTTGTCTGTTTTACATCATGTGTATTAGATGCACGATGTGAATCACACATTTGTGAAAATGTGCTGACTAAGTTGTAGACTATTGAGTAAATATGATGTTAACTTATGAGTGACAAATGTAGCAAAAGTCATTGCATTTTCTCAAGTAACTCATTTATTTACATTGTCTTTTTGGACTTATCGCCGAAATAAATAATTGTTATTTAATGTCGACAATAAATTTCATATTATCCATAGTTCGAGTTTAACTTTGAATGGTCATTAATTTATTATTGAGAATAATAATTTCACCATAAAGGTCATTTTTCTTTGGAAATGTTCGAATAGAAAAATTATCTTATGTGTTATATCGAACAAGATAATTATAAGTTCATCTATAATATTAATATTAAGAATTTAAATCTAGCATTGTCTCTTGGTCTACTTAAATAAGATGGATATTTATTAAATCCATTAAGATGGATTTCCAAATTCATTTGATTTTGAATCATTTGAAACATGTGTAACTTATATATTAGACAAGATGACATATACGCCTTTCACAAAGTAAGGTGAAAGAAAGTTACTTATTGGCTCTCATACAGAGTGATATATGTTCATCAATGAGTGAAGGTGCTAGAGAAAACTACTTCATCGCTTTATTGAACCAATAAATTTGAATATTTTAAAAAGTTCAAAATTTACAAATAATGAAGTAGAGAATAAAAATTGGCTTCGAAAAATAAAATTTCTTTGATGAGATCGAGGAGTCGAGAACCAAGTGTTTGATCATCATGATAATGATATCAGACTTTATTAGACATAGTTCGACCATGATGAGTCAAATATATCTTCTATTTATTTCGGGGTTACGTTCTTATTGCGTTCATACTGAATATAATTCCATCTAAAGCGGTTGTAAAAGACTCCATATGCGATATGGACTGGTAGGTGTATCAGATTATCTTTTTATCAAGATTTGAGGATATGATACTTAATTGAAGCATCATGCATCTAATCGGATTATTGCTTGTTTGTGTATATCCTAAGAAAAGTAAACGATATTAATTCTATAACTAATATGAGAACAAATTGTTTGTTACTCGAAAATTATATCTCTTTGAAAGAAGTGTTTCCAGAAGAATTAGTGGGAGTAAATTTGAAAAGTTCAAATTCCACATACTAACCATAATGCTCGGATGGAAATTAATTCAGATTTCAACTAGTGGTTGAGTCTGTAATTAATAAACTAGACTGTCAAGATGTTGATGAGTCTGAGTATATAACATAAGTGTATTCATGTAGATCTATTAGAATTTATCACAGGCCCGAAAATATATAGATTTTTCGTGTCTAATGATAAAAAATTCGTACTCATTGATGATGAATTCACATTCTACTAATAGAATATGATGAATCAAGGCTATAATGGTTAGAGACTTTGAAAGTTGAGATGTAATCCATGTCAGACAATCAAGTTTGGAATTTGATTGATCCATCAGATGGAAACACGATTTTAAAAAGAAGACCGACATGGATAATGTGCAAATATATAATGCATGATTTGTGATTAAGAGAAACTCATATTATAGACTATGATAATATTTTTCCAAGTCATCATGCTAATATATTTCATAATTTTCTTGGGCATATATTCATAGTATGAAAGATGCCAAGTGGATGTCAAGACATTGTTTCTTAATAGAAACATATGAAAGTATGCATATGATACAACTTAACAGTTTTGTCTATCCTAAAATTTTGAAAAGAGTTTGCAAGTTGCATAAATTCATTTATGAATTAAAGCAAACATCCCTGGGTGAATATTTATTATTTGTTGAAATAACCAAATAGTTTGGTATTATCAAAAACTAAAGATAAATCTTATGCTGACAAGAAATTCAGTGGGAGCATAATTACATGTGATGTGAATTAAGTGTAATAAGCACACATAAGTTTAATCTTAGTGAAAGTCACTAAAAAATAATCAAGAGTATGATTATATACTTGAGAAGGATAAAGGGAAATTTATCAAAACCCCCTAACTTTTCTCAATATTATGAAAACCCCCTATATTTTTAGATTCCCTCTTTTAGTCCCTATAATGTAGTTTGAATTTTTTTACCCCCTAGAGGGGTTAAATCTAACATTTAAGTAGTTAATTTCTTTTTACCGACCAAAATGCCCCTCCTTTTTATATTCGATTTTAAGATATAAGTAATAGATAACTAATAAATAAATAATACATAATTAACATAATTAAAATATAATAAATAATAAAAAAATCGTAAATAATTAACATAATTAAAATATAATCATATATAACTAAAAAATAATTAGGTAAAATATTACTTTCCTATCTTGCGTAAATATTATATTTTTTGTGTAAAAATATTATTCTCTCATTTTTTTTATTTTTATGATTTTATTTATTTATTGCTAATTTTATATTTATATTTTATGTAAAACATTATTTTTATACTTTTTATGACATTGTATTATGTAAAATGTTTATTATTTTATCTAAATTTTTATTTTATTTTATCTAACAATGCTATTTTTCCTTTAATTTACTTTTTTTTTATGATTTTATTTACTCTTTCAATTCTCGTATATAAAATATCATATTTTATTTATTATCTTGTTGTGTAGAAATTAAATTATAAAAATTATTTTAAAAAGGGCATTTTGGTCCATATAAAAGTTGAGATGGATGGAATGTTATGTTTAACCCTAGTAGGGGTAAAAGAAAAATTCAATATGCTTTATAGGGACTAAAAGAGAGAATCTAAAAATATAGGGTGTTTTGGATAAAATTGAGAAAAGATAGGGGGTTTTTGATAAATTTCCCAAGGATAAAGTATTCTTCGTAGATTATGGTGGACATAAAAATATGCAAAGTATTTGTTGTAGGATTAGTGCCCTAGGCCAAATGTATTTGTACTAGGAAATGGATTATGTATTAGATATTATTATAAAGGTTGTTTCTTGTATATCTGTGTGTATGGGTTGTGAATGTAAATCTTATATCAACCAAGAATGACACTTCGGGTTCACGTCATCAGAATACGTGATTATGATAGTAGAACTGTGAACCAATGAATGACATTCTAAACTGTCCCTAGTGATATGTAGGATGTTTATAGAGATAGACATACTTCAGGTAAGAAGCTACATATCCACGTTAGTATATTCGCAGGCCGGATGATCATATTCTGCTGATCATGGACATAGAGATGTCAAGCCTGGAATAGGGAGTGACCAAGATGGGATTTGTTCCTCTCGTCATGAGGGAGATATCTCTGGGCCCCCTAATGAACTAGGACTGAGGGAAATGCATGGCCATACTCAAAATGGATTAACATGTGTTGTTAATATCATTTTGTATTTACTCAGTCTAATTCTCGATCAGGAAAAAGACTTTGATCAAACTCAAGGATGACATATTACCGTGCCTTGTGATCAAGATGTATATCATAGAACAAAAGGAATAAGCAAATGTCTATTCAGATAGGTTTATGACCGCTGATCATTTCATTTAACATGGGTAGTCATGACATCAGTCTAGAGGTTACTCATGACTTACGATCTTCAGAAGATCATTGCCAGCGTTAAATGGAACCTACACGGTCACACAATGAACTCCATTCGTACGGGATGAATATGCCTCTGTGATTTATGAATTGGTGAATGAAATAATCAATTATTGGATAATTGGTTGAACGAAATAGTGCCATTCCGTTGGCAACGGTATAGTTCCGTTCCCAATGGAATATATATGGAAACTATAATAACCTTAGCTGCCAAGTATTTCGTTATGGAAATATCTATTCCGTTGGCAACGGAATAGGCGCATATTAGGGTTTTAGTTATGGTAACTGAGCAATCGTTCGCCTCTCTCTCTAGTATAAATAGAAGGGCATAGTCTCTCTATTCTATACACAACTCAGAAGCATTAGAGGACGTGTATTACACAGAAAAGAGAGAGAAAGTCTTGAGAGTTATTCGGAAGGTTTTTTTCGGACTTGTCTAGCCAAGTCCGGTTATTCCGTTCATGTGAAGTTCGCGTGGATACGAGTAGAGGCTCTCTATCTTGAGAACTTGCGAGCGATCTATCTTCACCCCTAGGAGAAGAAGAAATTTCTCGAGCCGAGCTTCAAGAAGGAGTTCTTCGAGCCGAGCGTCATGAAGGAGTTTCGCGAGCGGAGCTTCAGGAAGGAGACGGTTGTGAGTCAGAATAGTTCAGAACTACATCCGTTCTTCATCTCGCGGATCAGGAAGATCCGAGGTATATATTTTAATGGCTAATCTCGTACTTTTATTCCCTTAACGTAGATCCAAGGGCGGGTTAAATCCATAGGTTCCGCTGCGCATGTAACATACATGGCTATGGATTTCCCAATATTTACATATGACAATGTTTGATAATCCATTTAAGAACCCAATCCCGCAAATGATGGTGATCATGTTAGGTCAACTGGTATGTGATACCATGTAGATCAACGAGTATGAGATACTTCGTTGATTTGGTCTAGTGCAAGTGGGAGATTGATGGTGTTATGCCCTAGGCCAAAGTGTTTAGATGATGGATTGTAATAACAAACATAATATTTATTCTAAGATATTTCATATAATATGTGCGTATAGGTTATTTTAATATAATTAAAATAGACCATGAATATGCAATTCAGATTTATGTCATCAAAGTGCGTGACTTTGATAGTAAAACTATAAAGTGTTATGAATGCTATTCTAAATCGTCCCTGATCATTTATACGATATTTGTGGAGACAAATATACTTGCGGATACATATAAATATATATTTATATACAAGTTATAAATGTAAACCAGTATATTAGTTGACTGATGATCATGTTTTACTGATCATGGATAAATACTTATCAAGTCATTAACATAGATATATGTTAGAGACTATATACTGGACTAACCCGCCATAAGAATGCTACATGTTTTACGCCATTAGCGATTCTTGTAACATAAAGTATTTATAGTCCTTTGACCTGAGATTATCTTGTAACATAAAGTAATTTTATACTCTAATATAATATAACACTGCCTTTAACCGGATAGTCATAATGGTTATGATTAGGTATATAACGAATCATGTAGAGGGATAAGTGCAATCAAGACGAGATTTGTTCCTCTCATAAATGAGAGAGATATCTTTAGGCCTCTTGATGAATTTAACTGCAGAAATTTATGGCCATACTCAAATGAATTAATAAGAGTTATTAATGTCATTTGTTCTTGTTCAGTTTAATTTTGGATCAAGAAATATTATTCAATTAATATAAGGAAGGCATCTTACATGCCTTACGATCGATATAGATATCGCGTGACAAAGGTGTTGGGTTTCTACCATTCCTAACGCAGCGGAAAAACAAAAACGAAACAAAATCGGATTCGAAACCCAAAAGAAGGATCCGTGAATTACAATTAAATCAAAGAAAAGTTCATAACTTTGTACCTTCGGATTACGCCTAATCCGTGATGATCAAAAACGAATTTGGTTGACGGTTTCCTTTGCCTGATCCAAACCGGTTTCCAAACTGATCCTTTGAATGATTCGCCTTATCGGTCTCACAAACCGATCTCCAAGCAATCTCCAAACGAACCGATTCTCCAAGCAAACCGATTCTCCTAACAAACCGATTCTCCAAATAAACCGATTCTCCCAACAAAAAATCACGGTTTCAACCCAAATCACAAAGACGCCGCACTTCGCTTCGTCCTCTACCGGTATCCACACGAACAACCCCTTTGAACGGATAAAGAATGATATATGCTAGTATTCGTTCTTCATTTCTCTCACAGAAAATAACAAAAAGAATAATTTTCGGATTTTTCTCTCCTCCTTTTCTCACAAGAGATGGACGAAAAATATTATGCCCTAATCTGATTTTGGGGTGTCTCTTGTGCCTATATAGTCCATAAGTTTCATATCCTATGTGCATGGTAACTATGTGACCATATATGCAACACACTTTATCATATAAGATGTAGGATTGGATGTGTCACTTGACTATGTAGCTCTCCATACAACTTATCACATAAGTTATGATTTTTCTGTGTACATCTCATTAGTTGTTCTTTGTGTGTGACCCTGTAGGTTTACTTAATGTTGGCAATAATCACAATGGATTATAAATCATGAGCGGCCTCTAGCAAGACATCATGATTACCCAAATTAAGCAAGTATAGATGATTCGATCAAACCTAATTTATGTCATGCATTGTATCATTTTGTTACACGATATCTATATCGTCCAGAAGGCATGGTATTTGTCAACCTTATGTTGGTCGATAAATATTTCTTGACACCGAATTTGATTGAACATGAAATGACATTAATAACACTTATTAATTCACTTGAGCACGGCCGTGCGTTTCTTCAATCAAATCATCAAGAGGCCTAAAGATATCTCTCTCAATTTATGAGAGGAACAAATCCTATCTTAATTAAACTCTTTCCTCCGCACAATTCATTATATACCTAATTATAATCTTTATGATCGCCCGGTTAAAGACGATGTTAGACTATATTAAAGTATAAAATTTATCATGTAGGAAACTGAGATAATCTCAAGTCTAAGGATTACGAGATACATTCTTTACCGAGAATAACTAATGACACGAACCATGTAGTATTCTCAAGGTGGGTCAATCCAAGTATATGGTCTCTAACATATACTTACGTTAATGACTTAATAACTCTTATTCATGATCAGTAAAACGTGACCATCAGTCAACTAACATACTGATGTCCATTTATAGCTTATCATAAAGTATGTTTGTCTCACAAACATCCTATGAATGATCAGGAACGGTTTAGAATATCATTCATAATACTTTATAGTTTTACTATCAAAGTCACATACTTTGATGATATAAAGCTGAATATCATATTCAATGTTCATTTTAGTAATAAGAATAAAATAACCAATACGTATTTATTATATAAAATATCTCTAAATAAACACAATGTTTGTTTAACATAATCCATACATCTAGGTCTCAAATATATTGGCCTAGGGCATACTACTAACAAAAGGGTCTAAATACGTGATTGTTGATTCGGTAAATTGGATCACCGATATTCACTTAAATTGGGTAGTCATGATGACTTGCTAGAGTCTGCTCATGATTTATAGATTGTCAAGTCTATTGCCACATTAAGTGAACCTACAGGGTCACACACAAAGAACAAACTGAAACGGGCGCAGAAAATCCTAACAACTTATTTGATGAGTTGCATAGAGATATCACAAAAGATATTGTCATCTTATGTGATAAGATGTCATATATATGTATATACAGACTATGAGCACAAAAGATCATGTAATCTAGAAGAGTCTAGATGATGACATATGGATAATGATGAGTGATGTCATACACATCTTTTAGTGTGAAAAGACATAACTCTTCACCTCTATATAAGGAGATAGAGGGCTCCAAATTTGATGAGACTACATCATTCTCTCTCATTATTTCTCATTCTCTTTTGTGAGACAAAAGAGAGAAAATTGTAAGATTAGTGCCCTAGGCCAAATGTATTTGTACTAGGAAATAGATTATGTATTAAGACATTATTATTTATTCAATAAAGGTTGTTTCTTATATATCTGTGTGTATGGGTTGTGAATGTAAATCTTATATCAACCAAGAATGACACTTCGGGTTCACGTCATCAGAATATGTAATTCTGATAGTAGAACTATGAACCAACGAATGACATTCTAAACTATCCCCAGTGATATGTAGGATGTTTATAGAGATAGACATACTTCAGGTAAGAAGCTACATATCCACACTAGTATATTCGCAGGCTGGATGGTCATGTTATGCTGATCATGGACATAGAGATGTCAAGCCTGGAATATAGGTACGTGTTAGATAACACGTACTGGACTGACCACACTATAAGAATATGCATGGTATATGTTATTTGTGTTTCTCATATGAATAGTGTACTTGTTCCTACGACCTAAGGTCACCATGGATTACGGTACGTGGAACTGCAGACTTTAATATGATCCTACATCATCCGTAATGGGATGATCATTAGGGTCATCACTAGGTATGCACTGAATCATGACGAGGAATGTGAGTGACCAAGATGGGATTTGTTCCTCTCGTCATGAGGGAGATATCTCTGGGCCCCCTGATGAACTAGGACTGAAGGAAATGCATGGCCATGCTCAAAATGGACTAACATGTGTTTTTAATATCATTTTGTATTTACTCAGTCTAATTCTCGATCAGGAAAGAGACTTTGATCAAACTAAAGGATGACATATTCCCGTGCCTTGTGATCAAGACGTATATCGTAGAACAAAAGGAATAAGCAAATGTCTATTCAGATAGGTTTATGATCGCTGATCATTTCATTTAACATGGGTAGTTATGACATCAGTCTAGAGGTTACTCATGACTTATGATCTTCAGAAGATCGTTGCCAGCGTTAAATGGAACCTACACGTTCACACAATGAACTCCATTCGTACAGGATGAATATGCCTCAAAACAGTTATGCATATGCTGTATAAATTGGTGAACGAAATAATCAATTATTGGATAATTGATTGAACAAAACAGTGCCATTCCGTTGGCAACTGAATATTTCCGTTCCCAACGGTATATATATGGAAACTGTAATAACCTTAGCTCCAAGTATTCCGTTATGGAAATACCTATTCCGTTGGCAACAGAATAAACACATTTTAGGGTTTTTAGTTATGGTAACTGAGTAATCGTTCGTCTCTCTCTCGAGTATAAATAGAAGGGCAGAGTCTCTCTATTCAATATATAATTCAGAAGCATTAGAGGTCGTCTATTTCACAGAAAAGAGAGAGAAAATTTTGAGAGATTTTTGAAAAGTATTTCCAGACTTGTCTAGCCAAGTATGGTTATTCCGTACGTCTGAAGTTCACGTGGATATGAGTAGAGGTTGTCTATCTTTAGAACTTGCGATCGATCGATCTTCATCCCTAGGAGAAGCAAGGAAGTTGTGAGTCGAGCTTCAGGAAGGAGAAGGTTGCAAGTCAGAAAAGTTCAGACCTACATCCGTTCTTCGTCTGGCGGATCAGGAAGATCCGAGGTATAAATTTTAATAGTTAATCTCGTACTTTTATTCCCTTGCACAAGAAAACTCTTTTTCGTCTTCTTATTTTGTCTCACAAAAGATGTATAATTCCTCTCATTTAATCACACACTTTCATGTTTTGTCATACAAATTAGAAAGCATATTTTTGTTGGAAAATACATAGCTATGTACGTTACATACGCAATGTATTTTGTTGGAAAATACATAGCTATGTTAAGGGAATAAAAGTACGAGATTAACTATTAAAATTTATAACTCGTATCTTCCCGATCCACGAGACGAATAACGGATGTAGGTCTGAACTTTTATGACGTACAACCTTCTCCTTTCTAAAGCTCGACTCGAACGAACTCCTTGCTTCTCTTAGGGTAAAGAAACCGATCGCTCGCTAGTCTTCAAAGCAGAAGACCTCTACTCGTATCCACGTCGATCTTCAGACGCACAGAATAACCGGACTCGGCTAGACGAGTCTAGAAATACTTTCCGAAAATAACTCAAAACTCCCTCTCTCTCTTTTTCTGTGTATTAGACGGCCTCTAAGGCTTCTGAATTGTATGTAGAATAGAGAGACTCTGCCCTTCTATTTATACTAGAGAGAGAGGCGAACGATTACTTAGTTACCATAACTAAAAATAATTTGTGCATATTCCGTTTGCCAACGGAATAGGTATTTCCATAACATAATACTTGGCAGCTAAGGTTATTAAAGTTTCCATATTTATTCCGTTGGGAATGAAACTATTCCGTTGCTAACGAAATGGTATTGTTTTATTCAATCAATTATACAATAATTGATTATTTCGTTCACCAATTTAAAAATCATATGTACAACTATTTTGAGCCATATTCATCTCGTATGAATGGAGTTCATTGTGTGACCGTGTAGGTTCCATTTAACGCTGGTAACGATCTTCTAAAGATCGTAAGTCATGAGTAACCTCTAGACTGATTTCATAACTACCCATGTTAAATGAAATGATCAGTGATCATAAACCTATCTGAATAGACGTATGCTTATTCCTTTTGTTCTATGATATATGTCTTGATTACAAGGCGTGGATGTATGTCATCCTTGAGTTTGATCAAAGTCTCTTTCCTGGTCGAGAATTAGTCTGAGTAAATACAAAATGATATTAACAACACTTCTTAATCCATTTTAAGCATGGACATGCATTTCCTTCAGTCCTAGTTCATCAGGGGACTCAGAGATATCCCTCATGACGAGAGGAACGAATCCCATATTTGTCACTCACATTCCTCATCTTAATTCAGTGCATACCTAATGATGACCCTAATGATCATCCCATTACGGATGACGTAGGATCATATTAAAGTATGCAGTTCCACATATAGGAATCCATGGTGACCTCAGGTCGTAGGAACAAGCACACTATGCATATGAGAATCACTAATGACATATACCATGCATATTCTCATAGTATGGTATGTCTAGTACGTGTTCACTAAAACGTACCTATATTCCAGACTTGACATCTCTATGTCCATGATCAGCAGAACATGATCATCCAGCCTGCGAATATACTAGTATGGATATGTAGCTTCTTACCTGAAGTATGTCTATCTCTATAAACATCCTACATATCACTAGGGACAGTTTAGAATGTCATTTGTTGGTTCACAGTTCTACAATCCAAATCATGTATTCTGATAACGTGAATTCGAAGTGTTATTCTTGGTTGATTTAAGATTTACATTCAGAACCCATGCACACAGATATATAAGAAACAAGCTTTATTGAATAAATAATAATGTCTTAATACATAATCCATTTTCTAGCACAAATACATTTGGCCTAGGACTCTAATCATACAGGCGCGCAGTCTGACCCGCAGGCGCGGTATCACTCGACCCGTCGGGACGGATCACAAGGAATCATGACTCAAGAGGAGCGGCTTGAAGACATCCAAATTGGGAAAGAACAAGCAACGCCAGGCCGATGCGCTCAAGAAAGAGCTTATCGGGAAAGAAGCAATCAAGGATCAATCAAAATTAATGGCAAAAAGATCTTTAAGGATATTCAAGAGATCTTACCTGCCATTTGGAGTGGAAACCCTATAGGTCTCTCACCTATAAAAAGCCCTTAGTTGGGACAACACAAAGAGGATCAAGTACAGAGAGAAAGAGAGAAATACTCTAAGAGAAAGAGAGAAAATAGTCTCATCAGTTGTGCATGGTGACAGCACGCGACTACAGACTTAGCTTTAGAGAGAGAGTTTTTATTTCTCTTATGTATCTTGGTGTTAGTTATTGTATTATGTACTGTAAAAAACTTCGCCCCCTATGGCTTGGTGTTAGTAGTTTTATCAATCTAGTATTTCAATAAGTTGTTTCTCTACTTGTTCCTAATTATTATTATTGTGATGTTGCTTGTGAATTGTTAACTCTATTCTTGAATAGTGTAGCGTGCCACATAGCTTGATACTTAGGTGAGTAGGTAAAGGACCAAAAGGAGAAGTCAAAAGCCAGACCTGTGATCGACACTTGGACCGGTGAATACGAGACTAGCCGGGATGTCCGATGGGAGCAAGAAATGCCACTGATCGCAAATGGCTCCTACTCTGGTTATGTATCTCGGGGGTATGAGCACAGTGATTCATTGCTAGAGCCGGCTTGGCGATATCAGGGTGGATCCCCCTCATCAGCATTAATAAGAAGGACAAAGAGAGGAAACAAAAGGAAATACTAACAAGATAAACAAAACCACCAAATCCTAGACTGCTCTCTACTTAGACAATCTTCAGATTACCCCCTGCGCGAGCACTTTCAACATGAGCGCAAGATCTTTTTATTTTATTTACTTTTATTTATTTTCTCTCGCATAACCAACCAACCAACGCTTAGATTATGTTTGGATTACCAACTGATAGCTAGTTGAGTACTCCACCTTTAGCCTCCCTGTGGATCGTTATCCCCCAGCTTTACAACATCGCATGATCTTGAGGGCGACCAAGTAAAGTGAAATTGAGGTTCTAAATTCGAATTGAGAACTTACCTTATTTTCTATACATACACAGCATATGCCTCACACGTCCTTCGTGTTGTTGGTCCTCAGGTAGCTATTATTGTCCTTGAAGGGTTCAAAGGTAGAAGTCCGGTAGATTTTTGTTCATTTTCAGTCTCTCTTCCGATCCTCTTAGAGAATTGGTATTTCACCATTTGCTTTACATCCATTAGAGAGGGGTCGTACAATGCCTGCTTGATGAGGTCTATTCCTAGGTATTCTACGCCATTATGAACCATCCGCATCTTATTGGCCCTTGCACTTCTCCATTTGAAAATTTCAGCAAGTGCGCGATGATCTCCTGCCCCCAACATGTCCCGAATGGGGGATTCTGGACCGCCCTCCAAAGAGCTCGAACTTCTGTTTATGACGGGTAGTTTTCATGGTCCCCTTACGGGAAAAGGTTGAATGCAGTGGTTCTGAGGATCACTTTGAAGATTAGGCTGTCAACCTTATTAATCATGTCCTTCTTAGTCCCAGAGCCGATATCTCTTTCCAGAAGCGCCCTGAGGCATAGTCATCATGATCTGGTCCTTCCCTTATATTCTCCCTAATTCTGAGTGTGTCATACAAATCTTTCATCAACAATCTCCATCAGACGCACCCCAGCAGGAATCTTATCGCTATCGTCCTACCATTGTCGACCTCCTTCTCGAGAGTTGCAAGGAAACCCTTTGTCGCGTCTTTATATAAGATTTTATCTTTTGGAAAATCATGATTTTGAGCTCCATCATCGATAGTAAGTTTGTCATGTCTAGCTCGATTTTCAACTCCTTTAATGCTATGCGGGAGAGGTATCAGTGTTCCTTGTACCCACAACTGGATGAATGAGGGTACTTACCAATCTTGTTCTCCGCCTCTGGGGACTCTGGAAGTGGACAACATTTTCTCATTGCTCTGATTTCATCGCACAGTCCTTCCATCTCTTCCTTATTCACTGCCCCCTATGATTTGCTCTCCGACTGTCATCGTTGACCCCTTACTTCTCCTGCTTCGGCTCTCATTGCGTGAGTCTGGATAACATTCTATTTCTCCTCACTCCTTGTATTAAACTCTCTCCTCGCGCACTCTTCTTAATTAGTCTCTCATCATCTGAAGATGAGTTGACTTTTTCAATAAGATGAGGAGGCGGGATCATCCGGAGTGGCACTTGTGTTTCCTCTTCTCCTAAAGTGAGTAGCAATGTTGGTTTGAAGTTGAGGTCAGGCCTGTGCACTTCATCGTCTGAGGAGGATGTCGAGGAATATGTTGATCCTGATGGACAGGAGTTTGCCTGGAAGTCCTTTTCGACCCAGTTTTCCATTGTTGAAGTTCGCCGTAAACTTTAGTGTCTGTTTTTCTTTCGTCAAGTTTCTGGAGGGGTGAGGTGTTGTATTGTCTGGTTTTTGTTGGGCTTCCGATTTTATAGAGTTGTGTGTTGGCTTTTGCACTTAAGGTGGGTAAAATGGTAGGAGTGCAGTAACTTCCATAAATGGTAGTTAATGTACCAGACGGTCGGTTTCTCCTTTGGAAACTCTTTTAGGGTGCACCTTCTATATCAATCGAACTTCCAGATTGTTCGCCACTCCTTTAGAAACTCTTCTGCGGTACTCCATTCAATTGACTCCTACGATGCATGAAAAGAAAAGAAAACTAAAAGTGAAACATGAAACATAAAAACTATACAACTAAACTAAAAAATAAAAAAGCAGGATGCCTCGCAAGTAGCGATTGTTTAAGTTCGCGAGTCTAAATATCCGTTTGAGAGAACTAGAGACTCCGGTAGGCCGAGTCGCGACATCCTTCATAAGCAAACAATCTGTTCTAAAGTATTACATCGTGGAGTCTTCGACTATCGGGCAACGGATCTTCTTCTTCATGCTGGATTACTCTGTCGACCATGCTCTCTGGTGTGTGTCCTCCATATCGCTCAATGAATTGCAAGTTGAATCTTTGAGATAGTTGATCTGATTCGTCATCCTTGACACTTTGTTTATCTTGTCGTTGACTTATTTGATCGTCGAGTAATTAGTGTAAGTAGCGATGTTTGATATTCACAGGTAGGGTTCAAATATTTCTAACACATGAACGAGCACAAAGATCTCTTTCTTGGCCCTTGTATAGCACTTCTGTGCTTCATTTAGTGCCTTACTCCCGTAGAGGACTGGATATGGGACATTGTTCCTCCTCTTGGGGAGACATACCCCTATCGCTCCCATGGCAACAGTACTCACAACGTCATAGGTGCGAAGAGTAGCATGAGGCTAAGATCCTTGGTATCTCGAAAGTGGCTCATCCCTAGATCAATGATCTTTACAATTGGGTAGTCGTCAGGGCCTATGAACTTGTATGTAAGGCTCAGAGTAGCGGTTCTCAAGTCCTCTTTTATCGCTACATTAATCGGGTAGAGATCTATGGGGATGCCTGGGTCGCACGTTTCATACGTCAGTTCCCTCCAATTTTCTCATATGCTTCCTTCAGGTCTAGAGTCTCGATCTGGTGGCTCGTCCGATTCTTTTGGTTCTGGTTCTGGTTCTGGTTCTTTGCTTATTTCTTGTGGCCTTGGCTCATCAGGTTTTTTTCTCTTTGGATTTGTTAATCATGCGTTGTCCTTGTGTGTTTGGTTCATCATGTTCTCCTCTTCTGGTCTGCTCTGCTTGTTTTTTTCTCTGCTCCCTCAATCTTCGACTCCGATTCTGTAGCACCTCTCCATTCGCGGTCTCATGGAATTCTTTATGAATTTGAATTCCACCAGTTCCCCCCCCTTATGATAATTGCCCCTTCTTCACATAGATTATCGTACCAGCGATCGCTAGGAAAGATATTCCTAGTATGATTGGACATCGGCGTCGACTTCCATTTCTACCATCATGAAATCTACCCGGATGTTAGTAACTCCGACTCATACCGGTACAACTTTTATTACCCCCTCCAGATATCTTACTAATTTGTCTGCCATGGTTAGTATCTTCGTCATCTCTTCCAGATCTTCAATATCATTGTAAACAGACATAGGCACCAGGCTTACGCTCACTCCAAAAGCGTATAGTGCTCGATGGAATCGTTCCTTGCCGATGTAGCAAGGTATGGACAAACTACTCGGATCCTTCAATTTTTGAGGCTTCTTGTTCTGTATGATCATGTTGCATTGTTTCATGAGCGCGATATTCTAAAAATCTTTAATCTTTCTCTTGTTGCAAAAAATCTCCTTTAAGAATCTAGTGTAGGCTGGCATTTGGGTAACTACGTCTGTGAAGAGTAGCATGACATTAAACTTCTTCAGAACTTTTGTGAACGTCGCGATTTGCTGATCTAATTTGTGTTTGGCTAGCCTTCTGGGGAAAGGTAGGGGTGGCTTGTGTTAGGGGTATTTTATATAGATAATTAACACATATCTTATATCTTACTTTCTGCACTTTTATTAGTTATTTCATTAGTTTAGTCTAGTTTTAGTCGAGAATCAAGATATTATTAGAGTTCACTTGAATTTCAGTAAAAGAGCACACAATGATGGAAAATAACATATTTGGAGCATATATGGAGAAAGTGGCGATGTGGCATGGTGCCAGCACTCGATGGAGGAAGAACGGCAGTTCCAGCACCTATCGTCGCACCTTGGAGGCTCAAACTTGGTCGCTGGAGGCCTCAAACCCGTTACATCGCTACCTACACTCGCTCCATGGAGATTGCTGATAGTTGTTGAGTATTTTGGTCATAACTCACTCTATGGATCTCAGGCCCGGATAAGTTAATAGGCATTGGAAAACTAAGAGGAAGTCTTACAACGTTCATCAAGGTCCAGAGAGCTATCTTGGGTGGAAATGCAGAGTAAATCATGGATCTTCACAACTGGTTGAATTATGACAGATTTGGAAGATTCGGCAAGAGGAATTAACTGGAAGATTGTTCTGGCCCCGAAGTTTTGTCAGGGGTTCTTTGGCCTATATAAGGAGACCCCTTTTAGAAGAGAAAGGAATCGGAGGCTGCAGCACAATACAATCTATAGTTTAAGGCCAGCTTTCGCGATCGAGGCTTTGCCCCGTCGCGGCGTGATTAGAGTAGAAGGGGCTACGCAACTCAACTTCGAAGAATTTAACTTCTCACAGAAATTAGGTGTACTCTTACTCTATTTTTATGATGTATTTATGTCTCTTATTATCTTGTATCTCGCTAGTTATGTTTTGTAACTAAACCCTTTTTGAGGTTAGATCGGTAGTAGTTAAAGTAAAGTTTATTTTATTATATCTTGTGTTAGTTCCATCTTGTATTTGATATTTTGCTTGCGAGTTTTTATCTTTATCTGATTGTGCGACAAGATCTATTAGGTGTTAGACCGAGAGGTGAAACCTACGACACGATCAACGATTGTTGGACTGAGAGGTAAAACCTGCGATAAGGCAAGGCGTGAGAGGTGTTGTACCGAGAGGTAAAACCTACAACGTGACCACATAGGTGAAGCAAGATGTGGGAGGTGTTGGACCGTGAGGTGAAACCTACGACGCGTGTGCATGGTGCCTTGGGGGTTGTGCCGAGCTTACAGGACTGATGAACTACTCACTTCAAGAGGGCCAGTGACAAGCCTCCACGTGAGGCCGAGTGACACCTTCGTGTTAGAAGAATGGAGTATGGCGACCACGGAAAGGAGGTGCAGAACAACATCCAATCAAGAAAAGAGAAACCACACAAGAAAGAGGAGGATAGACGGACCTGTGATGAACCCAATTTGCATCCTAGATCTCTCATCTCGATTCCAAACAAATCTTAATTGCGGGTGCGAGTAGTGATTATCGCGACCGCGACTTCCTTTTCTTTATTTTCTTTATGTTTTTAGTGTACAACAAGCAATAATCACATTCTGTCTAGACTACAAAATCGTTACAAAAGTCAATTTAGGCCTCTTTGTGGATTGACACCTGCTCCCACTATCTACAATTCATAAGCAGGGCATTACAAGTTTTATTTGATTTGTCCCTATACGACAAGGGCCTATCAAAATGACGCCGTTGTCGGGGGGCTTCTCAGCATTGAATTTGGTAACCAATGAGACCAGACTTTTTTCTTTCTTTCTTTTTTATTTTATCTTTTTTTCCTTGGTTTGCAGGCAGTTTGTGCTGGATGATACTACCCCGTGACCCAAATCCAAAGGGAAGAAGAGTTCTCCATAACACCACCGTGACCACGATGCAACCTACCAAGACTACGGTATCCACCCATCCATCCTAATAACCACCCAACCCGCCCATTCATCCCTCACAACCGCACTACCCTACCATCCCATCCAACCAACCACTGAGACCATGAAAGAGACACCAATGTTCAACAACCCATATAACTCTCAACCCAATACCCCACCGAGACCGAAGATATTGAGGGAACATGCCATGCCAGAGATGTTGGCCATCCGAATTCCGAATGTCATAGTAAATTTTGAGCTAAGAAGTTTACCATGGACTTGAATAGTTGAGGGCTTGCCCGCACCATGGGCTTGAATAGTGGCTCATCATTCATACCTTCTATAACGGTCTGAATGAAAAATCTAAGGAGCGCGTGGACGCAGTGGCAGAAGGATAACTCATGGCAAAGAATCCGGAGGAAGCTTTCTCGCTCAATAATGGCATGTCGAGAAACTATAAGAAATGGAGGAATGGGCGATAATCGCAGGCTCAAGGGGTCTATAGAGTAGACATCACGATGTTACTGGAGGCAAAGCTCGACACACTCAACAAGAAGGTTGGCAACTTGACGAAGGCAAAAAAGCCACAACCTGTAATTATAAATCAGGTAAACAGTTCCAATTCTAAATGTTTAGTATGTGGTCAAAACGGGCATGATGTTAATAATTGTATCCTAGTAGACGATAAATCTGAACAAGTAGATTCCAATAACCAGTATATACCCGCATACAATAATAATTGGAGGAAAGTAAACCTTGTAGGATTAGTGCCCTAGGCCAAACGTATTTTGTACTAGAAAATAGATTATATATTAAGTCATTATTATTTATTCAATAAACGTTATTTCTTATATATATGTGTGTATGGATTGTGAATATACATTTACATATCTTATATCAACCATGAATGACATTTCGGGTTCACGTCATCAAAATACGTGATTATAATAGTAGAACTGTGAACCAACGAATGACATTATAAACGGTCCCTAGTGATATGTATGATGTTTATAGAGATAAACCTACTTTAGGTAAGAAGCTACATATCCACACTGGTATATTCGCAGACTGGATGATCATTTTCTGCTGATCATGGACATATGAATGTCGAGATTGGAATATAGGTACATGTTAGAGAACACGTACTAGACTGACCACACTATGAGAATATGCATGGTATATGTCATTAATGATTCTCATATGAATAGTGTGCTTGTTCCTGCGACCTTAGGTCACCATCTATTCCTGTATGCCGAACTGCATACTTTAATATGATTCTACGTCATCCGTAATGGGATGATCATTAGGGTTGTCATTAGGTACGCACTGAATCATGACGATGAATGTGAGTGACCAAGATGGGATTCGTTCCTCTCATCAAGAGGGAGATATCTCTGGGCCCCCTGATGAATTATGACTGAAGGAAATACATGGTCATGCTCAAAATGGATTAACATGTGTTATTAATATCATTTTGTATTTACTCAGTCTAATTCTCGATCCTGAGAGAGACTTTTCAAACTCAACGATGACATACTTCTATGCCTAGTGATCAAGACATATATCGTAGAACAAAAGGAATAAGCAAATGTCTATTCAGATAGATTTATGATCGCTGATCATTTCATTTAACATGAGTAGTCATGACATCAGTCTAGAGGTTACTCATGACTTACGATCTTTAGAAGATCGTTGCCAACATGAAATGGAACCTATATGGTCACACAATGAACTGCATTCCTATAGGATGAAAATGAGTCAAAACAGTTATACATGTGATGTATAAATTGGTGAACGAAATAATCAATCGTTGGATGATTGATTGTGCAAAATCAGTACACTTCCGTTCTGAATGGAAGGTGTCAATTTCCTGGCAGCGAGTTTGAGCAGTTTTGGAAATACTATTCAGTTATGGTAACTGAGCAATCATTCGCCTCTAGTATAAATAGAGAGACAACCCCTCTCTATTAGACACATAATTCTTAAGTCTTAGAGGCCGTTTAACATAGAAATAGAGAGAGAGAGAGAGAGAGTTTAGAGGTAATTTCGGAAAATATTTCCGAACTCATCTAGCCGAGTCAGGTAATTCCGTGTGCCTGAAATTCATGTGGATACGAGTAGAGATCTCCTACTTTGGAGATAAGCGAGCGATGAAGTTCTTCATCCCTAGGAAAAGCAAGGAGGTTCACGGAGTTGAGCTTTACGAAGGAGAAGGTTGCTAGTCAGAATCGTTCAGACCTACATCCGTTCTCCATCTCGCGGATCAGGAAGATCCGAGATATAAATTTTAATAGTTAATATCGTACTTTTATTCCCTTAATGACGATCCTTGGGAGGGCTGAACCTGTAGGTTCCGCCGCTCATGTATCATACATGGCTATGAGTTCACCAACAGTGGCTTCAGAGCGTTAGTTAAGGAAATAATCGTCGATTATATTTAAAATTTAGTAAATTCTAGTAAAATAAATTTTAGTGTTTTGAAAATATTATTTCAAAAACATCACAAAAATAGTTTCTAGGAATATAATATTGGATATATGATTTCTTAGAGTTTTGGAAAATAGTTTTTCGGAATCTGTTTTGGAAACGAACTAAAATAAAAGGAAACATAATTTTCAACGTTATTCCGTTCTGAACGGAATAGTTTCATTCGGAATGGAATAGACATAATTTATGTTAGAGATTTTCAGCGCTGATTCCGTTCAGAACGAAATGGTTCCATTCCGAAAGGAGTAAGGCTGATTTTTGCAAAAACCCTAATTTTTGTTATACACGGAATTTGAATATATAAATATAGTATGAGCCTTAGATCTATTATTGTTCTGTGATGTAATCTTGTGTGTCAATGCTTGTAAATTTTATATAATATCTATGGCAAGCAGTGTGTTGTCCAAAGTTGTAAATATAGTAACTTATGAGTTGTGCAAAGTTATAAATTACTTTTTCTGGCAATAGAATAATTGTTAGAAAAGATATTATATCAAGACTACAAGACAAAGATCTTGGCACAATCTTTAGAAGATGACATTGGATCTTCTCACACACAACGAACGGTTCGTTGAAGATTACTCCTGCAATCTAGAGATAGATCTTGGATTAGTAACCTCATGATTTCTCGTGAGAAATAGACTCATACTTTGTATTTTGGGTACCATGTCACGGCATGTTTTCCTTGTCTTTTGAACTATATTTTCTAGTTTTTCTTCTTTTTTTGATGATCAGGGTTGTAACTAGACTTGGATTAATATATTTATGTGAGAGATATTCAAGCTCTCCATAATTTCTAAAAAAAATATTACTTCCCACAATATTAAATCTGTTTAGCGTGACAGCTACGTCTTGATTAAATGACCGTTGCAATGACTAAAATACAAAAATCCATAGAATTAAGGAAACATTAATTAACGCTGAGATTGATTCCATCTTGATAAATACAAAACTAGAACATATTAGTATATTATAAATCATTGATCCTTGTGTTGTCTTTAATTTGGTTCGATTTAATTCGATTTGCCCTTACTCAGTTCGTTTTGAACGAGTGAAGACTCCTATAATTGGCAAATGAGACTTACTTACAAGTAAGTAAAGAAATGATTGCCCGTGTCCCCATATTTAATAGGATTTACCTTGTAAAAGAAAACAAGAAGAAAAAAAAAGAATATTTATTTTCAAACATTTAGTATTTGAAATAAAAAAAATAAAACATTTTTGGAATATCTAGATTTTGAAAAAAACATTATAATATAAACTAAATGTTATGAATATATTAATTATGGATGTCCAAATAATTATCCCCTTAGCATGAGAAGAGTTATGAATATATATTAATTATGGATGACCAAATACATTCCCCTTGCCATGTGAAGAGTTATTGCAAATCTCCACTTGTAAAGATGTAAATGTCTTGTATTGTATGAGAGTTATTATAGGTTATTGGTTTGTAATTTTGTACTGAATTCTAGGATAGATTCTAGAGTAGAATGCTCACCCTTCACTATATAAAGGGGTAGAGACCATTGTATTTGGTGCCTCTTCACCATCCTCTTTTAGTGACTCTTCACAAGTTGGAAGAATCAATTTCTCTCTTCCAACTTCTAAGAAATCAATTTCTCTCTTCCAACCTCTAGGAAATACTTACCTCCTCCCAATCTACCTCTCTTATGTTATTTTCATTTTTATATTCAACACGTTATCAGCACGATACTCTGACCTAACGTAAGTGAGGTAGGAATTCTCGATATTTCTTATACATCAATATTTTCTTATTCGGATTATTTTCTTCTGATTGACTAAACTTTTATTCTATTTACTTATTTGACCTTCTAACAACATGTTATTATCGATACATGTTTATTTTTAAAAGCACCAGAAGTTGCTTGTTTATTTGTTCATTTTATTTTTCATATTAAGCAACCAGAAGTTGCTCGTTTATTTTTCCATTTTATTTTTAATATTAAACAACCATAAGTTGCATGTTTATTTTATTAAGCACCAGAAGTTGCTCGTTTAATTTTTCATTTTATTTTTAATATTAAGCGACCAGAAGTTGCATGTATATTTTATTTTTAATTCAGCACCAGAAGTGCCCGTTCAATTTTTAGTTAAGCACCCAGAAGTTGCATATTTTTAACCACGCACCGGAAGTTGCTAGTTAAGTTTTTATTTAAGCAACCAGAAGTTGCATGTTTATCTTACTTTTAATTACGCACCAGAAGTTGCATGTTTATTTTATATGTAATAACGCACCCGAAGTTGCTTGTTCAATTTCTATTTGCGCAACCAGAAGTTGCATATTTATTTTATTTTTAATTACGCACCAGAAGTTGCTTGTTCAATTTATATTTATTTTTATACACCAGCAGTTGTAGTATATTCATCTATGTACATTTATTATACGCACATTTACTTTCCATATATTTATTTTTTGCACATCTATTTTTATGCACCTGCAGTTGCAAGTCAGTTTATTGATACATATAAAATTTGAAATTTATTCTTATTGAAACATGAAGTTTTGATATATAGTTAGCAAGGGTCTAATTTAATTTATCCCATCTATACAGCTTCAACATGACAAATTTAGCGAAGCTGGATTTTGTTGCCCATGATATATCGGGCAATAATTACCTATCATGGATCCTCGACGCAGAGATCCATCTTGATGCGATGGGTCTAGGAAGCACCATCAAAACGGGAAACAAATCATCAATCCAAGATCGGGCGAAGGCAATGATTTTTCTTCGCCACCATCTCCATGAATCATTAAAGGGTGAATACCTTACTTTAAGGATCCTCTCCTTTTATGGAAAAACCTCCAGGAGAGGTACAACCACCAGAAGACTATAATACTCCCAACAGCTCGTGACGAGTGGACACATCTGAGGTTACAAGATTTCAAGTCATTTTGTGACTATAATTCCTCGATGTTTAGAATTGTTTCTCAATTGAGACTCTGTGGGGAGGATATCACTGATTGAGATATGCTCGAAAAGACTTTTACAACTTTTCATGCCTCAAATATTATCTTACAACAGCAGTACAGGGAAAAGGGGTTCAAAAAATATTCTGAACTAATTTCCTGCCTGCTTGTGGCTGAACAAAATAATAAATTATTACTTAAAAATCATGAGTCCCGTCCAATAGGCTCTAGTCCATTCCCAGAAGCGAATGTTGCTACATTTAATGGCCGTAATCGAGGTCGTGGCTCTAGTCGTGGACGTGGGCGTGGAAGAGGCCGTGGTAAAAGTCATTCTTGGAACCGTAATGGTCAGATTAAGAAACCTGCACAAGAAAGAAGCAAGAAACCTCAAAACATCACCCGAAAGGTGTCCGGGGATCAATGTATTAGATGTGGTATGAAAGGGCACTGGTCGCGTACCTGTCGTACGCCAAGGCACCTCGTTGAACTTTATCAAACCTCCCTGAAGGAGAAAGAAAATACTAAAGAGGTTAATTTGGTCTATCAAGATGATGAAGACCAGTTGGATTTGCCCGTGATTAATACACACTTGGATGTGGCTGATTATATTAACAACCCAAGTGGAGATAATGAATACTCCCTTGATAATGAAGATACTCAAGACTAAAATAATTTTCTTTCATGCATCAATAATGTTTTATTTTCTAGTATGTTTGCTTTATTAAAGAGTATTTCTTTTAGCAAGTTTATTTTGATGTAATACTTATCTTATCTTATATTGTATTTGTTTTTGTTTGATAAATGAAGAGACCTAAAGATCTCATTCCCTTTGAATATCACGACAATGGATGACAATGATAACAATGATATATGCCTAGCGGATAGTGCAACTACACATACTATACTTAAGAACGTCAAATATTTTGCAAAATTGACATATCTGGCACCTCAAACTTAATAGAGGGCTCCGGAAGAGCCACTATTTTACTGCCTAGAGGAACAAAGTTTATAATAGAGGATGCTCTATTATCTACTAAATCAAAAAGAAATTTACTGAGTTTTAAAGATATCCGCCGAAATGGATATCATATTGAAACAATGAATGAAGGTAATATTGAATATCTTCACATAACAAATATTGTTTCGGGAAATAAACGCATCTTAGAAAGATTGCGTGCTTTGTCAATAGGCTTATATTATACACATATCCGTACTATTGAGATACATCATGCTATAATGAGAAATGAATTTAATAATTCACGAAGCCATTTTATGGCTTGGCATGAACATTTGGGTCATCCTGGAGCAATAATGATGCGAAGAATTGTAGAAAATTCAAATGGGAATCAATTAAAGAACCAGAAGTTTCTTTCATCAAATGATATATCATGTGCTGCATGTTATAAGGGAAAACTAATCACTAGACCGTCGCTAACTAAGATTGGGAATGAATCACCCAATTTCCTTGAGCGTATCCATGGTGATATATGTGGGCCAATTACACCATCATGTGGACCATTTAGATACTTTATGGTATTAATAGATGCATCTACTAGATGGTCACATGTATGTCTATTATCTTCTCGGAATGTTGCATTCGCGAGATTACTTGCTCAAATAATTAAGACCATTCGTCTTGATAATGTCGGTGAATTCACATCCCAAGCATTTAATGACTATTGTATGTCAATTGGGATTAAAATTGAGCATCCAGTGGCCCACCTACACACGCAAAATGGTCTAGCAGAATCCCTTATTAAACGATTACAATTAATCGTAAGACCCCTAATTATGAAATCAAAATTATCGTCATCTGTATGGGGCCATGGAATACTGCATGCTGCAACACTAAGTAGATTAAGGCCAACTGCTTATCATAAGTACTCCCCCATACAACTGGTAACTGGCCAGCAGCCAAATATATCCCATTTAAAAACTTTTGGATGTGTTGTATATGTTCCGGTAACTCCACCGCAACGCACAAAAATGGGACCTCAAAGAAGGTTGGGAATTTATGTTGGTTTCGATTCTCCATCAATTATTAAATATCTCGAACCATTAACTGGAGATCTATTTACAGCAAGATTTGCTGACTGTAAATTTGATGAAACCATGTTCCCAGCATTAGGGGGAGAGAAACGAGGAATGCTGGAAAAACAAGAAGTTACATGGAATGCATCATCAATGTATCACTTTGATCCTCGAACAAATCAATCTGAACTAGAAGTTCAAAAGATTATTCATTTGCAACAAATTGCAAATCAATTACCCGATGCATTTGTCGACACAAAAAGAGTAACGAAATCACATATTCCAGCAGCAAATGTGCCGGCTCGCATTGAAATGCCCTTGGATAATCCAAAGTGCGATATACGCCAACAGCGTGGTCGACCAATCGGTTCCAAAGATAAAAATTCAAGGAAGAAAAGAATGCACAATAAAGTTGGCATAACTGAAATTATCAATACTTCTGAAGAAGTAGATTCTTCTGAAAAAATATTGACGATGAAAGAATAGAAGACATAAATGAGCAAATAAACCCAGAAGAGGTTATAACTCCTACAGAGGTTCAGGTACCTGACAATATTGAAAATCTTGAAAATAATGAGATCTCAATAAATTATGTCTCTACTAAAAAGAAATGGAACCGAAATAAAACTGTCATTGACAGAAAATTTGCATATGCAATCGCGGTTGATATAATTAATGAATACGAGGATCAAGAACCAAAATCAATCGAAGAATGTCGACATAAGAAAGAATGGCCAAAATGGAGAAATGCAATTCTAGCAGAGTTACATTCTCTTGAAAAACGTGAAGTTTTTGGACCTGTAGTTCGAACACCTGATGGTGTACAACCCGTAGGATACAAATGGGTATTTGTAAGAAAACGTAATGAGAAAAATGAAATTGTAAGATACAAAGCAAGACTTGTTGCACAAGATTTTACGCAAAAACCAGGAATAGATTACGAAGAAACGTATTCTCCTGTGTTAGATGCAATTACAGTCAGGTTTTTAATTAGCCTGGCAATCTCTGAAGGATTGAATATGCATCTCATGGATGTTGTAACAGCTTATTTGTATGGATCACTTGATAGTGATATTTACATGAAAGTCCCTGAATGATTAAATGTGCCTGGAGCTTCTAATGTCCCCGAAGGATTAAAAGTGCCTGAAGCATGTAACAAAAGTTCTCGTGGAATGTATTCCGTAAAATTAAAAAGATCTTTGTATGGGCTGAAACAATTTGGGAGAATGTGGTATAACCGCCTAACTGAATACCTTACAAAAGAAGGGTATTATAACAACCCTATCTGCCTATGTGTTTTTATTAAGAGATCAAAATCAGGATTTGTAATTATTGCAGTATATGTTGATGATCTAAATATCATTGGACTCCTGAAGAGCTTGAAAGTATTGCCGCATATTTAAAAGGTGAATTTGAAATGAAAGATCTTGGGAAGACAAAATTTTGTCTCGGATTGCAAATCGAACATTTGAAAAATGGGATATTTGTTCATCAAACTACTTATGTAGAAAATGTCCTAAAACGATTTAATATGGATAAAGCACATCCATTGAGTTCACCTATGGTAATCTGATCTCTTGAGATAAAGAAGGATTGTTTTCGTCTAAAAGAAGATAACGAAGAAATTCTTGGTCCGGAAGTACCATATTTAAGTGCAATCGGTGCATTAATGTACCTAGCCAATAATACCAGGCCTGATATATCATTCTCTGTAAATTTGTTAGAGAGATATAGTTCTGTGCCAACACGAAGGCATTGGAATGGTATTAAACACGTACTTCGTTATCTTCGAGGAACCATAGATATAGGATTATTATATCTAAAGACCTCAGAATCCAAATTAGTTGGATATGCAGATGCTGGATATCTATCAGATCCACATAAATCCCGATCTCAAACCGGATATTTATTCACATATGGTAATACTGCCATATCCTCGAGCTCAACCAAGCAAACCTTGGTCACAACTTCACCAAATCATTCAGAAATCATAGCACTTTATGAGGCGAGTAGGGAGTGTGTATGGCTGAGGTCAATGATTCAACATATTCAGGAGTCATGTGGTATTAAAGCAATCAAAGAAATTCCAACTATAATTTATGAAGATAATGCTGCATGCATTGCCCAGATAAAAGGAGGCTACATTAAGGGAGATAGCACAAAGCATATTTCTCCAAAGTTCTTCTCAACACACGAGCTCCAGAAGAGCGGTGAAATTGATATCCATCAAATTCGCTCATGTGATAATCTTGCAGATTTATTCACCAAGTCATTGCCAACTAAAACTTTCAGGCAATTAAGAGAAAAGATTGGACTCCGTCATTTTAGAGATATTGGTACACATGAGGGGGAGAAATAATACGCGCCGCACTCTTTTTCCCTTGCTATGGTTTTTGTCCCATAGGATTTTTCCTAGCAAGGTTTTTAATGAGGCGGCTTTCTAATGCGTATGAAATATGGACATCCAAGGGGGAGTGTTATGAATATATTAATTATGGATGTCCAAATAATTATCCCCTTAGCATGAGAAGAGTTATGAATATATATTAATTATGGATGACCAAATACATTCCCCTTGCCATGTGAAGAGTTATTACAAATCTCCACTTGTAAAGATGTAAATGTCTTGTATTATATGGGAGTTATTATAGGTTATTTGTTTGTATATTTTGTACTAAATTCTAGGATAGATTCTAGAGTAGAATGCTCACCCTTCACTATATAAAGAGGTAGAGACCATTGTATTTGGTGCCTCTTTACCATCCTCTTTTAGTGACTCTTCACAAGTTGGAAGAATCAATTTCTCTCTTCCAACTTCTAAGAAATCAATTTCTCTCTTCCAACCTCTAGGAAATACTTACCTCCTCCCAATCTACCTCTCTTATGTTATTTTCATTTTTATATTCAACACTAAAACATTTATTCGTCGAAATTATTTTTTAATTTGGCATTATTTTAAAAAAACTCAAAATGTGAGGTGGTTTTACATACATCTATCCGGCTTTAATTATGTCCTCTTTCGGCTCAAAGACACCGTCTTTACTAATGTGCCTCTCGATTGGCCTGATTGGAGCTCCGGCTCACCATACACTAACAATGTTTCAATCAAGCCGTAATAAGTCCCTTCTGTATCTTTGTTCGAGTTATTCGCTACGAGTTTAAATTAAATAAATAAATAAGAAACTGAATAAAAATTTTGTGAGGCTTTCCTTCACTCCTAGTTCATCAGGGGGCCTAGAGATATCTCCCTCATGACGAGAGGAACAAATTCCATCTTGGTCACTCACATTTCTCGTCATGATTCAGTGCATACCTAACAATGACCCTAATGATCGTCCCATTACGGATGACGTAAGATCATATTAAAGAATGCAGTTCCTCATACAGGAATCCATGGTGACCTCAGGTCATAGGAACAAGCACACTATTGATATGAGAATCACTAATGACATATACCATGCTTATTATCATAGTGTGGTCAGTCCAGTACGTGTTATCTAACACGTACCTATATTCCAGGCTTGACATCCTTATGTCCATGATCAGTAGAACATGATCATCCAGCCTGCGAATATACTAGTGTGGATATGTAGCTTCTTACCTGAAGTATGTCTATCTCTATAAACATCCTACATATCACTAGGGACAGTTTAGAATGTCATTCGCCGGTTCACAATTCTACTATCAAAATTACGTATTCTGATGATGTGAACCCGAAGTGTCATTCTTGGTTGATATAAGATTTACATTCACAACCCATACACACAGATATATAAGAAACAAACTTTATTGAATAAATAATAATGTCTTAATACATAATCCATTTCCTACCACAAATAAATTTGACAAAGGCAAAAATCCTTTCTTGGATTCTTGAATTCTGAACCGTTTCTTGACCTTGTCTATGTATGTACTTTGACTCAGATCTATAAGCCTTCTAGATCTATCTCTATAGATCCTGATTCCTAGAACGTAGGAGGCTTCTCCTAGGTCTTTCATCAAGAAATTATCTCCCAACCATTTCTTGATGTTCAATAATGTTGGGACGTCATTTTCCATGAGTAATATGTCATCTACATAAAGTACTAGGAATACTGCCATGCTCCCAGTGAACATCATGTAAACACAAGGCTCACCTTCACTTTTGGTAAAACCAAAGTTTTTGATGACTTCATCAAAACAAAGGTTCCAACTTCGAGATGCTTGCTTCAATCCATAGATGGATTTATGAAGCTTGCAAACCTTACCAGAATTCTTAGGATCGACAAAACCTTCGGGTTGCATCATATGCACGTCCTCGGTCAGATTTTCATTTAGGAAAGCTGTTTGGACATCCATTTGCCATATTTCATAGTCATAATATGTTGTTATGGCTAACAGAATTCTGATGGATTTAAGCATAGCTACAAGTGAGAAAGTTTCGTCATAGTCAATACCATGAACTTGTTTGAAACCTTTCGCCACAAGCCTTGCTTTGTAGGTTCGTACCTTTCCATCCACGTCAGTCTTCTTCTTGAAGACCCACTTACATCCGATGGTCTTCAAGCCTTCAGATGGGTCAATCAAATTCCAAACTTTATTGTCTTGTATAGATTGCATCTCGGCTCTCATGGCCTCTAACCATTTTTGAGAGTCAGGACTCTTCATAGCATCTTGGTAGGACGTGGGTTCATCATCTATGAATGTCACATCACCATCATTAGACATGAGAAATCCGTATCTCTCGGGCTCATGACGAATCCTACTAGATCTATGTTGAGTCTGTTGTATTTGAAGCTTGCCAACTCTTTGAGAGCTTGTTTGGTCTTCCGTCACAGGTTCTGTAAACTGTAGGTGAGTCTTGAATTTCTTCGAGTTGTACTTTACTCCAACTGCTTCTCATGGAGACAAACTCTCTTTCTAAGAAAGCACTATTGCGGGCAACAAATACTTTGTTTTCGGATGGGTTGTAAAAGTAATATCCTCTTGTCTCTTTAGAATATCCCATGAACAGACACTTATCGGATTTGGGTCCGACCTTATCGGAAACTTGACGTTTGACATAAGCCTCACATCCGCAATTCTTAAGAAAAGATAACTAGGGGCTATTCCCCGTCCATATCTCAAATGGCGTCTTTTAAACCGCCTTTAATGAAATTTTGTTCAGTATGAATGCAGCTGTCTCAAGAGCATAACCCCAGTAAGATGTTGAAAGATTCATTTGACTCATCATCAATCGAACCATATCCAATAAGGTTCATTCCTCCTTCCGGACACTCCATTCCACTGAGGAGTTCTTGGAGGAGTCAGTTGTGAAACTATTCCACATTCTCTTGAGATGATCCTCAAATTCCTGACTCAGATATTCGGCTCCTCGATCAGATCGAAGTGCTTTAATCTTCTTTCCAAGTTGATTTTGTACTTCATTCTTAAATTCTTTGAACACTTCAAAGGATTCAGACTTGTGCTTCATTAGGTAGACATAACCATATCTACTGAAATCATCTGTGAAAGTTATGAAGTACCGATACCCATCTCTAGCCGGCATACTCATTGGTCCACATACATCAGTATGTATGAGTTCTAATAAGTCATTGACCCTTTCACCAACTTTTGTGAAGGGTTTCTTAGTCATCTTGCCAAGCGAACAAGACTCGCATGTCTCAAATGATTCCAAATTAAATGAGTCTAAAAGTCAACGAGAGTGGAGTTTAGAAATGCGTTTCTCGTTTATATGGCCTAAGAGACAGTGCCAGAGGTATATCGTATTTGAGTCATTTGGTTTAAATCATTTAGTATTAATGTTATATATGGACTTATAATTCTCTTTCTTAAGATCTAGCACCTAAAGACCTCTTTCTAATAGAACATTTTCATAGAAATGATTATCTTTTAAGATAGAACAATTATTATTCTCAATAACAAATTTATAACCATCCAAAGCTAGACTAGAAATAGAAATAATACTTCTGCTACAGCAGGTACAAAATAACAATTATTAAGTACTAATACAAGTCCACTTGGCAAAGTCAATAAATAAGTTTCTACGGTTAATGCAGCAACTCTTGCTCCATTTCCCACATGTAGGTCGACTTCGCCCTTAGCTAATCTTCTACTCCTTTGTAGTTAGTTCCTGCACATCATTACAAATGTGAGTACCACTGATAAGATGTATTTTTGCAGTCGTTTTACACTTACCAAAAGAAATTTATAACCCTAAACTTAACTACAATACAGTAGACAGTGGAAGTAGGGGTCGAACCACAAGAAAGCTATTTAGACTAAACTAGGTGAAAAGATTACTTCTCTAATGAAAATGGACACAACAAAAATAGAAAATTAAAATAAAGAGAAACCAAGACCGTAAATAAAACCAAACACAAGACCTAAAACAAGACACACAATTGGGGGGGTTGTTGATTGGTTGATTGCAACAAAATGAAAGTAACAAGTAAAGAGGAAACTTAGAGTAAAAATCAAGAGATGTGGTGGTTTTGTGAAATGAGGCATAGTTTTGTGTAGTGAATTTGTGTGTAACTTTATCCTTGACTATAATAATGAATTTGGAATTAATCTCTTAAGTGCAGTAAGATGAGCTCTAACCGATAAATAACTCAAACAAAAAGATAGGGTTTTAGTTTAGATGAGCTCGTAAATAAAAACACTAACCTACTTGAATATCATAACCAATTCAATAGAAATCATTGGTTATTTAAACAAATCAAAACCTCTAAACAATGAGCTTGTTCCGAACTGTTTAGATCGTTGTGAGTTATTTGCACTTGGCTATTATTCAAATTCTAATGGAGGCTATTGAGCAAAGCAACCATAGGAATTTTGTGGCCCTTGTTAATTACTATTGAACATAGAATTGACCGAAATAAACTTAAAATAATTCATTGAGCATGAAAGATAGTAAGTAAGTGAAAACAAAATAATAACCGTTCAAATAAAATTTATTATTAATGGTCTCAAAAGTTACAACACAAAAACATAAACACTAACTATGCCTCGAAGGGCTTACTCGAAATACATGGAAAATAAAGAAAATAAATATTGATAGAACCCATTAATGAAGCGCGGATGGAAGAATGAAGCTTGCTTGACTTGCCCAACTCCAAGAGAGAGAATGATGAAGTTCAAAAGTTATTAGAGTGGATGCCTTGCATCTGGTTATATAACCCTCTCAAAAGGTGATCATGAGGGATGAATGAAGATCCATGCAAAGAGTGTGAAGGAAGCATGGCAAAGGCATGAAGAGTGCATGCAAAGTGCATGAAAGATCTGTCCAGAAGATGGTCAATTTGGGTCATGTAGACTTCGGAATTGGGCTCTGGTGATATAGAATGAATTGTGGGCTTTGTTCTCTGCTTTCCAACGGTATATAGCATGCATATAGAGGAGGCCCAGATTATGAGTTATGGCCGAAATACTGAGACTGTGTCGGCAGGCCCGAGTCTTGATTATTATCTCTCTCTTGTGCTCCAACTTCTTTTCCCCAAGTTATACTCCATCTAAATTGCACCTGAAATCACATAAATATCTTATTAGTAGTATCAACATTCAAGTTATGATTATTATCCATTTAAACACATATAATGGTGCAATATTACATATGTATAGGGTATAAAATGTGTATAATTAATGACTTATCAAATTACCCCACACTTAAACATTTGATCGTCCTCGAGCAAAGATTATAGCTTGTATTGGTAGATGGGTCCCATGTTTTTGACTCGCTCTTCACTTATATACCAGCCAATAATGATCTTTGGTCCCTTGTGTAAGATTCCATGCACTTTGATGAAACTCGCACTCACTCTCTTTTTGTATAGTGGAATATGAATGTGAAATATGTGGAGTGTCTCTCATAATATCTCTCAGTTCTCAGATGAATCATGATTTCCTACCTTGTTCGTGAGGGAAATTCTCAAGTTATGTTTGGTGGAATATGATGGAATATGATGGATAATATATATATATATATATACTACATAATTGGTTTGCTTGTCTACTTCGCCACTTTCGGTCAAATTGTCACTTGGTTTTCTAAACTCATGCCTCTACTCTCCGAATAAATATCGCCTATACCTCTATCTTCTTGGAATAATGAACCTCCTAATGTGCATACCTCCTAGCACCTTCAGTCATCTGGCCCAAAATGTGTCAACCTAACTGCTGGCCTGAGATGTATGACTGGGATCCACTCTTTCTCACAAATCGGGTAAACTAAGGTTTAGGCCATGTACAAGGGGAACAAGTTTGAGTCATGCAATCCTTTTTTCTTTTTTTTTAATTTATTTATTTATTTATTATTTATTTATTATTTTTTTTTTTTTTTTTTTAAGATTGTGACTCAAATCTATTAGGATTATAGGGGCCTAACTTGCCTTTGTGTCAAAAATAGAGTTTACCCGAGAATCTACTCTCATAAATTTGTCTCTAAGATGCATCTCCTCACGAATACACTCGGTGCACAAAGCTCATCTACTACACATAAGCCCTCAACTTCTGACACTAACCTCTACTTCCCGTCCCCAATCTTCTTATATAATGCCTAACCCTCCTTCTCCAAAACCAAGCAACAAAGTGACTTTAGAAACTGATAGACTTGGATATTATTTATATATATACGAGATGATATAGTGGGTTATTATGGATATTATACTATAAACAACTTGAGTTCCGGGTCACTGTCCAATGGTAAGTCCTCACATCATTTCTTACGCAAATCCCTAAATTATTGGCACTCAAACAACAAATCGAGTTCACCAGTGACAAAAGATCCCTAAACCAACGACCTCAATTCTTCTTGAACTGGTCTATATGATCCTTTTTGAGTCCAAACAAGTTCCACCACATTATTCAATACAAGTTACAGTTCTCTGTCAATCTTTTTGATTTTTAATTGGGCATTTTTTTTTAATTTGAGGCTTAAAAATGGGTTTTTATTATTATTTTTATTATTTTTTTTTAACTACCTAACATGCAATAAAGACTCCACCCCACACTTAAACTTTTACTCGTCCTCGAGTAAAGTTAAGCGCAAAGTAGTGATGCAATGCAAGAAAAAGAAAATAAACAAAGAAAAACACAACATTTATTCGCAGGTTGCCTCCCAGTAGCGCCTCTTTTTAACGTCGTTGGCCCGACGTTTTCATCTCCTCAAGCAGTGGATGCTGGCTCTCCAAGCTCGTGAATGTCAATCCAGCTCGCATCGAAACTCTCATGAAACCGCTTGAGCCGGTGCCCGTTGACCTTGAAGACTTTCCCTGAATCCAGACCCTGAATTTCTGCTGCACCATAATCGAACAATTTGGTCACAAGAAAGGGCCCTATCCACCTACTTTGTAGCTTGCCCGGGTGTAATTTGAGTCTTGAGTTAAACAACAACACCTTGTCACCCACTTTGAAATCCTTGTGGGCAAGCTTCCTGTCATGATACATCTTGGTCTTCTCCTTGAAGATTCGGGAGTTCTCATACGCGTCATTTCGGATCTCCTCTAACTCTTGGATTTGCAACTTCCGGTTGAGTGCATCGTTTGGGTAATCTAGATGGCACTTCTTGATGGCCCAATAGGCTTTATGCTCGAGTTCAACCGGAAGATGGCAAGCCTTTCCATAGACTAGCCGATAAGGGGACATGCCTACAGGGGACTTGAACGCAGTCCTGTAAGCCCAGAGTGCGTCATTTAGCCGAAGACTCCAGTCTTTCCTAGTGGGGTTCACCACTTTCTCCAAAACGCCCTTGATCTCCCTATTCGAAAGCTCTGCTTGGCCATTGGTTTGAGGGTGGTAAGCTGTCGAGGTTTTATGTGTGACATGGTATTGCTTCATTAATGCCTCGAAACTCCGGTTGCAAGAAATGGGTTCCTCTATCACTGATGATGACTCTCGGGGCCCCAAACCTACTAAATATCTGGTCCTTGACAAAATCCACGACTGTTTTTGCATCTGCCCGTTTTGTGGCCTTGGCCTCAACCCACTTGGAGACATAATCGACTGCTAGGAGGATATACTCAAAGCCATATGAGGGAGGGAAAGGTCCCATAAAGTCAATACCCCACACTTCAAAAACCTCACATGCAAGAATATACTTCATCGGCATCTCGTCTCTCTTGGTTAGTCCTCCCGTTCTCTGGCATCGCTCACATGACTTCACGAAGAAGTAAGCATCCTTATGTAAAGTGGGCCAGAAGAAACCACACTCAAGGACCTTATGAGCTGTCCGCTTGGCGCCAAAGTGTCCTCCACACTCCAAAGAGTGACAAAACTCAAGAACGGATCTAACCTCATTATCGGGTATACATCTCCGAATAATCTGATCCACGCAAATCCGAAAGAGGTAAGGCTCATCCCAAATATAAAATCGGGAATCATACCGGATTCTATCAGCCTGTGCACGTGTAAGATCCTCTGGTAGGTCTTTAGCCACCAAGTAATTCACTATATCAGCATACCATGGTGTATAGCTTTGCACGGCATAGAGATATTCCTCAGGGAAAAACTCCGATATTGGGGTACCCTCCTCAATACTCATAGGAAGGCGGCTAAGGTGATCTGCAACTAGATTCTCTGATCCTCATTTATCTCTAATCTCCAAGTCGAACTCTTGGAGCAACAATATCCAACGAAGAAGTCTCGGCTTGGATTCCTTCTTCTTGAAAAGATGCCTCAATGCGGCATGGTCAGAGTATATAATCACATTAACCCCTAAGAGATAGGACCTAAATTTCTCTAGTGCAAAAACAATGGCTAGCAGCTCTTTTTCTGTAGTTGTATAGTTGCACTGAGCATCGTCTAAGGTCCTGGAGGCATAAAAGATAACATGGGGTTCTCGCCCATCCCGCTGCCCAAGAACAGCTCCAACTGCCCTATCACTCGCATCGCACATGATCTCGAAAGGCAGATTCCAATCGGGAGCTTTAATGATGGGGGCAGAACATAATTTCTCCTTGAGAAGGTCGAATGCCGCTTTGCATTTCTCATTAAACTCAAAAGAAGCCTCTTTTTGGAGAAGAAGACAAAGAGGTTGAGCGATTTTTGAGAAATCTTTGATGAAACGCCTATAAAATCCGGCATGACCAAGAAATGATCGAATGTCCTTCACACTGGTTGGGTACGGAAGGGATCTAATGACATCGATCTTGGCTTTATCCACTTCAAGACCCCGAGAAGAAACCACATGGCCTAGGACTATGCCCTGATCTACCATGAAATGACATTTCTCATAGACGGTGAAATCATCCATGAAAACCTCAATAATTCGGGTGACATAATCAGAGAAGATGGACATCATACATCTCTGAAATGTACCGGGTGCGTTACACAACCCAAAGGGCATCCGCCTATAGGCAAAGGTGCCAAAAGGGCACGTGAAGGTGGTCTTTTCTTGATCCTCGGGGGCGATGGCGATTTGAAAGTAACCAGAGAAGCCATCTAAGAAGCAGTAATGGTGGCGCCCAGCAAGGCGCTCGAGCATCTGGTCAATGAAAGGAAGGGGGAAATGGTCTTTCCGGGTGGCAGTGTTTAATTTGCGATAATCAATGCATACTCGTCATCCATTTTGTGCTCTCGTAGGAACTTTTTCACCATCCTGATTCTCAATTATCGTAATACCAGTTTTCTTGGGCACCACATGGATTGGTGACACCCATTATGAATCAGAGATAGGGTATATGATTCCTGCATCAAGGAGTTTGATGATTTCCTTCTTGACCACTTCCATCATTGGAGGATTTAGCCTACGCTGAGGCTCACGGGATGGTTTAGATCCATCCTCCAATAATATACGATGCATACACGTAGAAGGGCTGATTCCCTTAATATCAGCCAGAGTCCATCCAATCGCAGTCTTGTGGTCCCTCAAGACATTAACTAACTTCTCTTCCTGAGTAGCAGTGAGGCTACTAGAGATGATCACTGGAAGAGTGTCTCCTTTACCCAAGTATGCGTACTTGAGATGAGGCTGGTAGAGGTTTTAAGTCAAGAGAGGGGGATTCACAATGGAAGGTTTGGTGGGCTCAAGAGAGGGTTTCAAGTCTATCAAGGGAGGAGAAGAAGAAGAGGAAGAAGCCTCTCCAATGGCCAAGGCAGATAGACTTTGAAGAAGGTCCTGCTCATCTGGAGAGAGATCAAGAATGGTCTCGAGCGGATCCATGAACTCAAAAGAGGAGAAGTTGTCGACACACTCATCAACTGGGTCGATGGTGCAAATAGCGGATACATTCCCGTCAGAAGGATGCTTGATAGCATCAAAGATGTTGAAAGAGATGTTCTCTCCGTCAAATTCCATAGAAAGAGTGCCATTGTGCACATCAATCTTGGTTCGGGCAGTTTTAAGGAAGGGTCTTCCCAGAAGAATGGGAGTTGAACTCGATGACTCATCCATACGCAGAATATAGAAATCCGCAGGGAAGATAAGGCCATTGACCTTAACCAGGACATCCTCTATAACTCCCTCTGGCACAGCAGTAGAACGATCAGCTAGTTGAAGGATCACCCCGGTCTTTTTCAAAGGTCCTAAACCGAGGGAAGAATAGATAGAAAAGGGCATGACATTGATAGATGCCCCAAGATCAAGCATGCACCGAGCAAATTCAAGGTGCCCAATGCTGCAAGGAATGGCAAACATGCCAGGGTCTTTTTGCTTCTCTGGAAGCTTCTTGCGAATAACCGCAGAGACATTCTCACTCATTGTTACTCTCTCATGACCATTTAGCTTTCTCTTATTCGTACACAAGTCCTTGAGAAATTTCGCATAGCGAGGGAATCTACGAATGTAATCGAGTAGTGGAATGTTTATTTCCACTTTCTTGAAAACCTCTAGGATATCTCTCTCTGCCTCATCCTTTTTAGTGTTAACCGCTAGACGGCTAGGAAAAGGGGCTCTAGGTTTATAAGGTGGTATTTCCTTGGACTTTTCTTTCATCTTCTCGGATTCCGGCTTAATTACTTCAATCTCTCCTTCACCTTACATGTTTCCTTTACTCCCTTCTATTTCTTTACCACTTCTTAAGGTGATAGCACATGTATTCTCACGGGGGTTTAGAGTTTGGGAAGGAAGTTGTGAGGACCCCTGAGTTTTTAACTGGTTTAGTTCAGAGGATATTTGAGCAATTTGAGTGCCCAGGTGTGTTAGGGCAGTTTTTGTATCATTCTGAAAAGAAGTAGTTGATGTGGCCAAGGAGGTCACAATGTCAGAAAGATTTTTCAAAGCAGGGTCAATTGGAGGTGAAGAAGAAGAAGAATTTTGATGATGGATTTGAGGAGGTTGTTGCTGGTTTCCTGGGTCATGCCATCTAAAGTTTGGATGGTCACGCCATCCAGGATTGTATGTTTTAGAGTAGGGATCATAATTTCGGTTGTGGGCCCCATTTGAATTTCCTTGTTGGTTTAGTTTAAAGATGCCACAAGCAGTGGTCGTGACCTTCTCCTCATCATGGAGTGTTGGGCATGCATCAGTCGTGTGTCCCGTCTGAGTGCAGACACCACATGCCTTCACTTCCATCTTGGTTCCCATGAATGACGCCATCATATTAGCCAGGCTATCTAATTTGGCGTCCATACCATTCACTCGCTTCTCCAAATCACAGTCTCTAATCTCATTAACTCCCCTAATTCTAGATCTGGTTCTACTAGATTGGGCATCTTTTGCCATGGTTTCTATCAAGGTACGTGCTTGCCTAACGGTTTTATCTATGAAAGCACCCCCACTAGCAGAATCTACATTATCCCTAGTCTCTTGAAGCATCCCATCATACAAGTGTTGAATCAGGAGATTCTCTGGGACTTGATGGTTGGGACATTTTGCACACAACTTCTGGAAGCGATCATAGTACTCGTAGAGGGTTTCCCCTACTTCTTGTTGAATACTACAAATCTGCTTCCTAATAGAAGCGGTAAGAGAGACAGGAAAATACTTGTCTAGAAACAACTTTTGAAGTTCTACCCAAGTTGTTGGAAAAGGTGCTAGATGGTAGTACCCAGTCCTTTCTTTGGTCCTCGAAGACCGTATGAAAACAGTCGCGGCTTGTAAGGACCTTCATCTTCAATCTCTGCCGGCATCATTGTTGCGGTGATATGGTTGAACTCCCGCATGTGAGAGTGCGGATCCTCTCCGGCGCTCCCATTGAAGGTCGGTAATAATTGAAGAAGACCCGTATGGATCTTAAAATTCGGGATCGGTGGTAATACAATACCATACTGGTTGGTAGCAAAATCAAAGGTAGACAAGTCCCTAAGTGTCCTATCCTCAAAATTAGCCATGACTGTAGTATTACCTCTTGTAGCATGAGGAGGAGCTGGTGGAGTAGGAGGTTCGCTTCCGCTGTCCAAGTTCTCCACCTTTTCAGTTTCTTCGGCTGCTTTCGGTGTTTCCGGAATTGCTCTTCTTCGCTCCAGGTGTGTTCTCTCAATCTCCGGATCTAATGGTGCAAGTGGAAGATTAGAACTACGAGTAGCTTTCATGAACTGGAATTAAGTGTAAGAGAGAGAATTAGTGAATGCAAGTAATGCAGACTCAAAGTGAAAATAAATAGTATGACTGACTCTGACAAAAAGTGAAAAAGATAACAAAGGTAATAAAAGTGTGACTCTGACAAAAGGTTAAAAAGATATGACTGACAAAAAGTAAAACGAATTTGGTTTACTCTGACACAAAAGCAGACTACCGTACTACACAAGAGAAGTGTGAATATTGACCTAGACTAGTCGCGTTGCTAGCTCCCCGGCAACGGTGCCATTTTGATAAGATGTATTTTTGCAGTCGTTTTACACTTACCAAAAGAAATTTATAACCCTAAACTTAACTACATTACAGTAGACAGTGGAAGTAGGGGTCGAACCACAGAGAGCTATTTAGACTAAACTAGGTGAAAAGATTACTTCTCTAATGAAAATGGACACAACAAAAATAGAAAACTAAAATAAAGAGAAACCAAGACCGTAAATAAAACCAAACACAAGACCTAAAACAAGACACACAATTGGGGGGGTTGTTGATTGGTTAATTGCAACAAAATGAAAGTAACAAGTAAAGAGGAAACTTAGAGTAAAAATCAAGAGATGTGGTGGTTTTGTGAAATGAGGCATAGTTTTGTGTAGTGAATTTGTGTGTAACTTTATCCTTGACTATAATAATGAATTTGGAATTAATCTCTTAAGTGCAGTAAGATGAGCTCTAACCGATAAATAACTCAAACAAAAAGATAGGGTTTTAGTTTAGATGAGATCGTAAATAAAAACACTAACCTACTTGAATATCATAACCAATTCAATAGAAATCATTGGTTATTTAAACAAATCAAAACCTCCTAAACAATGAGCTTGTTCAGAACTGTTTAGATCGTTGTGAGTTATTTGCACTTGGCTATTATTCAAATTCTAATGGAGGCTATTGAGCAAAGCAACCATAGGAATTTTGTGGCCCTTGTGAATTACTATTGAACATAGAATTGACCGAAATAAACTTAAAATAATTCATTGAACATGAAAGATAGTAAGTAAGTGAAAACAAAATAATAACCGTTCAAATAAAATTCATTATTAATGGTCTCAAAAGTTACAACACAAAAACATAAACACTAACTATGCCTCGAAGGGCTTACTCGAAATACATGGAAAATAAAGAAAATAAAATATTGATAGAACCCATTAATGAAGCGCGGATGGAAGAATGAAGTTTGCTTGACTTGCCCAACTCCAAGAGAGAGAATGATGAAGTTCAAAAGTTATTAGAGTGGATGCCTTGCATCTGGTTATATAACCCTCTCAAAAGGTGATCATGAGGGATGAATGAAGATCCATGCAAAGAGTGTGAAGGAAGCATGGCAAAGGCATGAAGAGTGCATGCAAAGTGCATGAAAGATCTGTCCAGAAGATGGTCAATTTAGGTCATGTAGACTTCGGAATTGGGCTCTGGTGATATAGAATGAATTGTGGGCTTTGTTCTCTTCTTTCCAACGGTATATAGCATGCATATAGAGGAGTCCCAGATTATGAGTTATGGCCGAAATACTGAGACTGTGTCGGCAGGCCCGAGTCTTGATTATTATCTCTCTCTTGTGCTCCAACTTCTTTTCCCAAGTTATACTCCATCTAAATTGCACCTGAAATCACATAAATATCTTATTAGTAGTATCAACATTCAAGTTATGATTATTATCCATTTAAACACATATAATGGTGCAATATTACATATGTATAGGGTATAAAATGTGTATAATTAATGACTTATCAACCACATTCGGTATCCAATACCCAAGATTTAGGAGTCAATAAATTAGTTTCAATAATAAAAATACCTGAAGCGGTAGTCACACTACCCTTCTTGATTTCGTACTGATAGAGTTTGCAGTTTCTCTTCCAATGGCCAACCTTGTTGCAATGGAAGCAAACTCCCTCTTTGTCTTTCTCGATCTTAGGTTTAGGCAACACCTTGCCTTTACCCTTGCTCTTATTCCCGGTCTTCTTACCCTTCTTCTTGTGAACCATTAGAACATCTTTGACAACATTTGTCTTCATGTCCTCCTGTGCGTTCTTAAGCATCCCATGCAACTCGGTGGTGGATTTCTCCATCTGATGCATATTATAGTTCATGATGAATTGCTTAAAACTAGGAGGTAACGACCCGAGAATTATGTCAACAGCCAATTCTCTAGGCATAGCTGAACCAAGTCTCTCCAATTGATCAAGATAGATCTTCATCTTGAGTTCATGAGCACTCACAGATGAAGCTTCAGCCTGCTAGAGTCCGCTAATGATTTATAGACTGTCAAGTCTATTGCCAACATTAAGTGAACCTACAGGGTCACACACAAAGAACAAACTGAAACGGACGCAGAAAATCCTAGCGATTTGTATGATGAGTTGCATAAGAATGTCACAAAATATATTGTCATCTTATGTGATAAGATGTGATATATATGTATATAAAGACTATGAGCACAAAAGATCATGTAATCTAGAAGAGTCTAGATGATGGCATATGGATAATGATGAGTGATGTCATACACATCTTTTAGTGTGAAGAGACATGACTCTTCACCTCTATATAAGGACATAGATGGCTCCAAATTTATAATACAACACATCATTCTCTCTCTCATTATTTCTCATTCTCTTTTGTGAGACAAAAGAGAGAAAATATACTTTCTAATTTGTATGACAAAATTATGAAAGGTTGTTTTCCTTTTGTATGACAAAAAATGAAAGAATGCGATTATATGAGAGGAATTATATACATCTTTTGTGAGATAAAATAAGAAGAGTTTTCTTATGCAAGAGGAGAACAAGCTACTAGCATATATATTGTTCTTCTTCCCATTTTAAGAAGTTTGTTCGCATGGACACCGGTAGAGACGTTCGTACTTTCGGCGCTTGTGATCTATTCGACCTAAGAAGATGAGAACGGTTTGTTGAGAGTTTTGGTGGAGATCAATTGGGTGTACGGTAGATGAATTCCGCACGATCCAAACTAGACGGCCTAGACGGACGTAAAATCAGTTAGGACGGTAACCGATTTAGAGACGCATGGACAACACACATGGTTTGAACGTCACGGATTAAGCGTAATCCAAAAGGTATCTTTAAGATTTACTTCTTTGATTTAACCGATACGCACGGATCCTCGGATTGGTTTTGGACGAAATTTTTGTTTTCCGCTGCGTTATGCACGTTTGAAACCCAACAGTGGTATCAGAGCGACGTGCGTGTTTCGGTTAAATTGAGTCGGTATATATGTGATATATACTATTTAGATACCATTTATAATTTTGATTTATAATTATAAGGCTTGCATATAGAGCATTCAAGTATTGAATATTCTTAATAGAAAAGATGCGATTAATGGATATGATCCAAGAGTTGCATCCAAAGAATGCGACCAAAGGATATGAACCAAAGGATGTGATCCAAAAGTTATGTCCAAGAGATGCGATCAAAAGATGCGATGAATAGATGTGATCCAGAAGTTGTGTCCAAAAGATGCCGCCAAGGGATACGATCCAAAGGTTGCGTCCAAGTGTTGCATCCAAGAGTTGCGACCAAGAAATATGATCCAAAGGTCACGACCAAGGATTGCGTCTAAAAGGTACGACCAAAAGTTGTGACTAACGGGTGTGACCAAGGGATGCGATTCAAATGTCACATCCAAAAGACGCAACGAAAGGTTGCGACCAACGGGTGCGACCAAAATGTGCGACTAACAGGTGTGACCAAGGAATGCGATTCAAATGTCACATCCAAAAGACGCAACGAAAGGTTGCGACCAACGGGTGCGACAAAAATGTGCGACTAACGGGTGTGACCAAGGAATGCAATTCAAATGTCACATCCAGAAGACGCAACGAAAGGTTGCGACCAACGAGTGCGACCAAAGGGTGCGACCAAAAGGTGTGACTAACGGGTGTGACCAAGGGATGCGATTCAAATGTCACATCCAAAAGACGCGACGAAAGGTTGCGACCAACGGATGCAACCAAAGGGTGTGACCAAAAGGTGCGACTAACGGGTGTGACCGAAGGATGCGATTCAAATGTCACATCCAAAAGACACAATGAAAGGTTGCGACCAACGGATGTGACCAAAGGGTACGACCAAAGGGTGCGACCAAAAGGTGCGACTAATGGGTGTGACCAAGGGATGCGATTCAAATGTCACATTCAAAAGACGCAACGAAAGGTTGCGACCAACGGATGCGACCAAAGGGTGCGACCAAATGGTGCGACTAATGGCTGTGACCAAGGGATGCGATTCAAATATCACATCCAAAAGACGCGACGAAAGGTTGCGACCAATGGATGCGACCAAAGGGTGCGACTAAAGGCTGTGACCAACGGATGCGATCCAAATGTCACGTCCATAAGGTTGCGACGAATGGGTGCGACCAAAAGGTGCGACTAACGGGTGTGACCAAGGGATGCGATTCAAATGTCACATCCAAAAGACGCGACGAAAGGTTGTGACCAAAGGGTGCGACCAAAAGGTGTGACCAATGGATGTGATCCAAATGTCACGTCCATAAGGTTGCGATGAATGGGTGCGACCAAAGTGTGCGACCAAAGAGTGTGACTAAACGGTGTGACCAATGGATATGATCCAAATATCACGCCCAATAGGTTATGACTAACGGTTGCGACCAAGAGCTGCGACCAACGGGTATAATCGACATGCACAACTAAGAGGTACGACAAACATGGTACAATCGCAAGAGTTGCGACCTCTTGAATAGTTGTTTCTTCATGAAAGGGTGCATATCATGAATTGCCTTTTTGAAATGGTGCATGTGATGCATTATTTCATGAAAAGTTGCATGTGATGTATTGAATTCATGAAAAGATGCCTATGATATATTAATGTGTAGAAAAATGTGTGTTCACAAAGTTGACCAGGTGTTGACCATGTTGATCATGTTGATAGTTGACTGTTGACCCACTGTGTTGATTGTGGATTGTATTGACTGTTAATTGTTGACAGTTGACTACACTAATTTACCCCTTGACTGTTGACCATTAAATTGGTCAAAAGTTGATCATGACCTGGTCAAAATATTGACTATTAACTGTTGACCTTGTCAAATGTTGATCGTTGACCGAGTCAAATGTTGACCAAATCAAACATTGAGTTTTGACATGCCAAATATTGACAATGATTATCGCGCCCCGAATTCGCATTCGTAAGCCTTATATATATATATATATATATATATATATATATATATATACATATATATATATATATATATACATATATATATATATATATACATATATATACATATATATATACATATATATATATATATATATATATATATATATATATATATATATATATATATATATATATATATATATATATATATATATATATATATATAATCGAAACATAATATAATTATGTTTATATTTGATATATTTGTTGATATGTGTTGATACAATGAGAGAGTTCATTAGGCATAACACATACATCATTTAGATGAAGGAGTTCATCGTCCATCATGAATACATCATTAAGATGACAAGTTTATTTTAAACCACACATCATGGCAATGAAAGAGTTCATCGATTTCTATACATGGAGATAAGGTTTCCAAATACAATCTAAAAAACAAATTTCATGGAGATGAAACATATATTACGAAATCTTTATGTTAGTTCATAAAAATCAAGGCCATGATATATCATTGTTACTATCTTTATTCTATTAGTACATGTGATGTTCTTTGAATATTGCATAATAACATATAATATTAAATAAAATCCCTCAAAACAATGTTAAGTCATGAAGTGCCTTCCATAAGTCTAAATCTCTCGATACTATGATCAACCCTGCATAGGTCATGCCAAAGCTGGGTATGTAGGGACAATCTTAGGAGGAGAGAATGCGGGAAATGGGAGCCAACATAGGTCATGCCAAAGCTGAGTGTGTTGGGTACTATTTTGCCCATGATTAGACATGGTTTGACTTAACTGGGCTATCAAGTCGGACTTGGGCTCGGGGCATACGATAGGATATATACGTCGGGCATTTGATGCTTATCCTATGCTGTTCAAGAGTTGTATGAGATACAATTGGAATTATTCCTACCTAAATAAGTTAACTTCTGGGCGATGAGCCAAAGCTCACTTAGGACTTAATTGAAATATGGATCTTGTCTCACTATGAAACTCCATGCATTGAAATTTCCGAATCAATGCGATTGAGGGTTATTGATTTGATTAAAAAATAGTGGGAGCCATTATATGAAATATTTAAAGAATAATAGTCTTTGCATATTATTGAATTCGAATAGTATATCTATTTATGCCTCACAATAGGTCCTTGAGAAGGACATATAACATAAGATGCTTATAATCGTTAAAATGAACATGGACAAGTGTTGTCAATAATGTTCTCGTGCTTAAAAGGAACGTAAAAAATACTCCCAAAGATAAGGGCAAGATGTTGCCGAGGCTTCGGCCTTAGGTAAGAAATTAGTATCTTTTGCAGTGAATCGGTTCATTGAAAGAAATCATAATTTCTCAAGAAGATATGAAAAAGGGAATGAAAGGATAGTGTGACTATCACTTCAAGTATTTTTGTTATAGAAATTAACTTGTCTATTTCACATCATGTGTATTAGATACACGATGTGAATCACACATTTGTGATAATGTGCTGACAAAGTTGTAGACTATTGAGTAAATATGATGTTGACATAAGAGTGACAAATGTAGCAAAAGTTGTTGTATTTTCTCAAGTAACTCATTTATTTACAGTCTTTTTGGACTTATTACTGACATAAATAATTGTTTAATGTCGACAATAAATTTTGTATTAACTATAGTTCGAGTTTATCTATGAATGGTTATTAATTTATTATTGAGAATAATAATTTCACCATTTATAAATGTCAATTTTCTTTAGAAATGTTCCAATAGAAAAATTATCTTATGTGTTATATCGAACAAGATAATTATAAGTCTATCTATAACATTAATATTAAAAATTTAAATCTAGCATTGTCACTTGGTCTACTTAAATAAGATGAACATTTATTAAATCCATTAAGATGGATTTTCAAATTCATTTGATTTTGAATCATTTGAAAGAAGTGTAACTCATTTATTAGACAAGATGACACTTACGTCTTTCACAAAGTATGGTGAAAGCAAGTTACTTATTGGCTCTCATACATAGTGATGTATTTTCATCAATGAGTGAAGGTGCTAGAGAAAACTACTTTATCATTTTATTCAAACAATAAATTTGAATATTTTGAAAAGTTCAAAACTTTCAAATAATGAAGTAGACAATAATCTTGGCTTTGAAAAATCAAATTTCTTTGATGAGATCGAGGAGTTGAGAACCAAGTGTTTGATGATCATGATAATGATATCGAACTTTATTAGATATAGTTCGATTATGATGAGTCAAATATATCTTCTATTTCTTTCGGGGTTACGCTCTTATTGCGTTCATACTTAATATAATTCCATCCAAAGTAGTTGTAAAAGACTCCATATGCGATATGGACTGGTAGGTGTATCAGATTATCTTTTATCAAGATTTGAGGATATGATACTTAATTGAAGCATCATGCATCTAATCAGATTAGTGTTTATTGTGGAATATCCTAAGAAAAGTAAAGGATATTACTTCTATAATTAATATGAGAACAAAGTGTTTGTTATTCGAAAATTATATCTCTTTGGAAGAAGTGTTTCCAAAAGAATTAGTGGGAGTAAATTTGAAAAATTCAAATTCCACATACTGACAGTAATGCTCGGATGGAAATTAATTCAAATTTCAACTAGTGATTGAGTCTGCAATTAATCAACTAGACTCTCAAGATGTTGAAGAGTCTGAGTATATAACATAAGTGTATTCATGTAGATCTATTAGAATTTATCGCAGGCCCGAAAAATATAGATTTTTCATGTCTAATGATAAAAATTTCGTACTCATAGATGATGAGTCCACATTCTACTAATAGACTATGATGAGTCAAGGCTCCAATGGTTAGAGACTTTGAAAGTTGAGATGTAAACCATGTCAGACAATTAAGTTTTGAATATGATTGATCCATCAGATGGAAATACAGTTTTAAAAGAAAGACCGACATGGATAATGTGCAAACATATAATGCATGATTTGTGGTTAAGTTAAACTCATAGTATAGACTATGATAATATTTTTCCAAGTCATCATGCTTATGTATTTCAGAATTTTCTTGGGCATATGTTCATAGTGTGACTATAAAAGATTTCAAGTTGATGTCAAGACGTTGTTTATTAATAGAAACATATGAAAGTATGTATATGATACAACTTGAGAGTTTTGTCTATCCTAAAAAATTTTGAAAAGAGTTTGCAAGTTGCATAAATTCGTTTATGAATTAAAGCAAACATCTCTAGGTGAATATTTACTATTCGATGAAATAACCAAACAGTTTGGTTTTATCAAAAAAAAAATTAAAGATAAATCTTATGTTGACAAGAAATTCAGTGGGAGCATAATTACATATGATGTGAATTAAGTGTAACAAGCATACATAAGTTTAATCTTAGTGAAAGTCAGTAAATAATAATCAGGAGTATGATTATATACTTGAGAAGGATAAAGTATTCTTCTTAGATTATGGTGGACATAAAAATATGCAAAGTATTTGCATATGACAATGTTTGATAATCCATTTAAGAACCCAATCCCTTAAATGATGGTGATCATGTTGGGTCAACTGGTATGTGATACCACATAGATCAATGAGTATGAGATACTTGGTTGATTTGGCCTAGTGCAAGTGGGAGATTGATGGTACTATGCCCTAGGCCAAAGTGTTTGTGACCTAGATGATGGATTGTAATAACAAACATAATATTTATTCTAAGATATTTCATATAATATGTGCGTATAGGTTATTTTAATATAATTAAAATAGACCATGAATATGCAATTCAGCTTTATGTCATCAAAGTGCGTCACTTTGATAGTAAAACTATAAAGTGTTATGAATGCTATTCTAAATCGTCCCTGGTCATTTATAGGGTATTTGTGGAGACAAATATACTTGCAGATACATATAAATATATATTTATATACAAGCTATAAATGTACACCAGTATATTAGTTGACTGATGATTATGTTGTACTGATCATGGATAAATAGCTATCAAGTCATTAACATAGGTATATATTAGAAACCATATACTGGAATGACCCGCCATAAGAATGCTACATGTTTTACGTCATTAGTAATTCTTGTAATATAAAGAATTTATACTCCTTTGACCTGAGATTGTCTCGGTTCCCAACATGAGTAATTTTATACTTTAATATAATTTAACACTACCTTTGACCGGGTGGTCATAACGGTTATGATTAGGTATACAATGAATCATGTAGAGGGATGAGTGCAATCAAGACGGGATTTGTTCCTCTCATAAATGAGAGAGATATCTTTAGGCCTCTTGATGAATTGAACTGAAGAAATGTATGGTCATACTCAAATGAATTAATAAGAGTTATTAATGTCATTTGTTCTTGTTCAGTTTAATTTGGGATCAAGAAATATTATTCGATTAATATAAGGATGACGTATTACATGCCTTATGATCGATATAGATATCGTGTGACAAAGTGACTAAATACGTGATTGTTGATTAGGTAAATCAGATCACCGATATTCACTTAAAATTGGGTAGTCATGATGGCTTGCTAGAGTCCGCTCATGATTTATAGACTGTCAAGTCTATTGCCAACATTAAGTGAACCTACAGGGTCACACACAAAGAACAAACTGAAACGGGCGCAGAAAATCCTAGCGACTTATATGATGAGTTGCATAAGAATGTCACAAAATATATTGTCATCTTATGTGATAAGATGTGATTATATGTATATAAAGACTATGAGCACAAAAGATCATGTAATCTAGAAGAGTCTAGATGATGGCATATGGATAATGATGAGTAATGTCATACACATCTTTTAGTGTGAAGAGACGTGACTCTTCACCTCTATATAAGGACATAGATGGCTCCAAATTTATAACACAACACATCATTCTCTCTCTCATTATTTCTCATTCTCTTTTGTGAGACAAAAGAGAGAAAATATACTTTCTAATTTGTATGACAAAATTATGAAAGGTTGTTTTCCTTTTGTATGACAAAAAATGAAAGAATGCGATTATATGAGAGGAATTATATACATCTTTTGTGAGATAAAATAAGAAGAGTTTTCTTATGCAAGAGGAGAACAAGCTACTAGCATATATATTGTTCTTCTTCCCGTTTTAAGAAGTTTGTTCGTGTGGACACCAGTAGAGGCGTTCGTACTTTCGGCGCTTGTGATCTATTCGACCTAAGAAGATGAGAACGGTTTGTTGAGAGTTTTGGTGGAGATCGATTGTGTGTACGGTAGATGAATTCCGCACGATCCAAACTAGACGGCCTAGACGGACGTAAAATCGGTTAGGACGGTAACCGATTTAGAGACGCATGGACAACACGCATGGTTTGAGCGTCACGGATTAAGCGTAATCCGAAAGGTATCTTTAAGATTTACTTCTTTTATTTAACCGATACGCACGGATCCTCGGATTGGTTTTGGACGAAATTTTTGTTTTCCGCTGTGTTATGCACATCTGAAACCCAACACAGCCATCTTTGTTTGTGTCAGTCAGAGTGACGGTCGCTTTGTAGCGCTCAACACTAGCCTGCTCTTGGAACATTTCCTTGAGAGTTACGATCATATCGTAAGCACCCATGTCCTCCAGTTGCTTCTGAAGCTCGGAGGTCATGGTCTCTAGCATGAGACAACCTATCTCCGTGTTGTCTTTAACATATTTAGCATACGCATCTCGGGCAGCCCTTGTGGCTCCTTGTTCTGGTTCCTTTGGGTAAGCTTCTTCTATGACATACAGATTATTGTTAGACTTAAGAACAATTCTCAGGTTTCTAAACCAGTCAAGGAAGTTAAACCCATTGAGCTTATCCTTCTCGAGGATAGATCATAAATTCAACCCAGTTAAATTATTATTTGCCATTATTCTACAAGTTATAATGTAAAGTACCATTATTATTTATTCATTGGGGTTGTTTTATTTTGGTGTTTCTTATATTGTACTCCCACTATTTTTCTTCAAATCAACCACCTTCAGTAGTATTGATTCGGAATCTTCAATTAAATGAAGTTTCATAGTGAGTCAAGATCCGTATTTCATTAAGCAGTAAGTGTACTCCGGCGCAACCCTTAATGCTCAACTATTTAGGTAGGAACACTTTCCAATTGCATCATATGTAACTCTTTCCTTTTATGGAAGGAGTATCTTATACTCGGTATATTATCCCATCTTGTGCCCTGAGCCCAAATCAGACTTGCTTGCTCAGTTAAGTTTAACCATGTATGAGTATCGGCAAAGTAGTTTCTAGCACACTCAGGTCAAGCGTGACCTGTATTAGTCACTACTTCCCGCATGTCCCTTTCCACAGACAATCCCCACACGCCCAGCTCCGGCATGACCCATGTGGAAAACTGTCTGAGTAATGAGGGTTACAGTGACATGGGAGGGACTTCATTACTTAATATTCTGAAGGATTTTGTTTTAGATTTATAAATATAAACATCACAGAAACTAAGTTAAATATCGTATGAGCCTAATCCTCACGAACCATCATGAATTTCATAATTCTAGATCTATCTCTAGATTGCAGAAGTAATCTTCAACGAACCCTTCGTTGTGTGTGCGAAGATCCAATGCAATCTTCCGAAGATTGCGCCAAGATCTCTTGCCTTGAAGTCTTGAAATAATATTTATCCTAACAACTATCCTATTGCTAGAAAAGGTAATTTACAAATTTGGACAACTCACAGGTTGCCATAATTACAACTTTGGACAACTCACTGGTTGCCATAGATATTAAATAAAATTACAAGTATTCACACACAAGATTACATCACAGAACAATCACAGATCTAAAGCTCATACCATATTTGTATATTTAAATTCCATGTATAACAAAAATTAGGGTTTCTCGCAAAATCAGCATTATACCGTTGGGAACGGAACTATTCCGTTCTCAACGGAAATACTCCGTTCTCAACGGAGACGTGCGGAAATTCGTATTTTCTTTTATTTTAGTTCCGTTTCCAAAACGGATTTCGAAAAACTATTTCTCGAAACTCCAGAAAATCATAATATCCAATATTATATTCCTACAAACCATTTCCGTGATGTTTTAAAATAATATTTTCAAAACCCTAAAATCTGTTATACTAGAATTTACTAAATTGTAAATATGTAATCGATGATTATTTCCTTAACGAACGCTCTGATGTCACTGTTGGGAAATCCGTAGCCATATACGTTACATGCGCAATGGAACCTATGGATTTAACCCGGCCTAGGATCTACGTTAAGGAAATAAAAGTACGAGATTAACCATTAAAATTTATACCTCGGATCTTCCTGATCCGCGAGATGAAGAATGGATGTAGGTCTGAACTTTTCTTGACTTGCAACCTTCTCCTTCCTGAATCTCGACTCGCGACCTCCTTGCTTCTCCTAGGGATGAAGATCGATCGCTCGCAAGTTCTCAAGATAGAGAACCTCTACTCATATCCATGCGAACTTCAGACGTACGGAATAACCGGACTTGACTAGATAAGTCCGAAAATACTTTCCGAAAATCTATTTTCTGAGTTGTCCATAAAATAGAGAGACTATGCCCTTCTATTTATACTAGAGAGAGAGGCGAACGATTGCTCACTTACCATAACTAAAACCCTAATATTCGCCTATTCCGTTGCCAACGGAATAGGTATTTCCATAACGAAATACTTGGCAGCTAAGGTTATTATAGTTTCCATATATATTCCGTTGGGAACGGAACTATTCCGTTGCCAACGGAATAACACTGTTTTGTTCAATCAATTATACAATAATTGATTATTTCGTTCACCAATTTATAAATCATATGTATAACTGCTTTGAGGCATATTCATCCCGTACGAATGGTGTTCATTGTGTGACCGTGTAGGTTCCATTTAACGCTGGCAACGATCTTCTAAAGATCGTAAGTCATGAGTAACCTCGAGACTGCTGTCATGACTACCCATGTTAAATAAATGATCAGCGATCATAACCCTATCTGAATAGACATTTGCTTATTCATTTTGTTCTACGATATACGTCTTGATCACAAGGCACGGTAATATGTCATCCTTGAGTTTGATCAAAGTCTCTTTCCTGATCGAGAATTAAACTGAGTAAATACAAAATAATATTAACACCACATGTTAATCCATTTTGAGCATGGCCATGCATTTCCTTCAGTCCTAGTTCATCAGGGGCCCAGAGATATCTCCCTCATGACGAGAGGAAAAAATTCCATCTTGGTCACTCACATTCCTCATCAAGATTCAGTGCATACCTAACGATGACCCTAATGATCATCCCGTTACGGATGACGTAAGATCATATTAAAGTATGCAGTTCCGCATATAGGAATCCATGGTCACCTCAGGTCATAGGAACAAGCACACTATTCATATGAGAATCACTAATAACATATACCATGAATATTCTCATAGTGTGGTCAGTCCAGTACGTGTTTTTCAACACGTACCTATATTCCAGGCTTGACATCCCTATGTCCATGATGAGCAGAACATGATCATCCATCCTACGAATATACTAGTGTGGATATGTAGCTTCTTACCTGAAGTATGTATATCTATATAAACATCCTACATATCACTAGGGACAGTTTAGAATGTCATTCGTTGGTTCACGGTTCTACTATCGGAATCACGTATTCGATGACGTGAACCCGAAGTGTCATTCTTGGTTGATATAAGATTTACATTCACAACCCATACACACATATATATATGAAACAACCTTTATTGAATAAATTAAGCATTCACACACAAGATTACATCACAGAACAATCACATATCTAAGGCTCATATCATATTTAAATAAAAATTCGATGTATAACAAAAATTAGGGTTTCTCGCAAAATCAGCTTTATTCCGTTGGGAATGGAACTATTCCGTTCTAAACGGAACTATTCTGTGCGCAACGGAAATACTCCGTTCTCAACGGAGACATGCTGGAAATTCATATTTTCTTTTGTTTTACTTCCTTTCCAAAATGGATTTCGAAAAACTATTTTTCGAAACTACAGAAAATCATATTATTCAATATTATATTCCTAGAAACTATTTCCGTGATGTTTTGAAATAATATTTTTAAAATCCTAAAATTTATTATACTAGAATTTACTAAATTTTAAATACGTAATCGATGATTATTTCCTTAATGAACGCTCTTGATGCGACTGTTGGGAAATCCATAGCCATGTACGTTACATGCGCAGCGGAACCTATGGATTTAGCCCGCCTAGGATCATCGTTAAGGGAATAAAAGTACAAGAATATGCTATTAAAATTTATACCTCGGATCTTCCTGATCCGGGAGAGAGAGGCGGATGTAGGTCTGAACGAACTTCCATCTTGCTTCCTTCTCCTTCGGGCTCCTAAAGCTCGACTCGAACGAACTCCTTGCTTCTCCTAGGGTGAAGAAACTGATCGCTCGCAAGTCTTCAAAGCAGAAGACCTCTATTCGTATCCACGTCGAACTTCGAATCATCGGAATAATCAGACTCGGCTAGACGAGTCCGAAAATACTTTCAGGAGGCTCTCTCTCTTTCTCTCTGTATTACGGCGGCCTGGAGGCTCCTTAATGTGTGTTTAATAGAGGGTGATTGCCCCTCTATTTATACTAGAGAGGGAGGTGAAGGATTGCTTAGTTACCATAACTAAAACCCTAATTACAACGCTTATCCATTCCCAACGGACCTATTCCGTTGCCAACGGAATTGGGTTTCCTAATCTGAAAACTTGGTTGTCGAGAAATTGGCTGAGTTCTGTTGCCAATGGAACTGTGCCATTGGCAACGGAACTTCCGTTGGCAACGAAACTGTTCTGTTGCCAACGGAACTATGCTGATTTTTGCACAATCATTCAAACAATCATCCAATGATCGATTATTTCCTTCACCTATTTATACATCATATGTATAACCATTTAAGAGCATTTCCTTCCTGACTAGACGTTGTTCTATGTGTGACCGTGTAAGTTCCATTTAACGCTGGCAACGATCTTCCAAAGATCGTAAGTCATGAGTAACCTCTAGACTGGTATCATGACTACCCATGTTAAATGAAATGATCAGCGATAATAAACCTATTTGAATAGACATTTGATTATTCCTTTTGTTCTACGATATACGTCTTGATCACAAGGCACGGTAATATGTCATCCTTGAGTTTGATTAAAGTCTCTTTCCTGATCGAGAATTAGACTGAATAAATACAAAATGATATTAACAACACATGTTAATCCATTTTGAGCATGGCCATGCATTTCCGTCAGTCCTAGTTCATCAGGGGGCCCAGAGATATCTCTCTCTAAACAAGAGGAACAAATACCATCTTGGTCACTCACATTCCTCGTCATGATTCAGTGCATACCTAATGATGACCCTAATGATCATCCCGTTACGGATGACGTACGTGTTGGGAAATCCATAGCATGTACGTTACATGTGCAGCGGAACCTATGGATTTAACCCGCCCTAGGATCTACGTTAAGGGAATAAAAGTAAGAGATTAGCCATTAAAATTTATACCTCGGATCTTCCTGATCCGTGAGATGAAGAATGGATGTAGGTTTGAACTATTCTGACTCGCAACCGTCTCCTTCCTGAAGTTCGGTTCACGAAACTCCTTCCTGACGCTCGGCTCAAAGAACTCCTTCTTGAAGCTCGGCTCGAGAAACTCCTTCTTCTCCTAGGGATAAAGATAGATCGCTCGCAAGTTCTAAAGATAGAGAACCACTACTCGTATCCACGCGAACTTCACACGAACGGAATAATCGGACTTGGCTAGACAAGTCCAGAAATATTTTCCGAATAACTATCAAGACTTTCTCTCTCTTTTCTGTGTAATACACGACCTCTAAGGCTTCTGAGTTGTGTGTGGAATATAGGGACTACACCCTTCTATTTATACTAGAGAGAGAGGCGAACAATTGCTCAGTTACCATAACTAAAACCCTAATCTGCGCCTATTCCGTTGCCAACGGAATGGGTATTTCCATAACGAACTACTTGGCAGCTAAGGTTATTATAGTTTCCATATATATTCTGTTGGGAACGGAACTATTCCTTTGCCAACGAAATTGCGCTATTCCGTTCAATCAATTATCCAATAATTGATTATTTCATTCACCAATTCATACATCATATGTATAACTGTTTTGAGGCATATTCATCCCGTACGAATGGAGTTCATTGTATAACCTTTTGAGAGCATTTTCTTCCCAACTAGACGTCGTTCTATGTGTGACCGTGTAGGTTCCATTTAACATTAGCAATGATCTTCTAAGGATCGTAAGTCATGAGTAACCTCTAGACTGATGTCATGACTACCCATGTTAAATGAAATGATCGGCGATCATAAACCTATCTGAATAAATATTTCCTTATTCATTTTGTTCTATGATATATATCTTGATCACAACACATGGAAGTATGTCATCCTTGAGTTTGATTAAGGTCTCTACATTTCCTGCAGTCCTTGTTCATCATGGTGCCCGAGTTATCTCCCTCTTGACCAGAGAAACAAATCCCATCTTGGTCACTCATATTCCTCATCATGGTCTAATGATAATCCTAATGATCATCCCATTATGGATGATATATGATCATATTAAAGTATACAGTTCTACATACATGAATCCATGGTGACCTCAGGTCGTAGGAACAAGTACACTATTTATATGAGAATCACTAATGATATATACCATACATATTCTCATAGTGTGGTCAGTACGTGTTCTCTAATACGTACCTATATCCCATACTTGATATCCATATGTTCATGATCAGCAGAACATGTCATCCAGTGTGCGAATATACTAGTCTAGATATGTAGCTTCTTATTTGAAGCATGTTTATCTCTATAAACAACCTATATTTCATTAGGGACGATTTAGAACGTCATTCGCTGGTTCACAGTTTTACTATCAGAATCACGTATTCGGATGATGAGAACCCGAAATGTCATTCATGATCAATCTAATATATATAAATATATTAGGCATCCATACACTCATTCATATATAAACTGAATAAATGTGTTTCTCATAATCTAATCTCTAGTCCAACACTTTGACCTAGGGCATAATTCCGTCAGATCCTTCCACTATTACAAAATGAAAAGGTACAAAGTTTTCTCGATATTGTTTTACAACTTCTAACAATATCAACATTTTTTTTGACTTGATCTCTTTCAACCTTTTACAAGCTTGAACTAGCTTTTTACAAACTAGCTATCATATTTAAAATGGCTTGAAAAAGATCTTGTTTGATCTTAATCTGCCACATGAGATTGGATCGCTCAACGAACCCTTTTGTGTATATGATTTAGCTAATATGAACTAAATGTTTTGGAAATATGTATTGAGTATTTGAAAGCTTTAGAGAGTGAGTTTAGAAGATTTTGAATCACTACTACAAAAACTATAATTTGCAACCAACCATTTGGCTACCAGCCTTATTTGGTCTCTAATTAATGCATTTAGCTACCAATATGATGTTTGTCGCAGAAAATATAGTTGTTAGCGACGACACTAATATTTAGTCACCATAGTGGTTGCAGAAGCAATCCATTCGTGACAAGTTCACAATTGGTCGCAATAGTTGCAGCAGAAACCAACTCATTCGCGACGAACACACATATAGTCGCGAAAAATAGCTCATTAGCGACAAAATCGAAGTTCGACCCAAAAATGTCGGCACATTGTCGACCAAAATATTGGTCACTAAAAATGGATTTAATTGTGATGACTTATTCAATGCTAATATTATTTTTAACTTTCATTCAAATTGGATTTACTATTTTTAACTCTGTAATTAGTTAATGTTATTTACGACAAAATATCAGTTCCAAAATATTTTAGTTTGTGACTACAACATGGTTATAAATGTGTAGCAGCGCGACTATTATATTAGTCGTTCTAAAATGAATAAAATGGTGATGATAAATTTCATTATTGGCATTTTTGTTATTAAAAGATTAATAGCTACAATACAACAACAATGAACCGAACAATTTCATTTAACTTACGAATATTTTAGAGATCAAACCTAGTAATTGAAATGAACTTAGTTGGAGGGATTTTTCCCTCCTTGTTGAATATTTTCGGATTTAGTTCCCTCCATTATTTTGTTGGAGGGAAATTACCCTCCTTGCTAAAATTGTTCTGAATTTGGTAGATTTATTATTATCATCCAATATTATAAACACAATAGTATTATCTCGAATATTATCCGTATGACACAATGTTGTTTCTCATATTATAAATATGATACTATTATTAATGTGATAATATATTCATGATAGAATTATTAATATGATAAAATATCAATCAAGTAGAATATACTCAAGAATTTGATGCATTTATTAATATGTTACATTTTATTCTTGGTACAAATGTTATATGATATTATGAATATGATATAATGTCCATACAAAATGAGTGACATTAAAAATTTAAATAAATATTTGAATTGCCATACTTAAATGTCAGGATATCTCAATACTCAATTAAGTATTTTAGCCTATATTGTATTATATATTACAAATATGATAAAATTGTGAATGTGGTACAAATATAAATATTAATTAAGTGTTACAAAAGTATAACATGATATCATATTATGAATATGATACAATTATTAGTATAATACAATATTGTTAATGATACAAATATCATGAATAATTTGCAATCATTAATATGATACATTATTATGAATTACAAATATTAATGTGACACAAATATTAACAAATATTATGAATACGATAGAAATATGAATGTGATACAAATATAATATTAGTGATATTATGGATAAAATATTATATACATAAATGTTTTATACAATTCTTTTATATAACAAACTCAACTTCCAGTGACTCAAGTGTCCAGATTAAAAGATGAAATATCATGCGGCCCATTTCTCTCCTGAGTCTTCTCAAATCCTCAATCCAATGCCTCCTCCTCTCTCTAACCCCAGACCCCGCCAGACCCCTTTCGTACTTACTCTCCATCTCTTTCGAATCGCTCCTCTTATCGAGCTACTAACTCTCGCCGGACCACCTCTGCCCGACACCACCATCCCCTGGACCACCTCTGGCTGTCGGTTCTCCGTGGAACTCCATGACGACGGCAGTAAACCCTAACCCTATCTGGTCGACGAGCCGTTCTGCCTCCTCTCGATTGAAACACAAACCCTCTCAGTAGACCTTCAGTGAACCTTAAATCTGGACGGAGATGCATGGCCAGCGACGAACCCTAACCCTAGGTGCGGTTTGGTGCTTCCAGTTTTAAATCTCTGATTTCAACGTGAAAACTTAGGGTTTCAAGTCTTAATAAGGTGAGTTTTGATCCTAATTTGTTGAATTTGATGATGCCATTGAAATTCTTAGGGCTTGCATAGTTCTATATCTGTGTGTGTGTGTGAATTTAGGACTTTTAGTTCTCATAGCCTAATTAGTTATTTACCAGTTTACAATTTGTAGTTTCTCTTTGTCATTATGAATGGATCAAAACAATTATCTTCTCTTATAATTGTGCTAGTAATAGTACTGGATTTAGGATATGAATAAGCCCAATTTTAGCTAATTCGAAACAATTATCTTCTCTTGTCTTTATATCTAATAGTACTTGATTTATGGCATTGACAAGCTGGACAGAAGGCACTGGCAGAGGTCTCTATTCTTTCTTCTCTTCTTTACAATTTAATTCTTCGATGGATTATTGAGTTAGTTAGAGCAATTGCTCACGATCTATTTGATGAAATACGTCAGTCAGATTTTCCTCTTTAATTAGAAATAGTGCTCATGATTTGTTCGATGAAATGTCTCTTGACACATAATTTGAGTTTCTTTCATCATTCAGGAGAATTTGATGGAAATGAGCGGGTGCTATGGTGACTGGTCGTCAAGCACAGAATGGTGCTCTGGCTCTACAGCATCGACTGCATTATTGAGGACAACAGGAGAGAAGAGGTGAACATTATTCGCAAATCCTTTATATTTATGTTTGCAAAGGATAAGTTTCATATTTGGGTTTGATATATAATTGTTAGGGGATAAATATGTTTTTTTGAGTTTGTGTAACATTTAGGATGAAATTAGTACAAGGTTTTGACTTCAGGTAAAAGGATAAATGGATACAACCAGAGTCCGATCTTAATCAAATAGAGAGTATCTTTTGTGGTTCACTAATACAAGTTTAACCAATTTAAGACTAATACTAATATTAGTAGAACTTAAACTCATGTCCAAATGTAAATAGACTAATACTAATACAAGTTTACTATACATATTGTGTAATGAAGGTATAAATAAATTTATTTTTGTTTTTAATTGGAATTTTTAGTTTAGCTTTGTTGTCATGGGCGCAAAGCCTTAGATTCATGCAGAGTGTGATAAGAAATTGATCAAAATTAATGTAAATGGATTTCTCATAATTAATTCCCTGCTTAAATATAGTTTCTCATAATTTATTTGATTTTTAAATTATTTTTGTTTGTTTTTTTTGTGTTAAACAGTGGAAAAGAAAAGTTAGTATATTGCTATTGGGATGGAAGGAACTTATTTACCAGATCATGTAAGCTCCAACAATTTCTTTTTTTATTTTATTAATTTTAATACTTTACTTACTAATTTTATTTATTTAGTCACTAAAGTTTATTTTATTTTTTTAACTCGTTACTTTCTTTTCTTTTATGAATAATAATTTGATATTTTTTTCTAACATTTATGCATGTCTTTTTGTAGTACCACTTGAAATATATATTTGAGACATTCAAGTAATTATTCTATTTAAGATTTTTTTTATTTCAATTGGATGGTGTAGAATAGAATACTTTTGTAATCTTGAATTTTCTTCGTATTGTTGTATATGTTATTATTGTTATATATCATGATTAATATTGTTATTTATGAAAAAATATTAGAAATTTATATTTCAGAATTTTGAGAATTGTGTGAAATTTATTTTATTTGCAATGAATTGTATATTTTTTGGCAGGTAAAAAACCTTTAAATGTGGTTCTAGCAACGGAGCTTTTGTTGTAAAATCCAATATATAAAATTAGTGACTAGTACTTCGTCCTTCTATTTATGTATCAATCCAATATATAAAATTAGTGACAAGTATTTCGTCCCTATATTTATGTATAGGCGACGAGTATGTCGTCCCAAATAAATTATTTTGTTGTGGTACTAGCCTTTTGCAACCACTATTTCGTCACTATTAATATGATTAGTGACAAATTTATAACTTTTGCTACAACTTTTTTGTCGCTATATGCCTATTTAGCACTCAATTGAGACCAATAATCGAGCAATTGCAACTGACATATTGATTTTAACGACCAACATATTGGTAGCAATAGATTTGATATTTAGCGACAAGCACATAATTTCGTCACAAAATAGAATTAGAGATGGGGATGTGGTTACGAAAGCAGCGACGAGTTTTTTGTCACTGTAATCAATTAGCGACGATATTTGGGCAATTAGCAACCAAGTGCTCGGTCGCAAATTCTAATTTTTGTAGTAGTGAATGGTTGAGTTGATGAAGATAAGTGAAGGGGATGACCCCTATTTATAGAAAATTATAGGGGCCCATACAAGACCTATAGAAATTATGTCAGTGCGTTTGAACTCATAAACAGTGCGTTTGAATGCACTAGCCGTTGGAAAAATAGCCGTTACGAATCAGCTCGAATTATAGCTGATTCGACAGAATGGCAGGATTTTGTTGAATGTTTCATTTGCTCGCACTCATGGGCTGAAAAATGTCACTTCTTCATTACTTAAATTATAACTTAAAACTTTAATTATTTTAATGAAATTAATTTGATATTTTTGTTTATTTTAGGGTATTGAGCATATCCAAAAATTCATGGAAAGTCATTTATGACTTCTTCAAATCTTTAGCAATCTGTTTGTCAGAGTCTCAAAATTTACGCGTCGCGTTTCGCCATCTTCAGCTAAATCTTCGACAACAATCTTGATATTGATGCCTTAAAATTACTATTGCACTTCGATATTTGTGTGTTCTAATTTTATCTTAACTTGTATGTTTGTTTATCGGTGCGTCATAATACCTGTCTTGCCAACAACACTGACACGGAAGGTTAGATGTTCGGTATCGTTTTTAGATCATCAAACAGAGAAATTTGGCACAACAATTTTAACCACCACCAAGGTGGTGGTCTTGAGGGCTCTCTATTTAGAATGTAAATTATATTAGAGACTTGTTATGAAGATAAAAAATTGTAACTTACAAAACTGTTGAATAATTATTTTTTTAAATAGTTTCTGATATATTTCTCCAAATTTTTTAAATATCAAATGTATCATTAGAAACAAATACATATCCCGAAGCGGAGCAAGGGTTGCACCTGGTTATTTCATATTCTTTTGTACTATGAATTTATTTCAAACTTTTATAACTTTCATAATTACAATTTATACATAGATAGAAATGAATAATAAAATCGAAATATTCGAAGTGAATCGTGAGAATTATTCTAGTTATTGGGGAACCCGTAGCCATATACGATACGTGCGCAACGGAACCTACAGGTTCAATCCGTCCTAGGATCATCTTTAAGAGAACAAAAGTACGAGATTACGTATTTAAATTTATACTTCGGATCTTCCTGATCCGCGAGACGGAGAATGGATGTAGGTCTGAACGATTCTGACTTGCAACCTTCTCCCCTTCCTGAAACTCGATTCTGCGAACCTCCTTACTTCTCCTACGATGAAGAATGTTCGCTCGCTAGTTCTCAAGTTAGAGAACCTCTACTCGTATTCATGCGAACTTCAAACACACGGAATTACCGGACTCGGCTAGACGAGTCCAGAAATACTTTCCAAAATTACCTCTCAAAACTCTCTCTCTCTCTCTCTCACTATTTCTTTATCACGATGGCCTCTAAGGCTTTAGAATTGTATGTCAAATAGAGAGGGACTTCCCCTCTATTTATACTAGAGAGGGAGGCGAATGATTACTCAGCTACCAAACTAGAACCCTAATTCTATGCAGTTGAGTTCGAACGAATCTGTCATCAGTTCGAATGGATCACTGCTGATTTTGTGAAAAATCCTAATCAACGCAGTTGAGTTCGAACGGATCTGATATCAGTTCGAGCAGATGTCTGCTGATTTTGTTTTTCTCAAACATCTCATGTTTGATTCATTCGTCCATCAGTTCATACATCACATGTATAATTATTTTTGTGGTATTTCCTTCCCAAATAAATGGAGTTCATTGTGTGACCGTGTAGGTTCCATTTAACGCTGGCAACAATCTTCCAAAGATCGTAAGTCGTGAGTAACCTCTAGACTAATGTCATGACTACCCATGTTAAATGAAAGGATTAGCGATCATAAACCTATTTGAACAGAAGTTCGCTTATTCTTTTTATTCTACTATATATGTCTTGATCACAAGGCAAGATAATATGTCATTCTTAAGTTTGATCAAAGTCTCTTTCCTGGTCGAGAATTGGACTGAATAAATACAAAATGATATGAAAAACACATGTTAATCCATTTTGAGCATGGTCATGCATTTTCTTCGGTCCTAGTTCATCAGGGGGCCCAGAGATATCTCCCTCTGAATGAGGGGTACAAATCTCATCTTGGTCACTCATATTCATCGTCATGATTCAGTGTATACCTAATGATGACCCTAATGATCATCCCGTTATGGATGATGTATGATCATATTAAAATATGCAGTTCCACATACAGGAATCCATGGTGCTATTAGGTCGTAGGAACCAGCATACTATTCATATGAGAATCACTAATGATATATACCATGCATATTCTCAAAGTATGGTTAGGCCAGTACATGTTCTCTAACACGTACATATATTCCAGACTTGACATTCCTATGTCAATGATCAGCTGAACATGTTCATCCCATCTACAAATATGCTAGTGTGGATATGTAACTTCTTACCTGAAGTATGCTTATTTCTATAAACATTTTACATGTCCTACCTGAAGTATGTTTAGAATGACATTCGTTGGTTCATAGTTCTACTATCAGAATCAATGTATTGTGATACGCGTGAACCCAAAGTGTCATTCATGGTCAATCTAATATATGTATGTATATTAGTCACCCATAAATTTATTCATATATGAAGTGAATAAACGTGTTTTTTATAATCTAATCTCTAATCCAACTCTTCAGCCTAAGGCATAATTCCTTCACTAGCAGTGTATTATTTCTGAAGTTATAAGGAAATTATTAATGTTGTTGTATCAGGTAACATTGTTGGTTCGTTGTTACTAAATTTATGAATTGTTTTAGTAATGAGTAATATGTACTTATTTTGAAATTTTAATAACTCGCTACATGATTTTATTCAAAGGAAACATTCAAGTATGATTATAGTCTCTTCAAGCATGTATTTATAGCATAAACGTTGGTGCACTTGGAACATAATTTATTGTGTAAACTTATTTACCGAAGACAAAATTTAACAATATTTAATTGTCATTCTTATACTAATATATAAAGCTTATAATTTGATAACTTTTTGACATGTGTCCTCTTTGGATTTAGTGAAGATCGCCAAGATGTACTCAAATGACTCTCTCCTACTTAGTTTTCATTAATAATGACCTCCATTTTGAACAAATAATTATTTTCATTTCTTTATAGAATTTAAATTATATATTAAAATAAAATATTATTTATTTATAGTATATACTGATATTAAATAATATTAATATATTAAAATTAATTAATAATTTACAAAATAATTATTAATTATATTATGTTGATTATAATCGTTCGTAATATCAACACATCAATATATAATATTATACTAATATATGATATAATTATAGATTGCTATTAATATTAATATATCATATAATAATGATATATCATATATAGAAATATTATCATATTACTTAATATAAAATATTAATATAATACAAATGTTATAATGATATTATATTATTTATACGGGCCAATAATAATATGATTAGATGTTATTATTATAATATTCTAATTAAAAAAATATTATTACATTATTATAATATAATATTTATTATTTAATAATATTATAGTATAATATTATTAGTATGACTATATTATATAAAACTCCTTATATTATATTTTATATTATAATATTATAATACTACAATATTATATTATTAAATATTTTCTTTAATAATATAATATTATAATACTATAATATGACATTATTAAACCTTTTCGACTATACATAATTATAATACATTACTTTAATAATATATATTGATAATATTAATATATATTATTAATTATAATCATTCCCCATAAATATAGTTGATCATATTTTAAATATATTTTAAGTTCATTGTTGTTTATAAAATATTATTCACATGATATATTTATTAATGATATTTTTTTATAGTTTAGTCATAAATTATGAACTTTATAGAAATAATTATTAACAATATATGACCATTATAAATTGTTTTGATCATTATAACTATATGAAATTAAAGTATGTTGAAATGGTTTATAATATCACTGCATATAGAGCCAAAATATCATATGGATGTAAGGCCATGAGACTAAGCTTCTGGGAGCGACTTAGGGAGTCTGATCCGACGAATATCAACCTATCAAGGTCGCTTATTAACTTATCTTGATAAGAATATTTGGTCTTAAGTGGACGACTTAATTAAATCTCTTTATTATATAGATATCAAGATAAATTTCAACATAAATAAATTTCCTATGAAAGTTTGATAATTATTTGTTCTCTTCTAATCATATTTTATTTAATATATTTTTATCATTTTTAGTGGCAATTTCATTACAGAGAAATTTATATTGAGTATAAACTATAGTCTATACATAAATAAAATAAAACTCTTTTAGAGAGAACCAAAGATTCTTCTTTTTATAAAGAGATATAATACACATTATTGTATTCACATTTTGGAGGTCATACGTGATATTTTTTTTATATTGAGTATAAACTATAGTCTATACATAAATAAAATAAAACTCTTTTAGAGAGAACCAAAGATTCTTCTTTTTATAAAGAGATATAATACACATTATTGTATTCACATTTTGGAGGTCATACGTGATATTTTCTTTAAATTGTATAACTTAAATTTTATGACTTATTATGTAAAAAATTGTGTTCTAAGTGTAAATAACTCAACAAATCACTACAAAACTGAAAGTGAGAACAAATGAAAAATGAGTTAAATTATTGTATTATAGGATTGTTGTAGTTTTTGTAAGTCTCATAAATCAATACCACTTTATTTATATTTATTTGCATTTACTTTCATATTTGTTTTTTTTTTTATTTATTGAACAAAAACAATCAGCTAATATTCAATAAATTAGAATAAAAAAACCTGACTGTTCCGAAGCGGAGCGAAATCCCCTCTTGTATTATATAAGGAGTGTATTAAATAAGAAACACCAAGCGCACGTGTGGTTGTCTGTTTTGGGGGGGGGGGGCGGCGGCGGTCGAGGCCCCTGCTTGCCCCTTGTCTTCATCCATGGTTGTAAATCCATTGATCCCCTTATCCTGGGCTATTTAAATATTGATCTTCGTCCATGGTTGTAAATCCATTTCAACCCCTTATCCTGGACTATTTAAATATTGATCTCGTATCTCGATCCAACAACGTCAATTATTAATCTAAATTATTATGGTACGTTAATGATTTTAGATATTAATAAATAGTGAGTATTTTTGCCTTTTCATTTAGAATTACGTTTTTTTTTTCCAATTTTTAACGAGGGAAGTTCTTCAAAAACCACTAACGTTTCGCATATTTATCAAAAACAGCATCATTTTTTAGATTCCTTCAAAAATCTCCTATAAAGTACAATGAATTTTTTTTATCCCCTTAATGGTGTTAACTTAAACATTTCAACAATTTCAATATTCTTAAGACCAAAATGCCCTTCATGTTTTCTCTTGAAAAAAATATTCAATCTAATTAAAAATAAATAGTGATTTGCGATATAATAATTTATAAAATATTATAATTTCTCTATACTATTTTGTGGCATATAATATTATTTAATGATTTCATATAAAATATTAATATTTTTATGTTATATAAAATAGTGCCTTATATAATAGAAAATCCGTAAATAAAAAAAATGAGTTGTAAAATAGTATCATAGAATACCGTAAATATAAAATTATGAAGTATTATATCATAAAATATTTTATTTTGTTTTGTATATTTTTAAATTGAATTTAAATTTTATAAAAATATGATTAAGGGCTTTTTGGTCAAAAAAAGATTGAAATGGATGGAGTGTAAGTTAACATCATAGGGGGGTAACAAATTCAAAGTACTTTATGCGGGGGTTTGAAGGAATGTAAAAAATAAGGAGGTTTTTGATAAATATGAGAAAAGTTAGAAGGTTTTTGAAGAATTTTTCTTTTTTAACAATGGGGCATTTTTTCAATTTAGGCATGATGCTGGCGCTTCTTTGCAAATGAAAAGACCCACAGTAAAGTATTTCTGCACTAGCCAATGAGATGAAAGTATTTCTGCAAAAATGAATTTAGGTCGATTGAGTTTCATCATTTATATGGAGAAAAAAATTATGTCGCCGACTGCACATGCCATATCATCAAATTAAATTATTGGCGTATTCTCTCTGTGGCTTCTTTATTCCTGTGCAACTGATAATTTCTTCAGCAGTTTTTCTACCCTACCCAGTTTTTGTAGATGTAAAGCGTGAAGACGATATAGGATATCATCGATGATTTATACAGATTGAGAACTAGCATTATTTCTCAATCACATCATGTTCTGAGTTCTGGATAACCTGCCGTCTCTATATAATTATAGAACGTGTACAATGAATCAATTACAAGCAGTGAAATATATACAAAAAGAGCTTGTCTAGAATATTCCATTTCTTTTTTTAACTTAATGATAAATTTAATCAAAACCGTTAAAATTAAGAGGGTATTTTCGGTATATGTGATATTAATTACATAGATTCAATCTCAAATTTATTTCCATTTTATTCTGCTCTCCATTTTAATCATTGAAATGAGACATCCATTATATTCTCTCTCCGATCCAAGTCAAAAAAACAACCAGCCTTCCTGATTAAGTGAATTTTTTTTGAAATATATGTATTTCTATGTATTTGACTCCTCAAATATCTTATATAGTATTCATCTATAGGAAAAAATATTTTGGTCCCCAGAAATTTCAGTCAAGCTCCGCCATTATATGATACATATTTGATATTATATACTATAGTATAGTATGATATAATATAATGTAAAATAGTATAATATGATATAATGTAGTATAATGTAAATAGTATAGTATAATATACTAATATTGTATAATGTAATATAATATAGTATAATATAATATATTAAAATATAATATGATATAATATAGTATAATGTAATATAATATAGTATAATGCAAGTAATGTAAAATAGTATAATGTAGTATAATATAATATAGTACAATGTAATATAATATAGCTTAATATAATAAAGTATGATTATAATATAGTATAATGTTATATAATATAATATAATATATTATAATATAATATAGTTTAATATATTATAGTATGATGTAATATAGTACAATGTAATATATTATAGTATGATACAATCTAATGTACGATAGCAACATGTATATTATGGTGCAATATAGTATAATGTACTATAATATAATATAGTATATTGTAAAATAATTTAATATAGTATAAATAGAAAGTAATATAATATAGTATGATATAATATAGTATAATGAAATATAGTATAGTACGATATAATATAGTGTAATGTAATATAATATAGTATAATGAAATATAGTATAGTACGATATAATATAGTATAATGTAATATAATATAGTACAATATAGTAAAATATGATAGTATAATATAATATAGTATAGTATGATATAATATAGTATAATAAAATATAGTATAATATGATATAATATAGTATAATGAAATATAATATAGTATAATATAGTATAGTGTAATATAGTAAAATATGGTATAGTGCAATATAGTATAATATAATGTAGTATAGTAAAGTATAATATAACATAGTATAATGTAGTATCATATAATATGATAAAATATAGTATAGTATAATATAATATAATATAATATAATATAATATAATATAATATAATATAATATAATATAATATAATATAATATTGTGTCATACTATATTAATTATTGCCACGCTTAAAAAAGAAGAAACAAATCTATGCTAAATATTTTATTTCTTACTATAGATAAATACAATCTTCTAGAATAACAATCAATTGTGTAGACAAGTAAAAGAAGAAACAAATCAATTCCAAATATTTTCTTTCTTTATTTCTCTGTTTCAACTACTGGAGATGAAGAGTCACGAGGGATTAGAAAAAAAAAGGAAATTAATTAGACACTAAATTATGATTTCACTCTTTTATTATTTATTTTATATAGAAAAAAGTCTACAGTACTCTACTTTCAATCTAATCTGGATCGTTCATCAGAACTAATATTTTCAATGTGGAGTACTGTAGACAAGCTCATACAAAAAATCGTCAACTTCAAAATTTCATTGACACCAACTAAAAAAAGTAAAATTTTAGGCCCTCTCTAATGAAAGTAAAACTTCAAGTCCTCTCTAGTATATAAAGAAAAAATTATGAGGGATCAGACAATAAACCTCTCCTATATGCAGGATTCATGACAGTTTAGGTATTATGTTTGTTAGATGTGATCAAGTTTCTCTTACCAATAATATACTTCATAGAAATTATGCTTATCTGTAGCTGTACTATATAATGATTTCACAAGGTTCATAAAAATATGGAAAAAATGTAACTGGTTCAAGTTCACTCCTGTAACAGTGTTCATTGTGCGAACAAAATAAAGTCCAAAAGGCTGCCTACGTTCTAGTTGAAGAGATGGTTGCACTTATTAAAACTCGACACAACATTTCTCATCTCCATGAAAGAATTAATTACCCCTTGGCCCACCTGATTTAGGCCATTTTCTCCTCGTCTCATTGGCCATGTATCTCGTTGAATCATGACTACTTTTGGATGGGTACGAAACCCTAACCTGCTGACTTTCCCTCTTCTACTCCATGAGAGTAATTTGGTTGTCGTCTACTATTTAGGATTCTATATAACTTGACAGTAGCGGAACTTAATAGACTTTAGAGGAGGCAGCCGTCCTGCTAAATTTTGAAGAAGTAGTATACATATAAAATAAATAGTTATATTACAATATTTTGCGATAGAGTTACAAGTTATATGTACATTGTCCCTCTAAACTTTCGATACAATTTCTATTGTGATCTTGAGATCCGCCACTGCAGCTTGGTTCATCTAACTAATCTTAAATATATGCAAGACAAAATAATGTATATCCTTTTTCCATATTTGTCTAAAAAGAATTTCAAATTATTTGTGTTTCTGAGTATCTTTTATTATATAAATTTAAGCGAGAAAATGAGTAATTTATGTTGTTTTTTGAAAATTACGAGATAAAAGATATTGATGATATATCATATATAAATATTTTTTGATATTTTATGTTTTTTGTAAGGTTATTCAGGACATTTCACGTTCTGAAAGGTTATATATATGATATTTTGACATTTTGTATGGTTACACATGAAATTTCGTTAGAGATTGTCATGTAGAATCTAGAATAAGACCAAAACAGTGGTAGTTTGGCCCTCAGCTTCCAGGTATGTACGACATTAATATTAGACAAATTCGAGGCGTCGTCAACTATACTAATAAGACCAGTTTCAAATTGGTTCCAAATATGGTTGAGGGAGATAGAGACAGACAGCAAGAGCTAGATACGTACCTTAAGGAATATTGAACTAAGTTAATGTTATGTTGGTTAATCGATGTATGATCATTTAAATAATATTTCAAGAATCTGACTGCAAGAGTGTATCTAGGGTTGTTGGCAAGTTTTATTTACTGAAATTATGGATGAACATGATAATATTGTACCAAATTATAGTTTGTGTTCATTTTGGTAAAAAACAATAATTATAGTTTGTGTTATTAACAAAGAAAAACTATGAATTGTTTTTTTTTTTTCAGAGCGACTCAATTTTTGTCAGGACAGTTTGGTTCACGAAGAGATGGTTGTGGGCTAGCTTGATTTTGAGATAAAGTCTATCTATTTAGCTCCAGACTATCTTATTTTTGTGGTTGTGACGTTACCTGATGTCATAATACCACGTGATAATCGGTTAAAAATCGGAAAGCGATTTTGGAATTTTTTTTTTTTTTTGTCATTTCAGCTTTGGTACTTTCCAGCAATGATTTAACAGCTGAATTTGGTATTTTTCAACAATGATTTTGACAGTTTATACTTATAAGTACTGTATCAATTAAATAAATTCCACCTATTTTTTCAAAAAAATTCAAATTCAAACAGTTATATACACGCACTTATCGATTGCTCACCAGTAATTGGTTAAATCAGCCCATTTTTTTTAATTATAAATTGAAGCCCACATATATGGCATTTCTCTCTCTTCTAAAGTCATTTCTTGAAAAATAAAATCTCAGTTGCTGACCACTCACTGGCGATCTAACCGGCAAGCTCTTCCATGACGACGCGTTCTTCCTAGTGGTAATTAGGTTGTGGTTGAGCATGGCCATTAAAAATAGCTACTTAAATCGACAAATCGTCAGTCATATTGATGTCGGGGCTCATTCATGAGTTTAATATTATTCTCAAGGTCTTATATTTTCTCTTCTCCCAAATCTTTTGCTTGATTCATCTATTTTGTGACATTAACACATTTTAAGCAAAATGTAAATTCACTTTTTCTTCTTTTTGATGTTGAGTTGAAGATGGACATAGATGGAAATATTTCCTTCATTTATTTCAAAGAAATTAAAGTTCTCAAAAGGTACAAATTTTAATACTTTATTCTAATTAGTATTTTTTTATTTTTATTAATTTCTATGTTATTTTTTTCAGAAAAGTTCATTTTTGGCCCTTCAACCATCCAATTAGTCCATTTTTTGCCCTCAACTTTTTATTGGTCCCTTTTTTACCCTCAACTATTGAATTAGTCTCTTTTTAGCCCTTCCATCCGTTAAATGCTTACGTGTCCGTTAACTTGACACGTAAGCGATGATTTGGCATATATTTATGAGGCGGCAATTGTGATATGATAATTATTTGAAAAAAATAAAAAAAATTTAATCCTTCCTTTCTTTCACGCGTATTCTTTCTATCTTATATTTTTTTGAAAAGAATTTAATTAATGAAAAAATTCATATTAAATAAAACTTAAGGGGCAATTTGAGAAAAATATAAGATAGAAAGAATACGAGAGAAAGAAATGATGGGATTAAGATTTTTTTTTTCGAATAATTACCATGTCACAATTGCCATGTCATAAATACATGCAAAATCATCGCTTACGTGTCAAGTTAACGGACTTGTAAGCATTTAACGGATGGAATGGTCAAAAAGAGACTAATTCAATAGTTGAGGGGTCAAAAAGGGACCAATAAAAAGTTGAGGGATCAAAAATAGACTAATTGAATAGTTAAGGGGCCAAAAATGGACTTTTCTCTATTTTTATCTATTCTTCATTTTTCTATCTTTAATTAGTATTTTTCTATTTTTTACCTATATATTTCTAGTTTTTATTTTTATTTCATTTTTTATGTTTCATTTACTTCTTTTCTTGCATTATTTATTTTATTTTTCTCCTTTTTTTTGCAGTTAACAATTACCGGTAGTAATTCAAGCGAGATCCAAAGAACTTTCTTTCTTTTTTTCTATTCTTCATTTCTTTTCTATCTTTAGTTGATATTTTTCTTTTTTTTCCTATATATTTCTAATTGTTATTTTATTTCCTTTTTTATGTTTTATTTTTTGTTCTATTCTTGCATTATTCATTTTATTCTTCTTTTTTATGTCTGCCGCCACCAATTACTAGTAGCCATTGAAACATATCCATCAATTTCTTTTCTATTTTTAGTGTTGTTATTATTTTTTATATTTTTGAGTTTTATATATTTCTTATATATTTCTTATATATTTTTATGATATTATTTTTTTTCTAATATTCTTCTTTTTTTAATGTTTATTGCTTTCTTTTTCCTCTACGTTCTTTTTCTATTAATATATATTGACATTTGTTAATGAAAATGATTTTTTTAATAGTTATTTGATACTTATATAAATTATTTGATTTTGGGGAATTAATACAAGGAGAAGGAGAAGATTTGGATGGTTGTATAAATTAGCTCATGAAATATTGGTTGCATGGGAGTTTTATTTTCATGACTAATGTTTTGTGGAAAATGAATGTAAATTGTATGAATTTTATTTTTGTTTGTTTCTCTATTATTTTGAATGTAAATTGTATGAATTTTTATTTAGGAAATAATGGATTATCTTTTGTCTTATTTTGTGCATAGTTGATATTTTATTGGTGTTAATAATTGATATAAATTATAATTTAGTATTATATTTTAGGAACTGTAGTGATTACCACCAAAAATTCTAAATTGACTTTTTGCATTCAATGAGAATACAACTTTTGATGGAAAAATGTCAGGTATAACAATGAAGGGAATGACTACTGATTACCACTATAAACTGCTAATTTTTTTTATACAGTGAACAAAACATTCACTAGAAAGGGAATTGGGGACTATATTCACTACAAAAAGGATTTTTATGAAAAAAAAGACTAATTGTGCTCATCATTAATATAATATACATAATCAAATTTGAAAATATGGAACTTATGAGCTAAAGTTGAATTTGATCACAAAAATTAAAAAATAAAATATATTTCACTATACAATAATGATGATGGAGCATTTAATAAGTATATAGCATTTAATTTGAGTAGACTATTGAGTGTGACTCATTCATGTAAAGTTAGATTTAATTTATGATCGAAAATATTTGTACTTTTTTAAATATGAAATGATTGCATCCATGTAAAGTTAGATTTAATTCAAGTAGACTATTGAGTGTGACTCATCCATGTAAAGTTAGATTTAATTTATGACAGAAAATATTTGTAACTTTTTAAATATGAAATAATTACATCTAATAAGAAATAAAATCCACTTTGAAAATCATAAACCAGTAAAAAACTGATTACCAATAGCAAACAAGTATTAAACCATACATAAAAAGTGACAATGACACATGTATAACGTCACGGCCACAACTTTGTGGCATTCTAGGAGCTAACTAGAATTTTCCTTTGAAATATTATTCTATTCACCAAGGACTATTTTGTGTTGTGTTCACTTGAAATTTATCATTACATTGGGTGGCCGATCTTGATCCAAATCCTTGGGGAGTGGAGGGTTGTTGTTTAAAATGCAGATAAAATATTGAGAAGGAGGCGGGATACATATAACATATAAATTTATCATAATTTACAGTAACATTACTATATATATATAGATACTAGAACTTCAAAATCTTGGGAAAGCAGCTGCCCCCTTGTCTCTGTCAAGATCCGTCACTGATTATTTTTAAACTTTGATCTTTATTAAAGTTGGCACAATGCCTTACCACTCCAGCTAGTAACTTCGGCAAGAAAAAAAATTAGTAGTTTGGATCCTCTTTTATCACTTATTAGGGTCCAATCAGTAGGCCCGAATGTTCTTTCCTCATTTATTAGATAATTAGATTACTAGGGCTTTTAATAAGATATAAACAGGTCAGAGATATTCACTTACGTTGGATATTTATAATGGCTTGCCAAAGGCTGTAACGACAAGTATTTTTTACTCATTCATTTGAATAAAAAATTTCTAATTATTATGTTTCAAAATGACTAGTAGATTTAATCTGAAAGACACCCATAACCTTGTGCGCTCAAATCCGATGACTAAAAACTAGTGTTGCAAATAACACGCTATATCACCGATATAACTTGATATTGCATAATTAGAAGCTCAAACGTTGTACATTGTAGTTTTGTATTGCTATTTTTAAGTTTTATTATTTGCCTGGATTTGTACAAAACAGAATGAGTTTAAGTAAAAAAAAATATTCAATAAAGAAATAAAATATCTAAAGTAAATTTCTGTTGAGAAATAATAATAATAAAACAAAAATTATTTCTTCTTCTCCACCAGAATATATATTTGGTTGCAGTTCTGGTACTACTTTTATTCTCTACATAAGTTATTTTTGGGTTAGTATGAATATTTGTCAATTTAAAAATTATTTATATAATATATAGATATTTAATGATATAATCCGCTATAAAAATTATAGCATCAGCCACAGCGTTTTGTCAAACGTGCTATCCGCTATAAAAATAACCTCAACACAGCAAGCCGCACTCAAAGAAATCCATACCAAGTTGGCCTCAATATTAAATGAACTTGAATCTGAAACAACTCTACTCATATTTATAACCCAACATGAATATAAAATCAACATAATATTAATCGTCTTGATACATACAGTTATTTTCACGAACGAACTCCGCAAAACGTGCATCGCTCTCATCTTGACGTATACATAACTCTTGTTGGTCGTCATGAAGAGCCGCGAGATCCCTTGTTTGGTGACGGGCCATAGCGCGTAACACTTGGTCTGTAGTACCAGTTGTGTAGTCGAAGTCAACGGCATCGTTATCGTCGAGATCATGGTCCTCGACCTCGGTTGCCAATGGCGGGTCTTGGTTGATAGCGGGTTCAACAGGAGGATTAGGGTTAGCGTTTTCCGGGACCGGATTGGTTTGAGGATTTAATGCGCGTAAAGCGCGCTCGAGACAGGCAGGTGTCTTGGATTCCGTATCGAATGGCCACAATGGTTGTCCACGCTCGTTCAAAGGTGGAAAGTAATGATAGACCTTACTCGTTTTAAGAGTGAAATAGCGATATGGGTCAAAATCACACAAGTAGGGTTTAAGATTGTATTGGTTTACGTAACGGTCAAGATCTAGGAGATCATGGTTAGGAAACTTTTCCAAAGGATTTATTAGGATTACACGGGGAATCACGATGTTTAATTTATTGCAAATCCAAGTAAGAAGATTCCAATTTGTGAGAAATATTGCATGCGATGGTAAATTAAGAAAGGAATGTTAATAGATTTGGATTTATATCATAGGTATCGAAGAAGATAAATATTTCGCCGTTTGAAATTGGTTTTAAGAGTCGCGACCGGAGCGAGAATGCTATTGACAAAGTGAAAAGTAATCCGTTGTCGCGGTTCGTAATTCGTCAAATTGTGATTTGGGAAAAATGACCCGATCGGAATAAGACTTCAGCAAAACCTGACTTATGGCTTGAGTTGAAATAACCGAGGATGACTAACAATAACCCAAAGTTGAGATTGCTGAACTCGATTGCAACCGAAGAACCAGTTTTCTGGTTCTAGACCATATATTCAGTCACAAACCTTAAGATTACAAATTGATCATTTATTTCGGCCATTGATTAACAATGTATATTATATTTCACTAGATCTCATTAAAACTTCGTGGTTAAACGTACTTGGACGAAAGTAGTACTAGAATGGGTGAACTCCTCGGAAGTCATCATGTTGCGACCTCCTCGAAAGTCATCATGTTGCATCCCCTTAAAGAAACAATGTATATTATAATTGAGTAAAATAAAAAAAACAATGTATATTTTAGCGCACGGTAGTTTTATGAATTTTATAATTTGGAGATGCAAAAAAAAAAAAAGACTATTTTTTTCAGACAATCCATAGATTGTTAGATTTACAAAATATTTAACTAAATGATTTTATCGTGATTTAAACTTGGATCTTTACTAAAGTCGGCACAATGCCTTACCATTCCAGCTAGTAACTTGGGCAAGAAAAAAAATTAGTAGTTTGGATCCTCTTTATCACTTACTAGGGTCCAATCAGTAGGCCCTAATGTTCTTTTCTCATTTACTAGGAACATATTCGGGCTTCACTGCGATATTTAAATTTATTATTCATTTAAAATTTATGTATAAATTACAATTATGTATAATAATTATGTTATGTAAGTTAGTTATGTTTAAAATTATTTTGAATTATATCATAAGATATTTTATCCATTTATTATTCATTAAAAAATAGTTCTATATCACATCTAATATTATAAGGATGGATAATTCTATACAAATAAATTTACATATATGAAATAAAATACATAAATAATAAATTCATAAAAAAACAAAAAATAATCCAAAAAATAATTTGGATTATTAATTTACAATCTAATTAATTTATGTTTGTATTAAGATTTCTAAGATTAAAATATCATATTTTTTTAAAGTATTCATCGGACGATGAAGGAGATCTAAAAACTAAAAATAAACCAGAATTTATTTCATAGATTTTAGTTTAAAATTCCACAAGACTTAATTATAGATGATTAATTTTAAAAAATATAAAAATAATAATTATATTTAACACGATTTGTAAAAAGAAAATATGGTATTATATATAGAAAAAGTATGTTTACTATACATAAGAAAATATAACATGACTCATTTTCGAAAATATTGTCACCATTATTTTTCTTATTTATATTTTGTTAGTTATTAAAATGATATATATTATCCATAATATATTAAATAATATAATATAATTTTTAATACTTTAAAATTTTATTTGATATGATGATTCTCACGTAATTGAAGATATAACACGAAACATTAATCTAGCCGACCATGTTATTTTATGGTAATAATTTAAATGAAAAACTAAAATTTGAAAAAAAAAATTGATCCAATGGCCAAGATAAAATTGACGATAGATCTCTTGAGAATGATTAAAGAGAGATGAAAAATAAGGTCTAAGGTATAACTTAATGAGCATATCATTTTTTTAAATGTTCTTTTATATAGTCTTTATTCACATATTTTAGCAAGAAAAAAAGATAAATTAGAACCATAACAATATAGAACTCAAAATAAAGAGAAAATTTCAACAAATTTATATTTGATGATTTTAACATAAGAAATAAAATATTTCATTAAGAATTATAATTTTTTAAAGAAGAAAAGAAAAATTATTTATATTTTAATGGGTGAACTCTTCATTAACTATTAGTATTAATAATTGAACATAACTTTGAACTATGATTCATTAAAGTCATCTGATTAAGATATGATGGTCAGAAACAAATTTATAACGGTTCTCACTAAATCGGGGATGAAACACAAAACATCAATTCAACCAATCATATGATTATGTTTTAATAACCACGCATATGTTGCCATAAAATATCAATATATTTGAGAAAATAAATGGCTAAGATTTGACAAAAAAATTGATCGATCGGTAGAGATAAAAGTGATGATGTGGCCTCTTGAGGAGGCTCAAAAGTAGATGAAAAATAAGAGATTGGGGTTAATTAGATAATTAGATTACTAGGGCCTTTTGTTCTTTATCACTTATTAGTTCGTCCAGTCTCTTTGGCCCTACATATTTGAAATGTTTAGGTGATAATACGTTTGGACTACTTATGTATATAACTATATATAAAACTTATGTATGTATCAAAATGAAATTATTTATTTATTGAAAAATTATTTATTTATTTATTTATTATCAAATATATTGATATCCCGAATAAACCTAACCATTTGCTCACCCCTAAGTCTGGACATGATTAACTTGCGATGCTGGCTTAAGTTAACTCGCACATTAATTGAGCCGCCCCACTAAATGCGCTTGGTGCTAAATTGACACTCCAAAGTCTGTGCACTGAGAATAATTTTTCTTATTTAATTTTGGTTTCTTGTGATTAGTTTTGGTTCATACTTCATATTGAATAGGGCTTCGAGTCAGGCTATCATACTATACTGATTAAAGAAACAAAGGAACTAATATAAGCCCAAAAGAACTACTAAAATAAGATCCGTTCAAGTGAACAACAAACCCCAGCAATCAAGAAATTTGTACAATTAAAAGGTTTAACTAGCATACTTATCCAAGACGAGCACCAAATACAGATTAGCATTCAAAAATATTCCAATTTTAATAGAGAAGAAAAAAAAAATTAAACCAACTATACCCAATCCCCTGCTACCTCTAGTTTTACTAAACCTATCTCTGAAAATTGCATGCACATAAATTTCACCTTAATTGCTCCTATACTATATCATTCACACCTTACAAAATTTCACCATCTTACATGTACACTCAACACTCCGAATTAGCTTCTTTCTCCTTCGCATTCAACAACCGCATTAAGTAGCAAATCCATCGGCCTATGGGTTTCAGGCTTATAATATTTCCCCTCACTATTCTTACTACCACAAACATTAATTCCCTTCTTATCATTCATCCAAACACCATTCTTCTTCTTGCTCTTCCCTTTCTCTCTCTTCCTTTTGGAACTGCACTTTCGACAAAACCACTTTCCTTCCGGCACGGACTCGCGAGGCGGGTCCATGCAATAAATGTGAAACGCCTCATCACATCCATCACAAAGCACGATCTTATCATCGTCTCTATCACAAAGACAAACCCTACAAAGACAAGAGGGACAGTACCAACAATACCCAGTTTCTCTCACTTGCGTACCGTTACTGATCAAACATTTCGTCAAACACTTTGTGTGGTAATATTTATACGGGCACTCAGGATGAGCACACACCAAAAACTCTATATCTTCCTCTTCTTTGCCTCCACAAATCTTACATAGTTTATAAATCGCGGTAATACATGGCTGTACTGAATCTGAGTCTCTGTTGTCAGAATCTGTACCATCTGTATCACTAATTAGGTTTAAATCAAGATTGTTGGACATGCATGAAGAGCAGAACCAGTGATTAGTTGAGGGGTTAATTAAGGGGTTAATACATGATTTGTGGTAAGCTATATTGCACCCTTTGCAATTAATTACGCCCCAATTGTATGTTATTTCGAACAGGCAGTGATTGCAGATTTGATTCGGTTCATTTTGGTCTGGTTCAAGTCGGTTTGAGTTGTGAGGATCTGAGTTTATTTGAATCCCAACCTGAAATTTTTTTGATATATATGGATTGAATTAGTGGTTGATTAATTGATTGTGTAATTAGAAAAAATGTACCTCCGTTTCAATATTATTTCTTGAAACAATGGAAAGACTATTGGACACTCGTACCAGTTCTCTTCCAACTTTTTCAAATTTGTCCCATAACTATCCAAAAAAAATTTGCATGTTACTAAAAATAGATTTATTCAAAACAAATATTACTACGAATTATAAACTTTAAGAGTTTAAACCAAATTACAAAATTAAAAAATACCTTTCTTAAATCACGAATGAACATCTGTGGGGACCTCTCATAGTCCCCATTTTTCAGCTTATCATCAATTTCACTAAAATCAAAGTAATTTTTCTTTCCTTGCTCTGAATTTTCATCTATGAAAGTATTGCGAAGTAAGTTGCATAATGTGGCAAACTTTTCCGAAACTAATGTATTTACAAGGGCCTTTTTGCACTTTGTAGTAGTAGTTTCTCTTGTACTGCCCCCTTGATTCTATTCCATACGTAGAAAAATTCATATAAGAATTTTAAGAACCAAAATTAAACTGTTTATTTTGCTCAACATCAAAGATTACTACCAAAGATTACTACACCAGTCAGTAGTGTCTAAATTAACCCATATTGAATGCAAAAAAAGAAGAAAAAAATCTAAAATAAAGATAATATAATTTATGTACCGGTAAGTTATTAGTACTGGTTTCATGAGAAAGAGCATTATGTATACAACTCTGAACCTCACTATCGTCCTTTCCAATTCCACCTGGCAACATATTTTCCAAAACACGCTTCCAACTTTTCCATTTCTCCTCATCCCTTACATCCTCCTCCGCCCCGTAATCCGTGCCATCATCCTCCTCCTCTGCCTCGGAATCCGTGTCAGAATTTCTTCCATCGTCTTCACAGACCTAACAAAAGAAGCAAACAAACAATATATCTCCATACAAAAAAATGCACATAATCAACCTCAATACTTCAAATAATTCACATACCTCATAGTAATAATCATTCTCTGTCCCCAAACTATCCGATTGATCATCATCATCGTCATAATCATCATCATCATAATCACTCCCCTCACTCTTGTTCTTCTTCCCCTTCTTTCTCCCTCTCTTCCCACACCCCTTCTCCTTCTCCTTCTCCTTTTCCTTCACCTTCTCCTTCTCTCTAACCTTCAAACTTCCCAATATCTCCTCAACAACGTGATCGGGCACGCTGGGGCACTTACGGACGTCCGCGCCGCCGACGAGGTGGAGCTTCAGTCGGGTCACGCCGCCACCGTGTCTGACGAGACTGCAGTAGTTGCATTTCCAGTGCTGCTTCATCCCGTTCAGCATCTCCCCGTGCCGCCAGCCTATGTCCCTCTTCTGATCTTTTCTCTTTCTTCTCTTCTTGCATGGAGGATCTGAGGCCTGGGTTGAATTTTATTTCAATAGCTTGGTTACTAACTTAGGATCTTAATAAAATTTCGGAGCGTGGTTTTTAATGGATGAATTAGGGTTTTGTTGGGTTGTATTATTATTGGAATTATACGATACCCATTAAGTTGAGTAACTGGTACCAACTGCTGGTACCGGTACCGATTCGATTAGATTTCCAATTAAGATCTTAATTCAAAGAAATTTGTACTCATTTATGCACAAATAAAGTAAATAAACCTGATCTTTGTTCAATTAGAAATTATATGGGACAGAAAAATTAAGAAAAAAATTGGATTTACCTCTTGAGGATTAGGGTTTTCATCGTTGCTAGTTCTCCTTTTGTGTGTGAGCGGGTGATCATCCATTAATTCCTCATTGCTGGTGTTTCCCTCAGCCGACATTTTGCACAAAACCCTAATTATTTACTTCTCAAATTCACCTATCTGGGTTAAGAGAGAGACAAGAGGAAAAGAAAGCCTCAGACTAAAAAAAAACACTTATCTGGGATTTTAATACACTGAAAAATCAATCTAATAATTATTAATAATAGATGAACAGATAAAAATTTGCAGATTTTTGGTCGGTACAAAAGAGGAACACACAGAAATTTTCAAAATTGAAGCAATAGAAGAGATAAAAATTGGGAAAGCTGGTTTGTTTTACCCAAAATTCGTCCGGTATCGGAGTTGTGTAACTTGTACGGAAGAGGGTTTCAGAAAAGGGGCAGAGGAATTGAAGAAATTGCAATTGAAATTTCTGAAAAGTTGGGGTTTAAGAAAAGGTAAGAGAGACGGTACCGAAATACAGACAGAACAGAAACGGCCTCCTTGTACTGAGGTGTTCTTTGTGTTCAATGTTTTGTCTTTATTCTTTCCTTTTTTTATACTTTTCTGTGGATATTTATTAATTAATAATAATTGTTATTAATTAATATTAATTGCTTCCTCCAATATGATATTTATAAATTTGGGTGTGAAATTCTCCAAAATGGAATTCCAGGGGCGGAGTTGAATTTTGAATAATCAAAACTTCATAATTTGATATGTTATTTTTATTTCTGGTTTCATAATATTGATGAATAGTTTTGAGGAAGAGAATTTTCAATGGCCTATTTATATTTAGCCCAATGAAGGATATTCTGACCAGATAAATTCTACCTAAGAAACTAGGCCTATTGATATACGGTTCATATATATGGGCTGCTGGTTATACTTATTGCTGGAAATGTTGTACATCCTTCCATGTAATTCAAACTCAAACCTGCATATTGTAAACAAAAAATCCAGAGACCATGCAATTTAACCCGAATCAACCATAAAAGTCTAAATAATAACCTAAATAAAAAAATAAAATTTCCATGTTCTTATTATTTTTTTTTTATTTAAGCTTTCATGGTTTTTTTGGATATAGTTTCATGATTTCTAGACTTGTTGTATTCTAAAGCCGCAAAAATTATCACAAACCTCAAATTGACAACATGTGTATCTCGAATATATGAAACTTTGCTTTTGAGGAACGAATATGAGTGATGAGGATTGGATTTCATCGGCTCGTGAGTCGTGACAATAAGACCATTGTGCCACTTGTATAATGTCTCATTCCGTATTTAAACACATGAAACTTACGTATAATCATCTTTTCTCATACTCATGATTTAGGTCTTGCATTTGACAATCAATGATATTGCTGAGGTGCAGTAGTGCAAAGTTTTCCTCTCATCCTTGGTACCCTCTTGAGTCCCAAATTATGCAATCTGCATAAGATCTCTTCAATATATTGATATAATGTTTTATCTTGTGTTACACAAGGTATGATAAATGCAAGATAGATATGTCATGAATAGAGATGGAGCTTTATAAGTACAAAAAGGGCCATGTAGTGGTGGTAAATAGGCGGTTGGGTCGGGTTCAGGTCAGGTCGTTCGGGTTACGGGTTGTTCGGATTTTGGTCATTCAGGTTTCAGGTTATTCGAGTCTCGGGTTGTTCGAGTCTCGGATCGTTCAGGTTTTGCGTCGTTCAGATATTATGTCTCTTAGGTCTCGGGTCTGGCTGGTTCGGGTTACGGTTCAATCGGGTTACGGGTCATTCAGTTCTAAGTTTCGTGTAATTTGGATCTAAGTTTCGGATAATTCGGTTCTATGATCTATTTGGTTTCGGGTCATTTGATTCTAAGTTTTGATTATTTAGGATTAGTATAGTGTTTGTGATTGTTATGATTTGTATTATTAATCATTGAAAGTGTTTTAAGTCAACAAAAGCATTATTAATTAAATTTGTTTTTGATAATTTGGATTATATGTCATGTTAAGTAGTTGTTATTAACCACCTTATCAAATATAGGTTTATAAAAAATTGTTAAACTATATTTAAGTCTTAGAAAATAATATTTTATATAAGTATTATAAAATAATATTTTATTTTCTAAAATAGTATAGTGGCATTATAAAAAAATAATCCGCTCTAGGGTCATCCCCCCCCGCAATAAAAAGATTTTAGAGTAATTAGTAATATATATTACAAAGATTTAGTGAATGAAATTACGAAAGTTATGTATTTATATTTTATACTAGTATTCGCTCCCACAAAATTCTGTACAAGTCTAATGGCGTAAGAAAATTTCTGGCATCCCAACATACTCAATCAAACTCTGGCACTGCACATGCATGAAGTAATTACAAACATATGCTACCATTTACTACATATAATGGACGCTACGAGAGATATGAAAAACATAAGATGATTTTATAGTAGGAAATTTTGTCTCCAAGTTACTAACTATGCAGTGCAAATTAATCAAATATTAACAAAAAGAATTGCTCCTTGAAAAATCATTTACCTTATTATCTAGAAGCATCTGATCACTCCTAAGAATTTTATTTCCAAAACCTCCCATACCATAAAATGAATTTTATTTCCAAAACCTCCCATGCTAGAAAATTGGCCAACTGTTATCGATAAAAGCTGCGGTGATAAGAGTCAACATAAATTGTTTAAATCTCACTTCTACATACTCGATAACTATAGGGTCAATAAATAATAACCTAGTTGATAAAATCAATTGCATGCAGACTAAGAGATTGTGGGTTAAGATCCTTATTGACATATTTTTCTTTCTTCAATTAAGTATGCAACATTTGTTGCATTAAAAAAATACGTAAGATACCAATGTTAGTAGAGAGGACGGATGATGAATAGAAGGTTTGGGGTGGGAAGAAAAATAGAGGAAGGAGAAGGAAAGGTGATTAACAAAATGCTATGGAAGGCGACTATAATTGTCTGTCCAAAGATGAACTTATATAGATGCCGGGAGATTAGGAGGTGGGTGATAAGAAAGAGGCCGGGGAGCGCATGTTGGTGTTACCGGCAAGATTAAGCTAAGATGGGAATGGAGAGTGTGTGGTGGGAGGAAAGATGTGCGACTTGGCGGCGGCGAGTGACTTGGGTGCGAAATTATATATACGGAAATAACATTCATCCTCTTCTTTTGTGAGGCGTTAGATCAAAATTGGATGGTCAAGATTGCTCGATACATCTCTGCTTTAATTTGGATAAGCACGAGTAATTTTTAAAATATGCACCTTTCATTACAGATCAAACGAGCATCCACACCGGCATCGCAAACCTTAATTAGGTAACAAATTCAATATTTCTAAACCTTAGGTTAGTATGACATCCTCTTATCGCAGCCAACCCATTTTCACTAATACATTGGATCGAAATTGGACGGTCATGATAGCTCTCGTACAGTCACTCCTTTAATTGGATAAGCTCCACTTTCCCACTGAGATGAGAGTCAAATCGAGCGTCTCACTATTCCTTACTTCTAGCACAAGTAGTTTTAGTCGGCTTATACAACTTTAAATCTACACCCACCAATACATCTCAAAGGAGCATCCACACTACAAACCTTAATTAGATAATAAGTTTGAGATTTCTAAATCATAGCTAGTATAATGACATCGTTTCTCCGCCGCCACACTAAATCAAACCCTAAACCCACGGTGGTTTAACTGTGGTTTTTTGAATTACTATGTTATTTTAACATGATATAACTGTGGTTTAATTACTACCTTATATTTTCATACCAGTAATATTTTGAATGTAATAATTCATTTTTCTATATATAAATAACATAAGATTCTCTCAGAGATATTCAAAGGAATATGAAATAACGAACTTCAATGAACTTCAAAACATAGAAATCTATAATTTTCTCTATTTCCCGTTCGACCTAAATAATGACATTTTAATTGGGTAGTTGTAAAACGCCACAATATTATTGAGTTGAGAGTGGGTTGCCATTGTGGATTGGGGATGGACATTAGTCCATAAATTACACCATTTCCAAATCATTTTTCATTCCAGATTTACTCCATTTCTCTCTCAAACCTTCTCATCTTCTCCCCCTTCCACTGTAAATCACACCCATCACAAAACCACCCCCCCTCCTCTCGGATTGGATTGGGCCCATACAATACATAAAATACTAACACTTGCAGAATTCACAGAGGACACGCATGTATGAATAATGCATCTACCTAAATGAAGGAATACAACCTTCATAAGTTTCATGTGTCTTCGGTAAAATGAAATTGGCAATGACTTCTTTCCAAGTAGAGATTATCGAAACTCCCAACACATTTGTATAAAATCATTAACCGCAATTGTTCAAAAAAATCATTAACCACAGGAAGACCAACTAACACAATCAAGTAAAAAGTTCAGTCACACAAACTACAGAAGATTAATTCTAATTCAATCATAGAATCTACTCTCTAGTATTAATACCATGGACTAAGAATACTATTAAACAGATAAACTAACATAATTAAGTAAAAGTTCAGTCATAAGTAAATTACAAAAGATTTAGTTTCTAATTCAACCCTTGTATTAATACTATGCCATGAGAGAGAGAGAAGCCCCTTTATTTTCTGGAGATATGAACTCGGAAGGAAAATTCTTCCTGATTCTTCAGTAGTTCGAACAAACAAATATCACCTTCTTGTAAATTGTTGTCTCTTACAAACGATATCCAACCGGGATAATGAAATTGTTTCCTATCACTTTTGCAGTAATACCACATATCCCATACTTTTTTCTTGTAATAAAGTTTAGCATTTTGGGATTCATCCGGGAGGTGGTACTCATCCCAAAATTTTAATGGTATTCCCTGATCGGAAGTACAATATTACTAATTTGCGAAATTGAAATACATGCAATCATTTGATGTGATAATCACATTAAATATAAGCCAAAAAATTTAGCCCGAATAAAAAGAAAAAGTTGACGTGTACCCGACATTTTTGTGTATGAATGGCAATATGTATCGTGGGATCTTTCTTACATATTAGAAATTGAAAATTTGCACAAATGTCCTTTAAAAAAAAGCGTCTGAATACATAAATCTACTTTAGTGTCAATTAATTAGCTTATGTATATGGATAATTTGATTTGAGAGGACAAGTGTACTGATACAATTAAAAAATTTCATGATATGCATCTAGATTCATGCTTTGCAGCTAGATAATACCTTCATAATTTCATTAATTACTCTTTATGCAAATGATACAATAGAAAATTACTAGTATTTACAAATGCAAAACATGCTTTGAAATAAGTAAAAAAAGAATAGTGAACTTACTATTACAGCTTTATATCGGACGTTGGATGTTGTGATGACATCTACAAAGTAAGGGTTTCCAGATTGAACCTCTCGACACAATTGCAAAACTTTCTTCCTTTGCCCATTACTAAGTTTTACTTTATGTGACATTATAAAATAAACAGATTCCCCACCTGCATTTGTTCTCAACTTTAATTATTTTCAATTTGAAATTTTTAATTATGAGATGATGTTTGTCCATGGTCGTTAGTAAAATAATAAAAAATAGGTTACTTGATCTCTAAAAGGTTGATAATCTTGTGGCACATGATTATTGTCACTTCAGATTGGTATTCACTACGAGTGTTCAATTGTATACTATTCCTTGAGGCCCAATAATCAATTAATTATCGCCCCAAACATATTAATCTTAATATAATAAAAAAATAAAATTCATGGAAAAGGTATATTGTGTACAAAAAAATTGTACATGTTCAAACTGGATATTTGGTACATAACATGCTCATTTTGGTCATGGCCTGTAAATTTACTGCTACTTTCCGATAATTGTAATTGAAAATATTTAGTGTTACCAAATTAATGCCCACTAAGATATAATCGAAACTAATTAATTCAAGATTTATCAAAAGCCAACTCACTAGAATTGGAATCTTTCTGGTCGTCTGATTCATCACAACGTTCCCTCTTTAATTTCATTCTAGCCGATCTTGATGTGCCTTCACCATTCTTCTCAACTGATTTTGATAGAAAAATGATGGAAAGAAAATAAGAATTTATGTTTTCATATATCGCTTCTTAAGGAAAAGGAAATAATTAGACCAATCAAGGACTATAACTATCAGATATCACACTGACCTATTACATTGAATGTTTACAGAATTCCCTTATTTAATTATTTCTATTTTTGTTCTATTGAACTTCTGTTGGCTTCCTTTTAGTGCAATAAATATACGAACATTACACCCAAGCAAACAAGCTTGATTCTGAGCAATTCTGCTAATTTATTATGGATATGTTTCTACCAAACATAAAGAAATGATAATTGAACATGATCAAACATTTTATATATGTTTCTTTTCCATCATTTATTCACTATCATGTTGATCATTAAGATCCATTGAAGCAAAAAGTAACCTACTCATTGAAAATAAAAAATCATTCACAGTAATTAAATAGAACCATTACTTTTACCTTTTTTTGTCTTCATGCGAGTATCCTTAAAGTCATCCTCAGAAGATTCAGAGCTATCAGTTGAGGATGTCGATATTTTCTCAGAAGATTCAGAAGTATGTTCTGCACTCTCACTTAATTCTTGAGCTTCCATTTCAGTTTCGGTTTCTGTCTCCATTTTTCTTGCGAAGTACGATTTGATATTTGCACAGCCATTTGACCCCAAGATTAAGACGTCAAAGGAGAAATTACCACTATATTCGTAAAATAAAATGTCTTCTTGGCCTATCTGATTAGCAGTAACAAAATCCCTCCAACCGGATTGAAGAACAAATCTTCCATTTGATTTGACTAGTTTGGCATGCCAAGTATTTCCACTAGGACCCTTGAGTTTCACAGTTTCATGGATGTGTCCCTTTAAAACTTCGGCGATAATACTTGGCAGAGTCTGTACAGACAAGAGCAAAAGGTACTTTGTAATGTTGCATTGGAAGAAAATATTTGTAATTTTTCAAATATTTGCATAAAAATTGAAAAATAAAAATCATCACCCCTTGCTGTCCTCTCTTCATTCAAGAAAAAACCAAGGATATTTTTTAAACGATAAAAATAAGAAGTATAAGAAAATTAACAACCAGGAAATGTAGAATGAACAAACCTAGTTTTGTTTAATACACATGATATTGGGAAATAAAGATTATTTCCTTTGATAACAAAAATAAATTGCACAAGAAGGATATCTTACCAAACTATGCTCGTAGAAACCCTTAATTTCTAAGTAGAACTTGTTTGGATCCACATTAGAGTGATTTCGAAAATTCTTGCAACTATGACCAATTTTCGTCATATTTTCACTTCTTCTCCTGATACACCTTGTATCGCTGATCTGTACCAAAAAATCAGAATTAAAGTCTCTTTTCCGACTATATATTTTTTTATTTTACTTCAAATTTCCCACTATATATTTTAAAAATTATAAGAAAAAGAAATAAAAAAAATATATCTTTGGTAGCAAAAATGTCTATTAGGTTAATAACTAACCCAACCAAAGATTCCATTTCTGGAGTTTCATACCAATATTTTGGATTTTAGTTCGTTGCTCTAAATAAAACTGAATGTGCATACATTTTTACTGAAAGTGAAGAAAAAAAACAAATAAAGGAAAATCAAGATTCACTTCAATCTCTAGAGCTATGCAAACTTGCAACCAGTGGGTGGGATCGCCTGGAATCTGATCGGCAAAAAAAACAAATCGCAGCAACCACAGAAGGGATGCTTGTATTGAACAGTCTCTCACACTCCACTCTGTTCTTCTCTCGAAAATCAAAATGGTTTGGTATCTCTTCAGTTGGCACCAATTATTGTTCGGAAATTTTGAAAAGACCCCCTAACATTTATAAATAAATACAGAATCTATTACTTTTTAAATTACTAAAAAATCCCTGTAAAGTTAATTAATATTTTATCCAACATGCACTTTTGCATCCATGGTTGAGTTATATTTATTTTTAAATGATCATTTACCCTTATATGCTAATTAAATTAAATACTATATAATTAATAAAAATTAAATATGTATATATTTAAAATATAATTTATTTTGCTAACAATATGCTAATTATTGTTTTAAGAGAAATTCTTCAAAAATCCCCTAACTTTTTTTGATATCATCAAAAAATCCCTAACTTTTTAGATTCCTTAAAAAATCCCCTATAAAGTGAGTTGAATTATTTTTTCGCCCCTATGTTGCTATGTTTAACTTTTCCATACAAAATATTTTTAATTGACCAAAATGCCCTTATATAATTAATATTATATTTTATTTTATTCGATTAAAAATAAATAAATGAAAAATAATATTTTTAACATTTCATGATATTATCTTAAAGATATTTTATAATATTATTTTATTATATCATTTTTTGATGCATTAATTCATTTTATGATATTATATTACATAATATATTATATTATTATATAAATTATAATTTAATATTACATAAAATATTATTTTCTTCTTTATTATTTATATGATTTTATTCATATTTTAGTTTTTATTTAATATTTATATTGATGTAAAATATATTTTATTGAATAAAATTAAATATGAAATTAATTATAGAAAAGCATTTTGGTCAATTAAAAAATTTATTGGATGAAAAAGTTAAAGTTAACTTCAGGGAGTTAAAAAAATTCAATCCACATTATTGGAGGTTTTTAAAGATTTCAAAAATAATATGACCCAATCATGGATGGAAGAATGCATGTAAGGGTGTAAAAATGAAGTAACTTTATAGAATTTTTTTGTTTGAATCTAAAAAGTGAGGGGTTTGATTAAAATATTCACAAACGTTAGGGGATTTTTAAAAAAAAAATTCATTATTGTTTAGCAGATGAGGACAAAACAGGGGATTGAAGGGTCATGTTAAATTCATCAAACAAGAACACGCCACGCCAAGACACCAATGATCTGGCATCTTCTCATTGGTCTGATCATCGTGGGCCATGCTATATTTGTCCATTTGATGTTATGAAGGAATGGAAAGGGGCCTAGAATCTAAAAAGGGTCCAGAGCTAAAAGTATCAACTGTTAAGATTCTCTGTCCATATTAGATTAATAACATAGGCAATACATCTCATGTGAAGATGTTTACCATTTGAAATAGCGGTTTCCCAATTGTTAATTGTTTTTCTCAAAGTAATCAATAACATGATTATTTGAGCTCGCATTATCTACCATAATAGTGAATGCTTTTTCAATTCTTCAATCTAACAAACATTATTTCAAAGTCATACCCATTTATTTACCGTCATGACTAGAAATCGGGCAAAAGTTTAAAATATTTTTGTTTAATGACCAATTTTTATCAATAAAGTATGGGGTAAGACACATGTAATTCAATTTATTCAAGGAAGTCTATGTGTCGGTGGTTAGACATACTCTTTGGTCTTTTATGTAATTTTTTAATTTACTTTTCTCATTTACGTATAAATTAAAACAATCCCTAGTAATTATTTTTGATATGGTATTTGAAATCTTGGAGATGCAATAGATAAAAAAAATTTGAACCCCTCATTTTCGACTAAGAAAAAACATTGCTCATCTAAGATAAACATAGCGGCAAGGGCTATCCTAATGGTGACTTGATCAAACCGCGTACAACCAACGGTACCGATCTTTTCACCAATTTGGGTCGGTTTAAGGGTTAAGGTTGCTTGTGTCATATCTTCTTTTCCCGAACACTTAGTCATGTGCTTACTTAAATTTGTTGTTCCGTTTCTACTTGGGTCGGCAAAAAATTCTTTTTCACGCACTTTACATTTTGCCATTGCACGACAATCTTCATTCTTAAAGTTATTAAATTGAGTCCAAACTGCAGACCTTGGCTTTACCTGTCTCCTCTGTTTTTTATTCTTAGCGTTGGAGCTGCTAGGTTTCTCCGATTGAGTTTCGGATAAAGGTGGTTGTTCATCATTTGCCTTTGTCGATTGTGCGCCGACCTGAAGATATTCTTGCTCTGCCGTCTGAAAATAAAAAGTTACAAATTATTTTTAACAAATTTTACATTATTACAATCTTTTATAAAAAAAAATAAAATAAAGAATCTTATGCGGGCTGGACCCATATGAACCATAAGTCATGTTATTTTCAACTTTTTAGCCCCTGTAAGAGTTTTTTTTTTTTTTTTGAAATAGACCCATGTAAGAGTTGTTTGAAATATTTCTTTGTTTTGTCTTTTTTATTTTTTGAAGGAACTTGCTTAGAATTATCACTTTTATTTTGTAATGTAAATTTTATTTTATTTAATAAATCAGCCAACATTTATCTAGAGAAAAAAATATAAAATAATAAAGAATAATTCTTTTCTTTGTATGTAAAACTAAAAAAAAAATATTTTCTTTGTATGTAGAAACAAAATTAGATTATTACCTTGTCAAGAGTTAACTTCTAGTGAGCTATGCACCAAAATCAGTTCACAAAAGTCCAACTTATGCCCCAAAATCAATTCACAAGTCACAACAGTCCGAGCTTACTTACATGAGTATAAAATAAAAACTAAAGGGAAAAGCTCACTTTTGCCCCATAAACTCTTTAAAAAAATGCAACTTACTCCCCCCCCCTTAAACTATTTTTTGAGCACTTTTACCTCCTCAACTCTTCATATTGAGCACTTTTGCCCCTTACATCTATTAGGTGCCAAGTCAGTTGTTAAATGCTGATATGACACTGATGACGTGGAAAATATATTATTTTTTAATGGTGACAAGAATTTGAGTTCAAAAAAAAAAAAAATTTAACTCACCCCCAACAGAGGCCCCTTTCTCCCTTCTTTTCCCTTTATTTCTTCGTTTCTTCCTCTCTTCTTCTCTGACTTGAACTCTGCCCAACTCCACCCTCCTCCATCGAAGATCCCGCCGGTGTGGATGCTAATGATCAAATGTATCCCATTACGTGGGCCGTTGTGGATGTAGAAAATAAAGATAACTGGAGTTGATTTTTAAATTTGTTGGCGGACGATTTGGACATGCGATCAGGTTTTCAATGGGTTTTAGTTAGCGATCAACAAAAGGTAAGCGCTTTTTTATTTCTCTTGATTAAATTATTTATTAAAAATTTATTTCTAATTTATGTTTGCATTGTTTAGGGATTACGGATAGCAATCGAGCAGTACCTACCTCACGCAGAGTATCGTATGTGCGCCCGACACATATATAGCAATTGGAGCAAGAAGTATGACACTGGAAATTTGAAGAAATTATTTTAGTTGTGTGCTTGGTCATATTGCGAACCTCAATATTTAGAGAATATGGGGTTTATTCGGGATGTATCGGGTCGAAGCAGCAGATGATCTTCTAAAGACCAATCCAAAGCATTGGTGTCTCGCATATTTTAAGGATTATTATAAAGGTGCCATAGTTGATAATAATATGTCTGAATCATTTAATTTTTGGATAAAAGATTCGAGACATAAGCCGATTATAACCATGTTAGAAGAGATCAGAAAGAATGTTATGTCTCGAATAGCAAAAATCGCACATGAAGGTGAGAAGTTCGAGCATGGCATTTGCCCTAATATTTATAAAACATTAAAAGAAAATATTAACCGGAATAGAAATTGTCATTTAATTTGGAATGGTCAAGACGGTTACGAGGTAACTGAAAATGTGACCAATGAAAAAGGAGAAATCAATGAACACACATATGTGGTAGATATGAAAAATTGTAAGTGTTCTTGTAGGGTTTGGAATATTTTCGGTATCCCTTGCCCTCATGCCGTTTGTGCCATATTTAGCAAGAGAGAGGAACCGATGAATTATGTGTCCGATTGTTTCAAAAAGGAAATACACCGCGCAATTTATTCTCATTTTATGGTACCGATTGTCGGTAAGCAAGCTTGACCCAAAACAGGTCTTGATCCTCCGCTACCTTCATTCAAAAGAAAGATGTCAGGTCGACCCAAAAAACATACTCGACGTGAACAAAGTGTAGTGCCTAAACCTCCAACTTACAAAATGTCGCAGTCGGGTCAAATTGTAAGGTGTAGTGTTTGCCGCCAAGAAAGTCATAATAAATCTACTTGTCTAAAAAACAAGTAGGTATTGAATATTTATATGCAATTAGTATAGTATAATTAATTTTTTTTGTATTTATTTTAACATGTATTTATAATTTTAGGATTATAGTGAAAGATCGAAGACGTCATCTACTGGCCAATCTTCAAATCAGATGCCACATAATTAGATTGTGTTGAATGTTACGGCTTGTATGGTTTTGTGGACATTTTGCGTACTTTTATGTTTTTTGAGGACTTGTATGCATTTTATTATGTTTTGTGTAACTTATATTTTTTGAAAGATTTGTATGCATTTCATGACATTTGGTCCTTCTTTTGGAAGAATTTGTATGCATTATTTATGTTTTTTTGTTGCATGGAAGGATATGTATGAATTTTATGAGACTTGATGTATTTCTTTGTTTTTTAAACACTTGTATGCATTTGTCATTTATTGTTATCTTTTTTGTTTAATATTTTTGTGTTAGATGTGTATTATAATATCTAGTTATTTATCATTAACAATGAAATTAAAAATACAAATAGAAAAATCATTAATAATTCATATGAAACAATATTTCGACATTTACATTAAAAGTTAAACAATATTAAAATACATTGAAACAACATTTGGAAAAACCTTAAAAAAATAGGAGCCTATTTATACCTAAAAAAATAATCATAAATCATAAACCACAAAACCTAAATCATAAATCCTAAGATCCCTAAACCACAAACCCTAAAAACCAAAAACCCATAAACCCTAAAAACCATAATCTCAATATTCATTTTCGCATCGATCTTTTTCGTCGGTGTAACCCCTCAAAGCATCAAGAGTCTCTTCATACCTAACAAAAAGAATAAACAAATAATAAAAAAATCAATTTCAATAAATTCTAATTTACATATTTAAATAATAAAATATCATTTTATAATTTTTAAATGAAAATATCTTTCTTTTCAATTTTTCAATAATCTTCATTCTTTTCAATTTTTTCATGATTCAATTTTTTTTCATCTTGAAAAATAATCAATTTGAACCTCATTAATTTCTCCTTTGCAACTAATTCATTCGAACATATTTGCAACACATATAATCAATTTATCCAATTTTCATGAAAAATCTAACAAATATTGAGCAACAATTTAGCCAATTTATGTAACAATTTAGTTAATTAATGCTTGTAGGAAGAAAAAAACAACTAAAATAAACAAAAAAATCTCAACAAAATAAGAAATTGAAATTAGAGATTTAGTATAAAGAGAAAAGATGGTGAATAAAAGAGCTAACCTCACAAAGAGGGGAGAAAGAAAGAGAGCTATGTGGGATTTTTTTTGCGGTTCGTGATTGGGGATATCAGCGCCGGCCGGAGTTTGGGCGGCGCCGGCCAGAGCATGGACAGCGGAGGGTGGGTTGGGCGGACTTCTTCAAGTCAGTCATAGAAGAAGAGAGGAAGAAACGAAGAGAGAGAGGAACGACAGAAAGGGAAGAGAAGGGAGAAAGGGGCGTCTGTTGGACTTTTTTTTTGAAATGGCCAAAAAAAAAAAATTAATTAAGGGAATGGCCAAGTTTTAAAAATATTTGCAAAAGTAGTCATTTCGCCCAGCCACCGGGCGAAACACGAGTGCGAATCACGTTACGAGCGAAACAAAGCTTTTTAGTATCGGTTTTTATAAATAACCGTTACAGAATAAACAATTTAGTATCGGTTTTTTAAAATAACCGTTACAGAATAAAACACTTTTAGTATCGGATTTTGGAAATAACCGTTACAGAATAAGAATTTTAGTATCGGTTTTTATAAATAACCGTTACAAAATGAATACTTTTAGTATCGGTTTTTATAAATAACCGTTACAGAATAAACACTTTTAGTATCGGTTTTTATAAATAACCGTTACGGAATGAACACTTTTAGTATCGGTTTTTATAAATAACCGTTACTAGATCGGTCTTTCGCCGGTTCTTTGGGCGAAACATCTTTGTAAACTTTTAAAAACAAATCACTTAATAAATAAATGCATAGCATACATTTGATTTTTTAAACTTTTAAAAAATAAAACTATAAATAATATACTAAAAAATATATCTATAACAAAAAAAATATAAATAAATAATCCTAAACAAGAAAAATAATTTATAAAATAAATATATACATTACCTAAACTACAAAAATTAATTTCAAAAATAAATAATTTCAAAAATAAATATGTACCTAAACTAGAGAAAATATTACAAATTTGCTTGTAATAATTATATTTTCTTCTTCTTCTTCTTTTTCTAACAATATTAACAAAAAAAAAATTTCGAAGGATTTTCATAGCATACATTTTTTTTGCTATTATATAGAGCTGTTTCGCCCGGTGGGCGGCGAAAGACCGATCCGTAACGGTTATTTATAAAAACCGATACTAAAAGTGTTCATTCCGTAACGGTTATTTATAAAAACCGATACTAAAAGTGTTGATTACGTAACGGTTATTTATAAAAACCGATACTAAAGTATTCTTTACGTAACGGTTATTTATAAAAACCGATACTAAAATTCTTCATTCTCGTAACGGTTATTTCCAAAATCCGATACTAAAAGTGTTTTATTCTCGTAACGGTTATTTTAAAAAACCGATACTAAATTGTTTATTCTCGTAACGGTTATTTATAAAAACCGATACTAAAAAGCTTTGTTTCGCCCAACCGCTCGGGCGAAACAGGTTTTATTAAGTAAATTCGCTCGTAACGTGATTTCCTCTGTTTCGCCCAGATACGCAAAAACCGCTCGTGTTTCGCCCGGTGGCCGGGCGAAATGGCTACTTTTGCAAATATTTTTAAAACTTGGCCATTCCCTTAATTATTTTTTTTTTTTGGCCATTTCAAAAAAAAAGTCCGTCTGTTGGGGGTGAGTTAAAGTTTTTTTATTTATTTTGAACTCAAATCCTTGTCGTATGTTGCACATAACACTTCAAAAATCCGGCCTTTTGTCTGAGTAGGACACTTGTGTCAGACACGATGCTCCTCGAATACTTGGTTCAAAATTTAAACAATATGCCATATTACTTATTTCTGGGTCCAACTCTTTTGGTTTAGTGCAATATTATAGATTAAGATCATATAAAAAATATTGTATGAGATATGAATCATAACATAGGTTTTAATCGGTTTATCCGGTTTAAACAGATTAGGCCAAACATGAACCGAACCGTGAACCGTGAACCAATAAACCTCAAATTTTGACCTGAATCGTTTGAACTGAATAGCACCGGTTTGGTTCCCGTTTAAACCATACCATTTGCCCACCCCTACCAAAATATTCGTAAATAAAAACTTAAGAGAAATTCATTTCTGGCCCACATATTCCAAATATTCAGTTAAATCCCTAAGGTCTCAATGTTCAATCAACACCTTCATATCTTTTATTTGTTTAATCAAGTCATTTCATCGTTTAAATGCTGAATGCTGACTGGACTATTAAATGGTGACATGGCAACATAATTTTGATGGCATGGCCAAAACATGCATATTTTATTTAATTGTTTCTAATCCCTAAACTGATTAATTTAACAGTATAATCCCTAAAGAACAGATACCTATCAAGCTCTCTCAATTATCCAAGTATATCTCATTCAACATTTACAAATGATACAAGCAACAATTTACAATCAAGCTCAAAGAAAAGCAAATATACACCAACATATACTTTATTCTTATATCCTTTTTTATTGTCAAAAAACAAATACAGACAGAAGTGTTTTAAGATTCCATCTGATACACCTGGTACAAATAAATAAAAAATAATCAGGTAACACTTTTCTTAATAATAAAATAACAAAAATAACCAGGTAAATATTTTTCTTAATTATAAAATAACAAAAGGCAACCAAGAAATTGTAAATTAAAACAATAAACCGAAAAAAGAAAAAAAAAAAATCTGGTCCGTACCAGTTGGTACCAGTCTAGTAGATATAATATAGCAAGTACCTTGATTTCTTTATTGGCGAGACCAACAAATACTTTTCCTTGCGAGAAAAGAAGACATGTTATAATTGCTTCACATTTTATTGACGCAACATCTCTTATCTCCAGTTCTGTGTCCTTACTTGACACTTCCTATTTATTTTATTTATTATTTAAAAAGAAAAAAGGAGTTACATTTCATGAATGGAAATTATACTCTGATTGAAAAATAAATTTAAAAAAGTAAATAAGGTTCCTTTGCTGTCTACATTATCAGATGGATAGAGTAATTACAATTTTATCCCTGTACTACAAATCAAAAAACTTGTACCTGCATATTTACAGTTTTATCCCTGCCACCAGTAAATATCCAGTTGTCATACAAATGAAGAGCATAAATAGCGCCAGTCTTCACTTTATCTGACCTCACTAGCATTTCATTCCTCCATATCTAATTTCAAAAACCTAAATTATTATTATTATCAATACTAATAGTATGATCTCTCCTAATTTCTTTAAAATAATATTAGATTCATATTTTAGGGAGTAGAATACAACTACTGATATTTTGAGCTTCTGGAAGGAAAAATTTGATATATATAGTTAGACCCTAGAAGCATATATGTAATACATTTTGAATTTCACAAGGATATATTTGATATTTTGAACTTTTCAATTTAACATCAAACCTTCAAATAGCCATTCTCACAAGAAGCAGCGACAAAACCATCCCCAACGCAAAGAGACAAAACCGGGGCGGCCAAACTTCCTTCATTAAAATTATTATTTCCCCCCAAAACGCATAAATTGGTGTGGTCAGTGATCCACCACAACCGAACCGTGCCGTCCCAACTGCCGCTGTACAATATTCCGTTCTGTACTGCGAGGCATGATACGGTTGACTTGTGGCCTGTCAGTGTGCATATGAGTGATTGATCCTGCGTTGAAAAGAAAAAAGGGAAGTAAAGAAGATGTGTTAGTGACGGGTAATTTCGTGTTAACCCCCCTGTAAGTTCTCAAAATAGCATCTATGCGCGTACGGAATATAAAATATATGAAATATCATGTATGCCCCAACAAAAGATACAAGACATAAGAATATCAGGTATAGCCTTCCCCTCTATATTTGCTTCAAAAGACTCAAACTATCCTTTCTAGTTTTTATTACCTTTTATTTATCCATGAATTAAGCGAAAAAGAGGGAGAATTAGGATTTTTTTTCTTGAAAATCAAGAGGAGGGGTATTGGTGATATTTCTCATGTTTGCAGGGGTATTCATGATTTTTCAAATTTTAGAGGGGTATAGCACCAAATGCTATGGTGCTATTAATACACTCATGACAACATATGTATCAAGATTCATGCAAGTATATATTTTGGTAATTAACAAAATTTATAAAGATAACAACTCTCTTATATTTTGGAGCTCATAAAATTAGCCTCTCCTCAATCTTTATGCAGATTAATTCACGTTTCATAAGAAAATTAATAACACAAATCCACTTGATGCAATCAAATCATATACACCCAATTCCCTATCTATCTAACGCATGTATGCTGTACTTACATATCAACTAAAAGTCGTGAATATCAAATTTTGAAGGGTATATACAACAATTTACCAGTAAAGACCATGCCTTTACAGACTTATCGCCACTGCCAGTATAGATATAACTGGTACCAGAAAAGGCGAGAGAGTGGACCCCACTGTACCGCCAGTCATTCTGCTCGTACCAGCTCTTATAAGGCTCTGAACAATCGGGTACCGTACCGATTTTCCACATGAAAATCCCGCTTCCAGCGTCTCCACTTACGCAAAAGGACTCATAAGGGAGGTTAATTACGAGTATTGCCATTACTCTGTGCTCGTGCCCTCTTAATGTTTGCACATGTGACAAATCCTGTGAGGGAAAAAGAGTAAAAAAGATGTGTTCAAAGTTAAACTAACTTGTTTTGTTTTTACTTATTTTTAAGAAAATTGTTATGTTTTCATTTGTATTGTTTTGTTTTTGGACCATGATTTGATTCTTGAGGCCAGATTGGAACTTGTGAGAAACCCTGTAATGAAATATAGTAAGTAAATAAATAAATAAGACAAGAATACAAATATACCTTTAAGGACCACACGTTTATTGTCTTGTCATAAGAAGAACTAAAAAGAAAATCACCTGCAAAAAGATTACAAATTCAAAACATATCTTTTACTTTCATTTTTTACGCAAAAAAAATAAAAATAAAAAAAATAATAGATATGGATAAGAGGTGCAATACCTCCAATAGCTAACCCTGAAACACAATCACGATGACCAGTAAGCGTACCAGTTCTAAAACCACTGGTACCAGTCTCTTTCAACAAACCATTCAAATTCAACAAACCATTCAAATTCTCACTCGTACCACTGGTACCAGTCTCTTTTACCAAACCATTCAAATTTTCACTCATACCACTGGGATCAGTCTCTTTTAACAAACCATTCAAATTGTCACTCGTACTACTGCTACCAATTTCCGTACCAGACAAATTTAAATTTCTCTCATTCCTAACATCTACATCTACTGAATAAAAGTTCGCAAGAAGCAAACAACAGCTCAATCCCTCTTTTGCTTTCAACAAATCATATGACGCCACATCAGCACTCCACTTTTTCATGATTAATTCTTGAAAGTATTTGAATAAATCTACAGCTTGAGGCCGTATCTTTGAGTCGTAACTCAAGCATGATTCAATCATCTCAATTAAAGCTTCAAATTCTTTACTAATGAACATATCCTTTAATTTGCCCATTATTTTTTTCTTCCAATCGTCATAAAATTCAACAAAATGTTCATTTGAATTTGAATTCTGTATTAATTTGGAAATTATTTTATCATCCCCAATTAGAATTATAATAACCAAACATGCTAAACACCAAACGTCTGAGCTGTATCCAATTAATCCATCAGCACCCAAATCTTTAGTTAATGGACCTTTTTGCAAAATATTCAACAATTCAGGCGATAATAATAATAAAACTTCAGTTTCGGATAAACTCGTAAAATCACCTTTAGTAGAAACCTCTTTTAATCTTCTACATAAAACCAAAACTCCATTTAAATCGAGTATAATATGCCCAAATTTGCCAAAAGAGAAGCAATCAGATCCAAGGCAACCTAAGGAAATCCCTTGTAAATGCAAATTACTTATAATTTCACACAATTCCATGCAGATTATTCCAGTTTGAAAGATTGATTCTTCATCGACACACTCTTTCGATGAGAAATCAAATCTTCGAACAAATTTCTCAGAAACCAAGTAAATATTTGATGTTTGTTCTTCTTTCAAATCCATCCAAAGACCGTAAATTTTACAAATACCATGTTTTATAATTGACGTGGCCTCCAAAAGAAATCTCAACTCATTTTGTGCTTCATCTCCTACAAAGAAGAAAGGAAGAAAGATCTTTCAGTGACCAGAAATTCTGAAACTCACTATTTTAATTTTCCCAATATCACTATTTGTGATGTCTAACTAGTATCTTAAATATTCATTTCTTATTAATTTAAACCCAGAAAAACATGAAATTGGTTGTCATAACAAACCTAATTTCTCAATTGCATCCATTACGCGATATACATAACTCGGCCGAAACCATTCGGATTTCTCTTCCCCAAAAGACTCAACCTTCATTTTAAAAACACCAACATTTTCCTTCTCCTTGCAAAACCAAGGGATCCCAGTACTACAAACAACCACACCACACCCAATTCCACCTCCATTCTCTTCCAACACAACCAACTTTTCCGGCAACACATAATTCTTCCAAACATCAGAAAACAATCTCTGTCTGCTCCAATTCAAAGGCGAAAACACACTAACATCAAAACCCCGCTTGGAAACTTCATCTCCACAAACCACTTTCCCTCCTTTGCCTCCATTATCCCCTATTTCTCCATGTATAAAGTGGAGGAGATCGAGGTTTCTGGGGAGGGAAGAGGGGCCGAGTTGTCGGTCGAAGGGGACGAGTTGGGTGCAGGAAGGGCAACGGAGAGAGTTGGGGAGAGAGGAGAGAGGAGGCGGCAACAAGGGGATGCAGATGTGGCAGATGGAGTGGCCGCAAGGGAGAACGCGTGGCACGAGGGACGTCGGGTGGTAAGGTTGTAGACATACCGGGCACTCAGGTACGTCGGAGTCGGAGGAAGAGGAAGGAGATGAGGTAGAATGCATCATATGGTAAAATGGTAAAAGTATCTCAGGATTCAATGTTCTTATCTTAACTATTACAATTCTAGGGGAATTTCATATTTACCCTTCCAAAACATCTAAATATCATATTTAACCCTCCTAAGATTAACCTTAAGGTCAACAGTAGAAAATCAGATTTTTTTTTTAACTGGCCAAAAAAAAAATAATAATTAAGGAAATAGCCTAGTTTTGAAAATATTTGTAAAAGTGACCATTTCGCCCAGCCACTGGGCGAAATTGAGCTAGTTTCGCCCAATCACGGGGCGAAACACGGTTTCACTCGGTGACTGGGGGCGAAACCGGCATTGTTTCACTTGTTTCGCCCAATCACTTGGGCGCGATATCTATTTTATCTTGTTTCGCCCAGCCATTGGCCGAAACAGTACTGTTCATCCCAAGAAAATTTTTTTTTTTTTTTTTTTTGCCAATTTCCAGTTCCGTTCGGTGAATTTTTTTTTATTTGACAGTAAAAATAATTCCAAATATTTTATTTATATTACCAAAGAAACAATTAGAGATGTACTCATATTATTTTTTTCTAGAATTTTACATATATAATAATGACATATAGGCCATTAAAAACTCATAATCCAACTAATTGAGTGCATTTGTTAATTGAAGAATTGTAATCTCAAATTACATTAATATTTCTTTTATTTAATTAGTACATATGTACATAAAATTTTCAAGCTTCTCATATGAAAAATATATATTATGTTCCTTATTTCTTTAATATTTTTATTTATCTCGATAATATTTTGTCGGACCAACGGACAAATTATATGTATATATTTATTAATTACATAAATAAAATATTAATGTAATTTGAGATTATAATTATTTAATTAACAAATGCACTCAATTAGTTAAATTATGAGTTTTTAATGGTCTATATGTCATTATTATATATACAAAATTCTAGAAAAAATGAGTATATCTCTAATTGCTTTTTTGATAATATAAATAAAATATTTGGAATTATTTTTACTATTAAAAAAAAATTCACCGAATGTAACAGAAAATGGCAAAAAAAAAAAAAAAAAAATTTTTTTTCTTGGGATGAACAGCACTGTTTCGCCTGTGGTGGCCGAGCGAAACAAGATGAACAAGTGCATGTTTCGCCCCAGTGGCCGGGCGAAACAGTGTAAATGATGTCGGTTCGCCCATTTACTAAGCGAAACCGTGTTTCGCCCCGTCACCGGCGAAACTAGCTCGGTTTCACCCAAGTGATCGAGCGAAATGGCCACTTCTACAAATATTTTCAAAATTAGGCTATTCCCTTAATTATTATTTTTTTTTGGCCACTTCAAAAAAAAAGTTAGAAAATCAAGCATGAACTAATTTTAGATTTTAATTCAAATAGAGATCATCCATCAAAACACACATTTTTCTTTTCTTTTTTAAAAAATTAGTAATTCTTAATCAAATATTATATTTTTTGTACTTACAACATCACATATAACTAGGATAATACTTGCGTTGTCTTTGCAAATATTTAAATTTTATTATTTATTTCGATCTAAAAAATATAAAATAACAATTATATGAAAATTCAAAATAAAATTTAAAATTTATTCATAGTACATACATAATATATAATAATTATGTGGAGTAAGTTGGCTATTTTTAATAATTAGTTTGATTTACATCATAAGATATTTTATCCATTTATCATAAATTCAAAAATATTTTTTATCACATATAATTGTATATGGACGGATAACTCTATGTAAATAAATTTTCATATGATAAATAAAATAAAATAAAATAAACGATAAATTCATAAAAAACAAAAAAGTACTAATCCACTAAATTTGGATAATTAATTTCTCAATTTAAATTTACATTATGATTTGTAAGATTAATGACTAATTATTTTTCTTATTCTCTTTGGTTTTCTTATGTTGTTATCTCTTGATATATTATAGGGTAAATTTCACCGTAGGTCACTCAACTTTCAAAAAATAATCAAATAAGTCACTCAACTTTCAATTGTCCCCTACAAGTCACTCAACTTTAAAAAAAATATCAAATAAGTCACTGAACTTTTAATTGTCCACCATAGGTCACTCAACTTTCAAAAATAACCAAAATAGGTCACCCAATTAGTTGAAAAATACAAATAAGTCATCCGATATGAGTGACCTATTTGATAATTTTTGAAAGTTGAATGACCTATTTGAACATTTTTTTGAAGTTGAGTGACCTATATGGGATAATTGAAAGTTGAGTGACTTATTTGGTCATTTTTGAAAGTTGAGTGACCTATAGGGGACAATTGAAAGTTGAGTGACCTATTTGGTCATTTTTAAAAGTTGAGTGACCTGGGGTGAAATTTACCCTATATTATATTAGAAAAAATGTCCAAGCCTTAAATCAGTTTTAGATGGAGGAAATAAGAAAAAAAGAAAATGCAGGATAACTTATTTCAATGACTTTAGTAGAAACTACATAAAATTTACTAACATATGATTAATTTTAAAAAAAAGGAAAAGAAAATAATAATTATATTTAACATGGTGTCTAAAAAATAAATATGATATTATATAGTCAGGGAAAATGATGTATACTATAAACAGAAAAATATAACATGACTCAATTTCTAGATTATATATATACTGTATGAATAAAGTGATCACCACATAGATTATTTTGAAATCTGTAAAACATTAAATAAAATAGATTATTTTGAAACTCGTAATACATTGATTAAATTGATCACATAGTTCTCAATATTTTGATAAATATTTTGATGTGTTAGTTATCACGTAATTTGAGATATAACATGAAATACTAATCCAACTAATAATGTAATGTTGTGCTAATAATTTAAATGAAAGGTTAAGATTTGGGAAAAAATATTATCGGACATCCGAGAGAAAAGTTTTGGATCTCTTAAGAATGCTCAAAGAGAAGTGAAAAATAAGGTAGGAGTTAATGAGGATATCTTTTTTCACATGTTTTTTTATAGTCCATCTTGGTATACTTTAGCAAAGAAAAAAAAAACTAGAGTCATAACAATATGAAATTCAAAATAAAGAGAAAATTCAAACAAATATATTTCAAGATTTAATAGGAGAAATAAGATATCTCATTAAGAATTATTATTTTAAAGGAAGAAATGAAAAAATATTTATGTTTTAATGAGAGAACTCTTCATATTCTATTTGTATTAAATATTTGAACACCTCCCAAGGACGCTTGTTTAAGGTCAAAATCAAAATCTCTATTCATATTCTATTTGTATAAGTAAGTGAAAAATCAAAATAATGAAAAAGTAAATCATTATGCTCCCTACTAAGAGCGCTTGTTTAAGGTCATGAGCTCGACCACCTCTTATTTTAGGTTGTCGCGGGTTCGACCAAGGCACATATAGTGTCGTCATGTTTGATTGGCTCTCCTGCAATGTAATGCTTCAATCTTTGACCATTCACTGTGAACTCCGCTCCATTATCTCCTCGAATCACCACTACTCCATGCGGATGCACCTTGCTCAGGTAGAATGGTCCGTACCATCTCGACTGGAGTTTTCTCGGTAAAAGCTGTAACCCGAAATTGAATAGCAGCACGACTTCTTCTATTCGGAAAGGTCTTCTTGACGTCATTAGCTTCCTGTCATGTCATGATTTGGTCCGTTCCTGGTACAACTCCATTGTGAAAAACCATCTTCATAAATTTCACAAACTTATAAAAAAATTATATTTTCCCTTATCAAATTATTTAGTAGAGAGTTCTGTCTAGGGGCACGTCACGACAGAGCGCGCAACCACGAGAGTTAGGTTCAGGCAATACTCTATCCCGATCTCTTTGTATCTTGATTCTTTATTTAGTTTTTATAGCATGTATTCTAACTAAACCCAACCCTACAGTGAGGTGTTAGCAGTTTTATCAATTATTTGAATTTTCATTAAGTTATTTTCTTCTATGATACGTTCTATGTAAATTAACTCTTATTTTGAATTGTGAAACACACCACCATTCTTAATACTTAGGCAAGTACACGAAGGACCGGAAGGAAAAGCCAAAAGCCAGATCCGCAGCTCAAACTTAGACCAATGAGGTACATAACTAGACGAGACATCTATGGGGAGCAATGAACGGCACAGAGCCTAAAGAATTCGCATCTTGGTCGGGCAGTTACCTGGGGTGTGGACTGTGATTCAGTGCGGAAGCTAGCTTCATGGTACAAGGGTGGATCCCCCTCACAAGTAAAAAGACTGGAATAGAAGAAAAGTAACCCAAAGGAGTGACTATGGAGATAGACGAAACCACCGAGCACTAGATCCAGAACAACCTAAACTTCACCCCCCGAGCGAGCACTGACAACATGAGTTTATTATAACGCAAGGTCATGAGAACGACCAAACTAAGTATTTGAAGTATATAAATTCGAATAGGGCCTAAAACCATCTATATACCACACATACATCAACAAGAAAAGGAGTGATCAAAATTGTCATCGTTGCCGGGGTGTCTTCAGATATTGAACTTAGTAATAGGACGAGATCAAACTGATTAATCATATCTAATCTTTTTCTATCTTCGTCTTTATATCGCAGGTAATGGAAAGTTACAACAAGGACCCTTGGAGCAATATCGACGAGTATGAAGTTTCACCTTGTCTTTAACACATGTTCCCTTACACGAGGAGAGTACACGCCGACTGCATGGATCCATAGTGGACGCTCAACGACTACGAGATTCCACCTTGTCAAGAGATCGAGGTCATTGACGCAAGGATGATATACACTGATCGCACGAACGACGAGTACGGATCTCCACCTTGTCTTCAGCCCGTGATCTCCATTGTAAAGAGGGTGCACGCCGAACAATCACTTGAAGGGTATAACCATCGCCAAGGAGGGTACGATCACGATGAGTGGTGTAACGCACCGTAACTTTTTCATTTAATTACATTAGGGGTATTGCGGTCATTTTATAAATTTCTACCTTCGTTAAAGTTGTAAGCACTACATTATCATATTTTTTATTTTAAAATATAATATAACAATTGAGTTTATACAAATGAAGTTCTATAACAATCTTATTAAGTTTTATTTGTTTAATTATTGCATCAATAAAATCAATTCAGATTGCCTTCCAACTCTGTCGTAACTTCCATAATTATGTCTAAATTATTCAGCCTAATTTCCTTTCTAATAATTCTATAATATTTGCCTTATGATTATTCTCGATACCTAATTCTGATTTATTTGATATATATTTCCATTTTATTTCAAATTCAAAACTCCCCATTTTTGCTACATTTTATTCTTTCCATTTATGTATCAAAACATAGACCAGCCAATACATTATTAAGCCTCTTATCCGTATATAAACATCTTCCTTTCTTTTGTTCTTGGTTTTTCCTGCGCCGTACAGTTTTACCTGCGCCGCATTATTTTGGCTGATAGTAAAGAGAGTCCCTTCTTCTCTTTACCTTGTTCTTATCCCTATTCAGCAAAAGAGGTTTTTCAACTTGGACCAATCACTATCGCTTCTTGTTTGACATTTCTGTTGAAGGTATCCAACTTCTACCCCTTTTCGAAATTAGTAATACACATATATTAATTACCTAGTAGTATAATAATTTAATTTACTATTGCATGATATTTGTTAATTTTGTCTATTTGGCACATATTAATCTATAATTCTGAGTATTTATTAAACATCATATTTATATAAATATGCGTTATTATTATCATGCACGACTCTTTCCATATTTCACCATGAATTACTAATGAAAACTATTTTTAGTTTATGTAAAATTATTCTATATTACTTGAATTACTTTATTTATTTAGATTTGTTATTTTGCATATTTAATGGTTTTAATATGGTCTATAATAGATTTTATTATAAGATTAGTTTCAGCCTTGTGGGTTATGGGTGCAATTTGGACACTTATATCAAATTTGGATATTAGGTACTATAAAAATTTTATATCAAATTCTGCTTCTATATTGATATATTTTATTCCCTTGAGATATGATAAATAATATATTTTGGTGGGTTGTAAAATTGATAAATAATTGAGGGTTAAATAAATTTTAATAATTGATATATGTCACAATTATGGGGACTATGTAGCCTGTAAAGTTATATTTTATATGGAAGTATTAAATAAAATAAATAAAAGAAGATAATATAAAATTATAATAAATTAATGTAAGATAAGATAAAAGAAGATATAAGATAATATGAGACAAAATAGAAAAGATGATATAATAACATATAAAAGAAGAGAAGAACAGAGAGAAGTCAGATCTGACAGAGTAAGCGCCGCATCTCAGGTAGCGATCCTGGGCGAGGTTTCGGGTATCAAGAGTATCCCGTCTAGCGATCCTGGGCACTCCCTTCCGGGTCAAGAGAATCTGGATGCGCCTAACGTTGGGGCATCTCAGGTAGCGATTCTGGGCGACCTGACGGATAGCGAGATCTCCTGTGTAGCGAGTTTAGGCATCTTGCTCAATAATTGAAAAGTAAAAGAGGAAAATGGAAGAGAAGAAGATAGAGTAATAATGTGAAAATAAGGTGAATAATTAATGAATATAAGAATTAAAGATAAACAGATTTAAAGGAGCGATTAATATGAGGAGAAGTTGAGAAACATAATGTGAAAATAAGATGAATATAAGAATTAAAGATAAACAGATTTAAAGGAGCGATTAATATGAGCAGAAGTTGTGAAACTTAAATATATGTGTGGATCTATATAAGTATGAGTCATATTATTATTATAGCAATATTTTAATTGAAAGTTAATTCGAAGGAGGCTGGGTTTCGTTTATTTTGATTGTACCTTAACTGAGTACCCCTGTACTCACCCTTTTTTTATTGTTTTATTTGTTGGCCCAGGTTAGCAGATTTATGGGAGCTTTGAGATATCTTGAGCGGCAACATATTTATCTTTATTTATTATTATGTTAAAGTACTTTATTATCTATTTTAATAAGTTATAAAATATTAAGTTGATTTGGAATAAATGATGATGTTGGAATTAATCGTTCCAATGTAAATATGCATTTCTTACTCATTTATATAAGTTTATTTAAATATGCGTTTTGTGGTCGTTTCTTACTCGTTCCAATGTTTGCTCTTTTCCACCAACGTTTTCCATCGTTTAGGGTTGGAGAAATATGTGTATGGGATATTTAAGGATTTTAGGGAGAGTTTGGCCATCTTTGTCCCATTATTTGCGTTATGGTGGTTCTTTTGGAGTTGACTTTCGAATAAGTCCTCCAATTCTTTTTTTTATGGCCTTTTCGCCTGCAAAATCACATAAGAATGTATGTATTAAGAAGTTTTAAATTAGATTTTATGAATCATGAACATTTTTCATACATTTTATATGAATTATGATTAAATTTGAGATGATAAAAATCCTAAAAATGTGTATAAAAATACACATTACAAATCCCACAACACTTAAACCAAGCTTGCCCTCAAGCGTAAATAAAATCAAGTTTTAGGGTTTTTAGAATCAGTTTAAAGCGTTTGAAAAGAGATTTACTTATTGCCATGAATGTTATATATTAATATTTGATTATTATAATAATACACGAGGGTCGATGAATAACCATTAATAATTTCAAATTCAAATTTATTTAAAATTCTCCAATCCTTCAAATACGAACCTTTTTTCCAAAAAGCAATGCTCTAATTTTGTTTTTGATACTTTCTCCCCCTAAATTTAAAATGGTGAATTTATACAAATTACCCCAAAAGTTCCAACTAACTCAACTTTCTCTTTTATAAACACGTAAAAGTTAGTATGCTATCCACTCATGTTATCAAAAGACAAGCTGCGCTTTGCACGTACAATACATCCTTCATTTTCTATTGCGGATATGTAAATTTTTTTCTTTTTCTTGGGTTTAAAAATAATTTTTCACATTTTTAAATTCTTTTTGTGAAGGGATAACTGGTTACGATTTCGGTCACTTGCCTTTAGTGCGAAAATTAGAGATGGACATATAAGTCATTAGCTATGCCATGAAAGATAGGTTGAGTTAGAAAATTTTTGCGAAACTAGTGATATTAAAAGTAAAGGTTGATTTCTCAAAAGTTTTAATCACAACATTACTTTAAAGAAAATAATTTATAATTTCATTAAAGGGGTAAGTGAAATATTTATGAATTTTCGAAATACATAATGGATTTTAAATGGATATTATAGATGGAATGAAGTGGAAAATATGGCATTCTTGACAAAGATTAAATCCTTTTGAAGTTTTTCAAATCTTTTCATCATTTTCCAAATCCTAAGTATTTTTCAGAAGTTACTTGAGAGGGCTTAGTTTTAAAATATTTGCCATTTTCAAAAACTTTTACTTCTTTTTATCTAAAACTCTTTCTTTTCTTTAAAACACATAAATTTTATTTTCAAAAATAAACAAAAAATGAAAGAAAAACAAGCAAAAATTTAAATTTTTTATGGTATTTATGAGTTTTGTTATTTTTTAGAAATTTTCAACTTTTATGAATTTTTATATTTTTTCAAGAAAACAAAACTTAGTTTTGCACAAAACTACCCCACCACACTTAAAACCTTTGTTTGTCCTCAAACAAAAAGTTCAAAATTGAGACATTGTGAAAATTGGAAAAAAATTATTGGGGTCTTGTGCAAAACTTTTCTCACCACACTTAAACTTTTGCGTAGCAAATGTTTAAGTATGAAAGAGAGTTTTGTAAAAAGAAGAAAAATAAAAAGAAAGAAAAGAATAATACGACCTGACACGACGAGTTGCCTCTCGCAACCGCACTTGTTTTACGTCTTGAGCTCGACGCATTTTTGCTCATTCGTTCGTACCTTCCCCGCTCAGGTACTCGCCGAACTCTTGCTCATCTAGCCACCTTGTGCCGTGATTTTCGTAAAATGCTTTGAGTCGATGCCCATTGACTTTGAATGTGCCATTCGTTTTACTAAAAATTTCAAAGACTCCAAAGGGCAAGATATTTGTTATTTCAGAAGGCCCTATCCACCTACTTTTCAATTTCCCGGGATGTAACCTCAACCGAGAATTGAATAACAAGACTTTATCTCTCACTTTGAATTCTTTTTGTCTAATTATCTTGTCATGGTAGGTGGCCAATTTTTCTTTATAAATTCGAGAGTTGTCGTAGGCCTCAATTCTAATTTACTCCAACTCTTGAATTTATAATTTACGCATTCCCGCGTCTTTGGGTATTCACAATTTACATTTTTAATAGCCTAGTATGCTTTATGCTCTATTTCAACGAGTAGGTGATAACTTTTACCATACACAAGTTTAAATGGTGTCATACCTATTGGTGTTTTGTATGCGGTCCGGTAGGCCCAAAGCGCATCCCCAAGCCTTTGACTCCAATACTTGCGAGATGAATTAACCACTTTCTCAAGGATTGATTTAATTTCTTTGTTTGAGATTTCGGCTTGTCCATTAGTTTGGGGATGGTAAGCGGTAGACATACGGTGTTGTACATGATAGTTTTTCAATTAGTTTTCCATGTATTTGTTATTAAAATGGGAGCCCCTATCACTTATGATAGCTTTAGGGACTTCAAAACGCTGAAAGATATTCTTTTTGAGAAACTCTATCACCGTTTTGGAGTTGACATCCCTTGTAGGAACTGCCTCCACCCATTTTGACACATAATCTACACACACCAATATGTAGAGATAACCATTTGATTGGGGAAAGGGGCCCATGAAATCTATCCCCCAAACATAAAAAAACTCACAAAACAATAAAGTTTTGAGAGGCATTTCGTCTTTGCGGGTTAGATTGCCTGTCTTTTGACAATTTTCGCAACTCTTTACAAAGGAATGAGCATCTTTGTAAAGAGTTGGCCAGTGCAAGTCACTTTGAAGCACCTTGTGGCTCGTACGTTGTCCCCCAAAATGTCCCCCACATTCCAAAGTATGACAAAAAGAAAGTACCGACCCTTTTTCGTGGTCAGGCACGCATTTGCACACCATTTGGTCAGGGCAAATCTTGTAGAGATGAGGATCCTGCCAAAAGTAATAACGGGCGTCGCTTTTTATTTTGTCCTTCTGAGCACGAGAGAGAGTGCTTGGTAGCTCCTGGGTCTCCAAATAGTTGACGACGTCGGCAAACCAAGGCGTCACACCATGGATGGCGTAAAGTTGTTCGTCGGGAAAGAGCTTGTTTATGGGAAGTATGTCCTCTTCTTTGTCGGGAGTCGGCTAATATGATCGGCCACCAAGTTGTCAGCGCCTTTCTTGTCCTGAATCTCGACGTTGAACTCTTGTAGAAGAAGTATCCATCGAAGAAGTCGAGGTTTGCACTCCTTCTTTTTCATCAAGTATTTGAGCGCCGCATGATCTGAAAATACAACAACCTTCGTCCCGACCAAATATGATCGGAACTTTTTCAATGCAAAAATAATTGCTAATAATTCTTTCTTAGTTGTTGTGTAATTTTAATGGGCTTCGTCTAGGGTCCTAGAGGTATTGTAAATAACATGAGGATCCTTACCAACATGTTGGCCCAAGACAATACCAACGCACAAGTCACTGGCATCACATATGATTTCGAAGGGAAGAATCAAGTCGGGAGGTTTGATGATTGGAGCTTCGCATAATTTCCCTTTTAGGATGTCGAATGCCTCCTTGCACGCGTCATCGAACTCGAACTTCACTTCCTTTTGGAGAAGGGGACACATGGGTTGGGCGATCTTGGAGAAATCCCGAATGAATCGCCTATAGAAACCCGCATGGCCGAGAAAGGAGCGTACGTCTTTCACATTGCGAGGATATGGAAGCGTCTTTATTACGTCAATCTTTGCCTTGTCGACCTCTAGGCCTTTTTCTGATATTAAATGCCCTAAAATAATTCCTTGGCTCACCATAAAGTGACACTTCTCAAAATTCAAGACAAGATTAGCTTCCACGTACTTTTCCATTATTAGGCCCAAATTTTAGAGACACTCGTCAAATGAGTTGTCATAAATGGAAAAGTCATCCATAAACACCTCAATAAATTTAGAAATATATTCAGAAAAAATAGAGATCATACACCTTTGAAATGTACCAGGTGCGTTGCACAACCCGAACGACATCCTTCGATAGGCGAATGTACCAAAGGGACACGTGAATGTTGTCTTCTTTTGATCGTCGGGGTCGATGGCGATTTGGAAATATCCCGAATAACCATCCAAGAAATAATAGTAGGGTCGCCCCGCTAATCTTTCGAGCATTTGATCGATGAATGGAAGAGGAAAGTGATCCTTCTTTGTCACCGCATTAAGTTTTCGATAGTCGATGCAAACTCTCCATCCATTTTGCACTCGTTTAGGCACCTTCTCTCCTTTGGCATTTTCCACAATCGTGATTCCAGTCTTCTTGGGAACTACATGGATTGGAGATACCGATTCCGAATCTGCCACCACGTAAATGATCCCCGCATCAAGAAGCTTGAGAAGCTCCTTTTTCACTACCTCCATCATAACGGGATTTAGCCTTCTTTGAGCTTCCCTCTAGGGTTTAGAGCCTTCCTCAAGTGAGATCTTATGCATACAAGTCGAAGGACTAATTCCAGGCATGTCTGCAAGGGTCCACCTAATCGCTTTCTTGTGTTGCTTGAGAACGTCGACGAGGCGATCCTCTTGACCGGGTGTTAGATTGGAGGCAATAATGACGGGTAGAGTCTCCTTAGCTACAAGATAGGCATATTTGAGATGGTCGGGTAGTGTTTTGAGCTCAAGGTCGGGTGCCGTCTCGATTGATGGAGGCATTCGTTTCCCTGAAATCTTAAGATCGCTCGAAGTTGGTCCTGAAAAAGAATAAACCTCTTCTTTCCTACAAATTTCAAGATTAGGCAAGTTTTTATGTTGTATTTCTTCCATCACTACATGAATTTTAATTGGATTTGTATCTTGTAGTAAATCATTTTCACTCACATTTTCTAATGCATTTATATTTTCTAATTCATCCCAAAAATCATCAAAATCAGAATTAAGTGAATTTAAAGAATTTAATTACTCCCCTTCGAGATGCTCTTCCACAATCTCGTCGATTTTGTCAATGACGCAGATGCTAGAGACATTATAATCGTCGGGGGTATTTGATCGTGTCAAAAATGTTGAAGGTGGTCTTCTCGTTGTCAAGCTCCATGGATAATGTGCCCAAATGGCAATCGATCCTTGTTCGAGATGTCCTTAAGAAGGGTCTTCCCAGGAGAGTGGTAGATGAGTTGGCGTTGTCTCCCATTTCGAGAATGTAGAAATCCGCAAGGAATACCAATCCCTCACCTCAACTAGCATAACTTCCGCAACACCCCAGACTGGGGCTACAGAGCGATTGGCGAATTGGACCATCACATGTGTGTCTTTAAGCTCGCCTAAACCCAAGGTCTCATAAACGGACCTAGACATCACATTGATGGAAGCGCACAAATCAAGCATACACTTTGCTAGTTGTTGGAGCCCGATGGTGCAAGGAATGACAAAGACTCTAGGATATTTTTCTTTCTGGATCACTCGTGTGTTGATGCTCATCACTGAGGGTAGGTTTATTGTTTCATTTCCTTTTAGCTTCGTCTTGTTTGTACATAGGTTCTTGAAATTTTTTGCATAAGGAGGGTGCATTCGGATCGCGTCGATGATTGAAATATTCACCTCCACTTTCTTGAACACTTCAAGAATATCCTTGTCGAGTTCATCCTTCTTGGTATTTACCGCCAAACGATGCAGAAAGGGTGCTTTTGGCGTATGAGACTTCTCTTTTGGTGCCTCTTTCTCTTTCTCTTGAACCTTTTCCTTGACACCTTTTCCTCTTTTCTTTCCCTCGTTAATATTTTCACATTCAACATATTATACCTCTTTTGTGCTCGACTCGTCCCCTTTTGGCCTTTGTACCACGACTTCCTCCTCTTCTCTTGGGAATTCCACTTGCTTCCCACGTCTCAATTGGATCGCGTTGATGGGCTTGAGATGTATAAGATCCAAACCTTGAGAAGGTAACTTGTTCCCCATTTGTCCCTTTAGCACATTAACTTCACTCGTGATTTGTTTGACTTGTTTTTCAAGGTTTTGCATTTGTCGACCTTGGGTGGCTTGACTTTGGGCAAGGGTGGTAATTTCCCCTTTTAACTCATCCTTGATGTTGTTTATAAGCGAGGTTTTCCCCGATATTTGTCCCGACATCCCTTGCATCATGGCAAGAATTTGAGCAAATTCGGGATTTGAAGATGAAGCTTGAGGGGGTGGAGGTTGAGGTGCTTGTTGTTGTTGAGGTTGGTATTGAGATTGCGCGTTAGGATGAACATAAACTCCAGGTTTTTGATAACATTGTTGCGGTTGTTGAAATTGAGGGTTGTCGCGCCAACGGAGATTAGGTTTTTTTTCCAAGGTTCATATGCGTATTGAGGGCGTTGGTAACCATCCACATAGTTCACATCCTGAAGGGTATCACATTCATCGGTTGCGTGATCCGTGCTTGCGCAAAACTCGCATGGTGTGGGTTACATTTTTGCCCCTACCGCCTTAAGCACTTTGTTGAATTTCGTCTCGAAGTTTGCCGTGATGCGGGACTCCATTGCTTTGAGATCCAATGTGCTTGTTGTGTTTACTTGCCCCAAGATTCCTTCGCAACCTAGATTTCCTTCTGCCATAGTTTCGATGAGGGTACGCACTTCGGCAGGAGTTTTATCATTGAAAGATCCACCAGCCGAACATTGGAGAAGACGGGCTTCTAGTGCATTCATCCCTTGAATAAATTGGTCAAGAAGCTAGGTCTCGGTGAGGCTATGGTTAGGGCATGATGTGTACAATCTTACGAAGCGTTCGTAGTATTCTTGAAGAGTTTCATCGCCTCGTTGTTGAATGTTTGTAATCTCCTTGCGTAATTTAGAGGTAAGTGTGCTCGGGAAATAGCGCTTAAGAAAACGCTTCTCTACATCATTGAATGTCTCGAATGGCCCACCCTGTAAATGATTAAGCCAATCCCAAGGGACAACTCCTAATGTATGAGGAAAAAGGATCAACTTAATGTTGTCCATATTGTCAGTTTTACCAAATAATGCGGTGCATTTCATATGAAATTCATCTAAATGTGCATATGGATTGTCATTTTTATGCCCTTCAAATGTTGGTAAAACACTTAACATGGATGGACTTACCTTAAATTTTGGTACTCTAGGTATAATAATGTTTCCAGGATTTTCTTGAATTTTGTATTCTAAAAATTCCCTTAATATTCTTTGTTGAGCCATTTGTACGTTTATTAAAGTTTCTTTAAATTCTTTTTCAACTTCTTGATTTTTAAAATGAGGTGAAGATGATGATGTTGGTGAAATAGATTTAGAATGAGAAATAGAAGGAGACGGAGAAACGGGTCTTGGAGTTGAAGACGGGATGTCGAGAGGTCGAATTTGAACTTCTTCTTGTGGCTGTTCTACCTTGTTTAGCTCTTCTTGTCATACTCGAGGGCCTTGCATGAAAGGAGAAGCCTCTTCTTGTCGCGTTCCTGTGCTTGACGAAGTCGCGCCTTGTTCCTCTTGATCTCTCTTAGATGCTTGTTGATGTCCTTCTTGCGAGGAGTGTGTACTTCACCTTGTGATCTCGTCTTTCTCATAAAACTTCAAAAATTCAAGAGACAAAAACACTAAAGAAAATATGAGATGGGTTAGTTAAAAGCTTGATGCAAGCTGCCTTCTCGGCAACGGCGCCATTTGTAAATCGTGGTAAAATCGTCGTTTATATTTCACACAATTTAACAAAATAATTTTTATTTTCTTATTAATCAATTTACGAGTATGAGCGGTAAATGAGTTTAGGGGTTGAACACAAGGAGGTGTGGCCTCAAGAATTAACTAATCTCAATAATTTATCTCTAGTGTAAAATCTTTTATTTCAAGGTTTATTAGGTAAATTTTCAAGTTCAATTCAACAATTTTAGTTTGTGTTTCAAAAATTCAGCACGTTACACTTTAGCATTTTAATTAGTAACTATACCAAATAAACTCCGAAAGCAACACACATTATACTGTTGGAAACTAGAAAGAGAGATCTATGATGTGGTACTTTACTGGTATTACTATTTTATTCAAGAATTTTGAGATATTTGTAGTTTAGTCCAGAACTTATTTTAGATTCAAAATCAGTTCAGCAGTAAATTCAGAAAATTATAGAAAAATCACCAGAGCTTGAAAAATCTCCAAATTTTTATAGAAATTCAATTATTAAGTTTTGGATTATTTGTTAAAATTTTGTGTAATGATGTTTTGTAGTTTGAGATTTATAATGAAAATTCAGATCTAGATTAGAAACTGGTTCTGACAGATCAGTACTCACAAAAATTGTAATATCTCCTAATCTGTTTTAACAACTACTATTTTAAAATTCATATTTGGATTCTACACTTCAAATTACTTCAAGTAGGTCTATTTTTGGATTTTTATTACTGTTTTTATATTATTTAAAAATTCAGAAGATAAGAAACATTAAATCTGGACAAAAAAGTTTAAAAACAGAAAAAACTATAATTTTGAAAAATTTATATCTCACAGATTACAGATCGGAATTGGGCAAAATTTGGATAGAAAATTATCTACTAAATGAGAACTAAATTTTAAAAATATTTATTTAATTTTTCAGATCTGAATTAGATACGAAAATAAGGCAAAAATACTGAAAAAAACAGAGAAATAACAACAGCAATACAGAAACTGGATTATGGTTTGATTTTTTATTTAAAAATAGGGATTTATATGAAATTTATGATATGTAACAATCGTTAATCACTAACTATATAATTTTTTAGATTTAGATGATGGATTTCAATCTAAGCTAAGATTTACTCAAGAAATTGACTCAAGAACTAGTTTATTCTAAAACAGTCATTTCAGAACAAAACTTGATTTAAATCAATCACAACTCCAAATTAATCACACAAAATACTAAGCTAAATATTTCAAATGATTAAAAAGCCAATAAACTTCATGTTTAATAGATCAATTGATGAAAAATACTAAACTAAGCAATTTTCCCCAATTTATTCAAAAATGTGTGTGCTTATAACTGTTCATCAAAATTCAGCGATATTACAAGATTAATAAGCAAGATTTCATGTATACAAATCACAAATTCCCTTTCCTATCTAGATCTACTCACACATATACACAAGAACAAGAATTTCACAAGATTTAATCATTATTACTACAAATTGAGTTCTAGCGATCTAAAATTTAAATCAAGCAATTAAAAGAGAATTGGATTAAACTGAGAGTTGGAGGACCAGCCGGTAGCTCCCTTGAGTCGATTTGAAGCTCCAATTGCCCCTTGATTCAAGCTAGAATCAACCGATTCGAATTTTTCCCAAATTACCCCCAAATTGCGCAATTTCGCTCAAAAACGAAAATTAGAGCTCAAGAAAGCTTGAAACTCATTAATGGTGGTTCTAGATGTTAAAGAAGATGAGTGGAGAATGGTGTTCTGAATGGTGAGGCTTGAGGGGTGTTTTAGGCTGAAATGGATTTGAGAGTCCAATGGCTTGTTTTGAATGGGGAGGAGAGTAGGGGACAAACCGAGACTTGTGATAGGCTCAAGCGGATCAGGGGGTTGTACTGATGATCTAGCCGAAATTTCGTTGAATTTGGTTGAGATTTGAGTGATTTTTGGGAGGAAGAAATTTCCCAAACTTTGGTTTTGGCAGACAGATTCAGATCAGGTCCGTGTGTGTTCATTTGTGACGAAACGGGTCAGAAAAAAAAAATGAAACGAGTCAGGTTTTTTTGGAGCTGAATCTTTGAACAAATATCCCCGATCTCCTGTGTCGCAGCGAGTCAAAATTCGTGAAATGAGTCGTGTTAGGCGAGTACAACTTCTGCCAATTTTCGTTTCTCTTCAAACAATCACTTAGAACTCTTGATTAACTGCTTTTTAGCACAAATTTCCCATAATAAAGATATTCCTCTCGTTCTTACGAATCTGTGGGGGCTTTGAATGGTGCGAAAAGGTTGAGTAAAACTCGATTTATTCCAATTTTACCAACTGCTGCCCGGTATTACCTCTAGCTCTGCCATTAATGGCCTCTCGAGCTCAAACTCGAGTTTCAGCCAACAATCTTAAAAATTATGACTTAGGCACTTTGCCTCAATCTCCCACGATTCTACACATTGAATTTTATGTTCTAATTATCTTCCATTTCCTTGAATTTCATCATTAAGCACCAGCTTGAGAAATAACTCGAAAACCACCAAAGTGGTGAGTAGAACTCATATCTCCATCCTTTTCTCGATCAAATTACCATTCCAGAGAGATACACCATGCTATTTACAAGCCTCCTATTCTGTTTTTAGCTTCTAATTTCTCATGAACCTCGAGTTTCAACAATGGCGGGAAAAACAGTTTCAAAATCTGGTTGAGTTATTTCGTCAAACAGCTTATGTGCGTGAATTCTAACTTGAATAACTCTCCCATTCCTTCATCATTCTTTGATTACTTGGTATCCATGAAAAGAGGGGAACAAGGCGAAGATAATGAAGTTGGTTTTGTACAAAAAGAAGGTGTGTGGAGGAGTTAATGAGCATATCTTTTTTCACATGTTTTTTTATAGTCCATCTTGGTATACTTTAGCAAAGAAAAAAAAAACTAGAGTCATAACAATATGAAATTCAAAATAGAGAGAAAATTCCAACAAATATATTTGAAGATTTAATAGGAGAAACAAGATATCTCATTAAGAATTATTATTTTAAAGGAAGAAATGAAAAAATATTTATGTTTTAATGAGAGAACTCTTCATATTCTATTGGTATTAAATATTTGAACACTTCCCAAGGACGCTTGTATCTTGATTCTTTATTTAGTTTTTATAGTATGTATTGTAACTAAACCCAACCCTACGGTGAGCTGTTAGTAGTTTTATCAATTATTTGAATTTTTACTAAATTATTTTCTTCTATGATATGTTCTATGTAAATTAACTTTTATTTTGAATTGTGAAACACACCACCATTCTTACTACGTAGGCAAGTACGCGAAGGACCGGAAGGAAAAGCCAAAAGCCAGATCCGCAGCTCAAACTTAGACCAATGAGATACATAACTAGACGGGACATCTATGGGGAGCAATGAACGACACAGAGCCCAAAGAATTCACATTGGTCGGGCAGTTACCTGGGGTGTGGACTGTGATTCAGTGAGGAAGCTAGCTTCATGGTACAAGGGTGGATCCCCTGACAAGCAAAAAGACTGGAATAGAAGAAAAGTAACCCAAAAGAGCGACTATGTAGATAGACGAAACCACCGAGCCCTAGATCCAGAACAACCTAAACTCCTCCCCCCCCATGCGAGCACTGACAACTCGAGTATGAACTTTTATTTTTATTTTCTTATTTTACTAAGCCAAATCCTAGTCCTACAAATACTCCTTTAGCCTCTTTCGGATTGACACCCCAGCTTATTATAACGCAAGGTCATGAGAACGACCAAGTTAAGTATTTGAGGTATATAAATTCGAATAGGGCCTAAAACCATCTATATACCACACATACATCAACAAGAAAAGGAGTGATCAAAATTGTCATCGTTGCCGGGTTGTCTTCAGATATTGAACTTAGTAATAGGACGAGATCAAACTGATTAATCATATCTAATCTTTTTCTATCTTCGTCTTTATATCATAGGTAATGGACAGTTACAACAAGGACCCTTGGAGCAATATCGACGAGTATGAAGTTTCACCTTGTCTTTAACACATGTTCCCTTACACGAGGAGAGTACACGCCGACTGCATAGATCCATAGTGCACGCTCGACGACTACGAGATTCCACCTTGTCATGAGATCGAGGTCATTGACGCAAGGATGATATACACTGATCACACGAACGACGAGTACGGATCTCCACCTTGTCTTCAGCCCGCGATCTCCTTTGTGAGGAGGGTACATGCCGAACAATCACTTGAAGGGTATAACCATCGCCAAGGAGGGTACGATCACGATGAGTGGTGTAACGCACCGTAACTTTTTCACTTAATTACATTAGGGGCATTTTAGTCATTTTATAAATTTCTACCTTCGTTAAATTTGTAAGCACTACATTATGATATTTTTTATTTTAAAATATAATATAACAACTGAGTTTATAAAAATGAAGTTCTATAGCAATCTTATTAAGTTTTATTTGTTTAATTATTGCATCAATAAAATCAATTCAGACTGCCTTCCAACTCTGTCGTAACTTCCATAATTATGTCTAAATTATTCAACCTAATATCCTTTCTAATAATTCTATAATATTTTTTCTTCTAATTATTCTCAATACCTAATTCTGATTTATTTGATATTTATTTCCATTTTATTTCAAATTCAAAACCCCCATTTTTGCTACATTTTATTCTTTCCATTTATGTATCAAAATCCTAGACCAACCAATACATTATTAGGCCTCTTATCCGTATATAAACTGTCACGACCCAAAATCATCATGCACAATACATATAGATATACATATAGAGCAATAGCAGAGTCAAAACACTACAAGCCACATCTCACCACGTAAAAGTAAAAACAATATCTACAAACTAAAAATACAACTAAAAACTACTAGATAAAAATATACACTAGTGCCGGCGCTATCTGCTACGCTCTCAAAAGAATCTACGTATGCCACCACCTCCTGCCTCAAGCGCTACCTGGAAATATTGGCTGAGCGTCAGAAGAGTCAGATAATAAAATATTATCCACTACTACAGCTACTAGCCTACTGGACTGATAAATACTACACTTCTATGAAACACTGTCACCACTTATAAGAACTACCACTTGCTACAAAAATTACTACTTTTATAATATTATAATTAGTACTACTGAAAATATACATATAAGTATATTTAAAAACTACGATAAGGTTGACAACCACACGGGACCCACTCATAGACTGCAATCTCGGATCTACTTGAGATAAGTCAGTCTGCTGCACTTTCAACCACACGAGAGTGGTGTCTCCAACTTTGCCACAGTGGAAACACGCCCCCTCTAACCACCCGAGGAGACCGTACTGTCACGTCTAACAGTTTGTAAGTTTCGGTAGCTAGCCGAAAATCACTCTCTGGTACCAGGCCCACTAAAAATGTCCGTACATGTATCTTCCTCATCCACTTGTATAAAAATAATATTTTTCTACCACTACCAATTATACCACAAGATTTACCACTGATACATATTCTACTGAAATAACTACATTTATATAATATTGAAAAATAAATAAATAAATAAATAAGTAAATAAATAAATACATAATAATCATATCTTTTAATTACTACCATTAAAACCGCCTCGGAATAAATATTCCAACGACTACAAGAATACTGAAAACGGATACTGAATGGAGAAGTTATGAATATTTTACTGAATTCAATTCGACTAATCGGACACTTCAGTCTAAAACTGACCTAATTCTACTGATAGCAACTACAATTACCTACTGAATACATAAAATAATTAAATACTCAAATACTCAGCCATGTATTTTATCTTGGCCTAAAAGCTTATTAATCCAACAATTAATTAATTGGATCATTATAAGTAGAAGGCCTAATCCATTTTAATTTAATTAAACATGGCCCAACTACAAATAACATTAATAATTAATCCAGCCCAATAACATATTTTGGCCCAAACAAATTTTTAATTATAAGCTTATTGGATATTTATTTAATGGATATTAAATCCGACCCGTATTCGACCCGTTAAGAACTGAACCCGACCCAATAACTTAAGCAACTCTTTTCTCTCTCTTTCCCTTCCGCCTCCTCCTTCCTCTTCCATTTCTTCTTCTTCTCCAAACCGAGCTTCACTCAACCTCCTCTCTCCCCATGAAAATGAGCCAATAGATGGTCGGAACGACACCAATCAGATGCCCAAACCACTCTCGGTTCATATCTCAACTCATAAAATCCATTCCCTTTCTCTCTATTCAATTTTTTATTAATCCCCAAAAGGTAGGGTTTATACTATTCTGAGTAATACTCGATTTTAATGGCAATACACACAAGTTCCTAACTCACATTGAAGGTAAATATGAGCAATTACCTCTAAAAGCTCAAGCTTTACTATTTGGGCGACCTCTTCTTGTAAACTAACTTCGGCAAAGTCGCCTTCCGATCTGAGCTCCGATCAACTCGCTCCTTCTTGGCTCTACTCCTCTCTACAGACGTAACTCTTCCCTCTCTCTCTAACCTTCTCTCTTCCTATTGAGAGGAAAGGGAAATATGATATTTGATTTTATCTTATGTTTGATTTCTGAGAGATATCCATATCCAAATATTATAATGAAATGACCATCGTTTATAACTCCACTGGCCAATTAGAAATGATATGAATATTATGGATGAAATATTTCATAGTGTGAAATGGGTCTCTCCATCTTAATACAAGTACCTCTTTGACTTTTCCACATTTTCTTTTAAATTTTATGTTATAACATTCTTCCCTCCTTAAAGAATTTCGTCCTCGAAATTTTACGTACCTGTGATACAAAGAGTTCCGGATATTTCTCCTTCACTTCTTCTTCACGTTGCCATATCGCCTCTCGAGAAGAATGATGCTGCCAACGCACTTTAACAAGCGCTATAACCTTATCTCTTAACACATGTTCCTTTCGATCTAAAATCTCTACAGGCTTCTCAACATACGTCGCATCCTCTCTCAACTCAAAAACTGGTGGCGCAAGTTCATGCAACGCATCCGGTACATATTTCCTTAACATTGAAATATGAAAAACATTATGCACACCCGCCAAACCTAGAGGTAAAGCTAGCCTAAACGCTACCGGTCCAATCTTCTCCAGTATCTCGAATGGACCTAAACGCTAGCCTAAACGATAACTTGCCTTTCTTTCCAAAACGCATAACACCTTTTGTAGGTGATATTCGCAAAAACACATGTTCTCCCTCCTCAAATTTAATTTGTCGACGCTTCTTATCTGCATAACTTTTCTGCCTACTTTGTGCGGTTAATAATTTCTGACGAATTAACTGCACCCTCTTCTCCTCTTCTTGTACCATATCTGGTCCAAGAAATTTCTTCTCACCCACCTCATACCAATTTACTGGTGATCTACACTTCCTTCCATAAAGCGCCTCGTAAGGAGCCATTCCTATACTCGTGTGATAGCTATTATTATAAACGAATTCCGCTAAGTGTAGATGTGAATCCCAACTACCTCCAAAATCTAACACGCAAGCTCGCAATAAATCTTCTAATGTCTGAATTGTTCTCTCAGATTGACCATCTGTCTGAGGATGATACGCTGAACTAAAATGCAAACGCGTACCCAGTACCTTGTGCAAACTTTTCCAAAGTGTGGAAGTAAATCGAGGATCCCGATCAGAAATGATCGAAACAGGTACTCCATGTAATCTCACAATCTCTTTCTCATACAACTCCGCCAATTTATCGAGCTTGTCGGTTTGCTTGATTGCGATAAAATGAGCCTGACTATCACCCAAATTGTATCATGGCCGCTTCTCGCTCTTGGTAACCCCGTCACAAAATCCATGGTGATATGATCCCATTTCCACTCTGGTATCTCCAGATTCTGTAATAATCCTGCAGGTCGTTTATGTTCCGCCTTTATTTGTTGACATTCTAAACACTTAGAAACAAATTCAGCTATATCTCTTTTCATTCCTTTCCACCAATAATGTTGACGCAAATCCCGATACATTTTATTACTGCCGGGATGAATTGCAAACCTTGATCTATGAGCTTCATTAAGTAATTCTTGTCTCAGCTCACGATTATCGGCTACACACAATCGCCCACGAAGTCTAACAGTATCGTCATTTGCGATCTGAAATTTTGACTTCTCGTTATGAGCCAAGTCATCACGTACCGATTGCACATAAGGATCATTCAGCTGCGCATCTTTGATTCTTGTTACCAACTCGGATTGTGCCCATATAACAGATAAAAATCCATGTGATTCCCCCGGTAAAATTTTCAGTCATAAATCACCAAGCGTTGAAATTAAATTCCATCTACGAACTGCAATATGCGCGCTATAACTTACTACATTTCTACTTAATGCGTCTGCCACCACATTCGCCTTTCCAGGATGATAATTAATACTGCAATCATAATCCTTCAAGAAATCCATCCAACGCCTTTGTCGCATATTCAGATCTTTTTGCGTAAATAAATATTTCAAACTCTTATGATCAGTAAAGATTTCAAACTTCTGACCATACAGATAATGCCTCCAAATTTTTAACGCAAAAATAACAGGAGCTAATTCTAAATCGTGCGTCGGATAATTCTTTTCATGTTCCTTTAATTGCCGCGACGCATACGCTACTACTTTGCCATTTTGCATGAATACACATCCTAAACCGCAATACGAGGCATCACTATAAACTACGAAACCATTTCCACCAGAAGGAATAACTAACACTGGTGCTCTAGTTAATCTCGCCTTTAATTCCTCAAAACTTCTTTCGCAATTTTCATCCCAAATAAATTTCATCTTCTTTTGAGTCAAGCGTGTCAGCGGTAACGCGATCTTTGAAAAACCCTCCACAAATCTTCTGTAATATCCCGCGAGACCAAGAAAACTACGTATTTCTGTCACACTACTAGGTCGTTTCCAGTTGAGAACCGCTTCTACTTTCTTTGGATCCACAGAGATACATTCACCTGATATTACATGTCCAAGAAAAGATACCTCATTAATCCAAAATTCACATTTACTTAATTTCGCATACAACTTCTCCTTTCTCAAAACCTCCAACACAAGCCTCAAATGCATCGCGTGCTCGTCTCGACTCTTCGAGTAAATCAAAATATCGTCAATAAAGACAATAACAAACCGATCTAAATACTCGTGAAAAACACGATTCATTAAATCCATAAAAGCTGCGGGTGCATTTGTTAAACCAAACGACATCACCAAATATTCATAATGACCGTATCTCATACGAAAAGCTGTCTTAGGAATATCCTGCTTCCTAATTTTTAACTGATGATAACCTGACCGAAGATCAATCTTCGAGTAAATCGTCGAGCCTTGAAGTTGATCAAACAAATCATCGATTCGCGGAAGTGGGTATTTATTCTTTACCGTAACTTGGTTACGTTGTCGGTAATCAACACAGAGTCGCAATGAACCATCCTTCTTTTTCACAAATAATACGGGTGCTCCCCAAGGTGACACACTTGGGCGAATGAAACCTTTATCGAGCCAATCTTGCAATTGCTTCTTTAATTCTTCTAACTCCTTTGGCGCCATGCGATATGGTTGTTTCGAAATAGGTGTCGTGCCAGCCATTAACTCGATTGTAAACTCGATTTCCCTATCCGGTGGTAAACAGATTAAATCATCCGGAAATACATCAGGAAAATCACGAACAACTAGTATCTCTTCAATTGTTAGTCCTTTAGATTTATCCGACTCTACTACCAATTGGTGTTGAGTACTTTTGTTGGATATGTGCGTATCGTGAATTGCCGATAAAACTACGTATTCAGTTTCTCTTGCCGCTGCAAGCTGAAATGGTGGCTGCCCTACTGGATTGAACGTAACGACCTTTCGAAAGCAATCTACTGTAGCATGATAAGAGGATAGCCAATCCATACCGAGTATGGCATCGAAATCCTGAAAATCTAGGATAACTAAATCGACTAGCAATTCTTGCTTCCTAATTTTCACCACACAACCTCTAAATACTAACTTCGCTAACAAAGAATCTCCCATTGGAGTGCCAACTAAAAGACTGCTATCCAGAGGTTCTGGACTCCTACCCAACTTTGCCACAAACAAAATAGACACAAAAGAATGCGTCGAACCAGGGTCTATCAACACACTAGCAGGAATATCGCAAATATTAACTACAGTATGGATAATCGAACCTGAAGCCTGAGCATCCTGATTGTTGAGGGCAAAGGTGCGTGCGGAAACAGGTTTCTGCTGCTGCTTCCTCTTCTGACAATTAACTGCAAGGTGTCCTGGACGATAACAATAATAACACACCGGTTGCCCAAAAGGACACGTTTTTGACCAATGGCCGGTCCTACCACAAGAAATGACAAGTAGACTGATCAAGTCGTGGCTTGACCACATCATCCCTCTTTGGTGGAAGAGTCTTCTGCTTCTTGAAACTTCTACCAGGTGACTTGAACTGTACACGTGGCGCTCTCATCTCATACTTCCCCCTCTCCAACCTCCCCTCATGCTGCCTAATCTCATCAACATCACATTCGGCCAAAACCGACTTGTCCACTGCACTCACATAACTACTACACTGTAAAGCGTGCACTCTCCCTTTTATGTCAGGACGTAACCCGCGAACAAATTTCGACACCTTTTGTGCTTCATTGCTGACATCATGCGGTGCAAACTGAGACAACTCAGTAAACTTCCTCTCATACTCCAACATAGACATATCATCCTGTGCCAAATTAGCAAACTCCTGTGCCTTTTTCTCCTGAAGTGGATATGGATAATACTGCTCGAAAAATGCACCTTTAAAACCCTTCCAATCAACAATATTACCCAATGATTGTTGCTTCATAGACCACCAATGATCCGCATTCCCTTCTAACATAAAGGTAACAAACCTCACCTTTTCCGCATCAGTCGCCTCAATCACCTCAAGTGTCTTTTCAGAATGACGAATCCACTCATACGCCTTAGTTGGATCAGTCGTACCAAAGAATGGCTTCCGACCCAACTTCTTAAACTGACTCAACCTCTCATTCATTCCACTACTAGATCCCCCACCACCACTACTACTACGACGAGCCTGAGGATGTGCTGGTTGCTGTGGCGGCTGCGAGCCTTGCTGCCTCACCAACTGAACTAATGTCCCATTCGTTCTTTGTTATTGCTCTAGTATCTCCCGAAATAAATCTAACTCAGGACGGGACCCACGTACTTCATCTCCACCACCTACAGCCGTCTCATTCCCAGGATTTGCTGAGCTTCCTGCGCCAACTGAGGCAACCTTCTTCAATTTCTGCATCGGTGGCATTTTCACTACCTAAAGTCAATTAAGACATAATTTAGAAAAATTTCTACTGTTGAATGTTAAGACATCCACAGGTCCAATAGAATCATTGCTCTGATACCAAAAGAGTTGTCACGACCCAAAATCATCATGCACAACACATATAGATATACATATAGAGCAATAGCAGAGTCAAAACAATACAAGCCACATCTCACCACGTAAAAGTAAAAATAATATCTACAAACTAAAAATACAACTAAAAACAACTAGATAGAAATATACACTAGTGCTGGCACTCTCTGCTACGCTCTCAAAAGAATCTACGTATGCCACCACCTCCTGCCTCAAGCGCTACCTGGAAATATTGGCTGAGCGTCAGAAGAGTCAGATAAAAAAATATTATCCACTACTACAGCTACTAGCCTACTGGACTGATAAATACTACACTTCTATGAAACACTGTCACCACTTATAAGAACTACCACTTGCTACAAAAATTACTACTTTTATAATATTATAATTAGTACTACTGAAAATATACATATAAGTATATTCAAAAACTACGATAAGGTTGACAACCACACGGGACCCACTCATAGACTGCAATCTCGGATCTACTTGAGATAAGTCAGTCTGCTGCACTCTCAACCATACGAGAGTGGTGTCTCCAACTTTGCCACAGTGGAAACACGCCCCCTCTAACCACCCGAGGAGACCGTATTGTCACGTCCTAACAGGTTTGTAAGTTTCGGTAGCTAGCCGAAAATCACTCTACGGTACCGGGCCCACTAAAAATGTCCGTACATGTATCTTCCTCATCCACTTGTATAAAAATAATATTTTTCTACCACTACCAATTATACCACAAGATTTACCACTGATACATATTCTACTGAAATAACTACATTTATATAATATTGAAAAATAAATAAATAAATAAATAAGTAAATAAATAAATACATAATAATCATATCTTTTAATTACTACCATTAAAACCGCCTCGGAATAAATATTCCAACGACTACAAGAACACTGAAAACGGATACTGAATGGAGAAGTTATGAATATTTTACTGAATTCAATTATACTAATTGGACACGTCAATCTAAAACTGACTTCTACTGATAGCAACTACAATTACCTACTGAATAAATAAAATAATTAAATACTCAAATACTCAGCCATGTATTTTATCTTGGCCTAAAAGCTTATTAATCCAACTATTAATTAATTGGATCATTATAAGTAGAAGGCCTAATCCATTTTAATTTAATTAAACATGGCCCAACTACAAATAACATTAATAATTAATCCAGCCCAATAACATATTTCGGCCCAAACAGATTTTAATTATAAGCTTATTGGATATTTATTTAATGGATATTAAACCCGACCCGTTAAGAACTAAACCCGACCCAATAACTTAAGCAGCTCTTTTCTCTCTCTTTCCCTTCCGCCTCCTCCTTCCTCTTCCATTTCTTCTTCTTCTCCAAACCGAGCTTCACTCAACCTCCTCTCTCCCCATGAAAATGAGCCAATAGATGGTCGGAACGCCACCAATCAGACGCCCAAACCACTCTCGGTTCATAACTCAACTCATAAAATCCATTCCCTTTCTCTCTACTCAATTTTTTATTCATCCCTAAAAGCTAGGGTTTATACTATTGCGAGTAATACTCGATTTTAATGGCAATACACACAAGTTCCTAACTCACATTGAAGGTAAATATGAGCACCTCTAAAAGCTCAAGCTTTACTATTTGGGTGACCTCTTCTTGTAAACTAACTTCGGCAAAGTCGCCTTCCGATCCGAGCTCCGATCAACTAGCCCCTTCTCGGCTCTACTCCTCTCTACAGACGTAACTCTTCCCTCTCTCTCTAACCTTCTCTCTTCCTATTGAGAGGAAAGGGAAACCTGATATTTGATTTTATCTTATGTTTGATTTTTGAGAGATATTCATATCCAAATATTATAATGAAATGACCACCGTTTATAACTCCACTGGCCAATTAGAAATGATATGAATATTATGGATGAAATATTTCATAGTGTGAAATGGGTCTCTCCATCTTAATACAAGTACCTCTTTGACTTTTCCATATTTACTTTTAAATTTTATGTTATAACAAAAACATCTTCCTTTCTTTTGTTCTTGGTTTTTCCTGCGCTGCACGGTTTTTCCTGTGCCGCTTTATTTTGGCTGATAATAAAGAGTGTCCTTTCTTCTCTTTGCCTTGTTCTCATCCCTGTTAAGCAAAAGAGGTTTTTCAACTTGGACGAATCACTATCGCTTCTTGTTTGACATTTCTGTTAAAGGTATCCAACTTCTACCCCCTTTCGAAATTAGTAATGCACATATATTAATTACCTTGTAGTATAATAATTTAATTTACTATTGCATGATATTTGTTAATTTTCTCATATGTTTATTTGGCACATATTAATCTATAATTCTGAGTATTTATTAAACATCATATTTATATAAATATGCGTTATTATTATCATGCACGACTCTTTCCATATTTCACCATGAATTACTAATGAAAACTATTTATTAGTTTATGTAAAATTATTCTATATTACTTGAAATACTTTTTTTATTTAGTTTTGTTATTTTGCATATTTAATGGTTTTAATATGGTCTATAATAGATTTTATTATAAGATTAGTTTCAGCCTTGTGGGTTATGGGTGCAATTTGGACACTTATATCAAATTCTGGATATTAGGTACTATAAAAATTTGGGAGTTGAAATATGGGAAAGGGAATTCTGGTGTTTCGTCAGAAAAGTCGGAAATTGTTTTCTGGTCCGGATCTGTCCAGATCCAGAATTCGAAAAACTAGAAAATTAAATACCAAAACTTTGTTTCATTGATACCTCTTAAACCGTACTTCTGTTTCCTACAAGTAAATAGTCGATTTTAATTGTCTTGATGCAAGGAATCTATTTATGTCATTTATGTCAGCATTTGAGTTTTTTTTTAAGAAGTGAGTGTGCATTCATAAGCATTTAGATTGGTTCTTTTGTCGTGTGTTTATCTTTGTATGTACTTGGATTGTGATCGAGGCTACTTGTAAATTATAGCCTCTGCCACCTTAGAAGACGAGCTCTAGGAAGGAGCATCTACTGACGAGGAAGCAGGAGTAGGAGTTGCAGCTGCGCAAGGTTGAGAATCTGAGTTTTTACTTGCTCATTCAGGTTAGAGAATTTTTGATTTGGTCCTCCTTTGGTCCCGTTATTAATATACTCTATTTTGCTTGATACATTCTGCTTCTATATTAATATAATTTATTCCCTTGAGATATGATAAAGAATATATTTTGGTGGGTTATAAAATTGATAAATAATTGAGGGTTAAATAAATTTTAATAATTGATATATGTCACAATTATGGGGACTATGTAGCCCGTAAAGTTATATTTTATATGGAAGTATTAAATAAAATAAATAAAAAAAAATAATATAAAATTATAATAAATTAATGTAGGATAAGATAAAAGAAGATATAAGATAATATGAGACAAAATAGAGAAGATGATATAATAATATATAAAAGAAGAGAAGAACACGGAGTAAGCGCCGCATCTCAAGTAGCGATCCTGGGTGAGGTTTCGGGTGTCAAGAGTATCCCGTGTAGCGATCTCGGGCACTATCTGCCGGGTCAAGAGAATTTTCATGCGCCTAACGTTGGGGCATCTCAGGTAGCGATCCTGGGCGACCTGATGGATAGCGAGATCTCCTGTGTAGCGAGCTTAGGCATCTTGCTCAATAATTGAAAAGTAAAAGAGAAAAATTGAAGAGAAGATGATAGAGTAATAATGTGAAAATAAGATGAATAAATTAATGAATATAAGAATTAAAGATAAACAGATTTAAAGAAGCGATTAATATGAGGAGAAGTTGAGAAACATAATGTGAAAATAAGATGAATATAAATGAATATAAGAATTAAAGGTAAACAGATTTAAAGGAGCGATTAATATGAGCAGAAGTTGAGAAACTTGAATATATATGTGTATCTATATAAGTATGAGTCATATTATTATAGCAATATTTTAATTGAAAGTTAATCCGAAGGAGGCTGGGTTTTGTTTATTTTGATTGTACCTTAACTGAGTACCCCCTGTACTCACCCTTTTTTTATTGTTTTATTTGTTGGCCCTGGATAGCAGATTTATGGGAGCTTTGGGGTATCTTGCGCGGCGACATATTTATCTTTATTTATTATTATGTTAAAGTACTTTATTATCTATTTTATTAAGTTATAAAACATTAAGTTGATTTGGAATAAATGATGATGTTAGAATTAATTACGTATTTGAAATAAAGTAAGAATTTTATTTATATGTGTGAATAAATGTGATGATGCCTTGTGGTTACGTCTATGGCGGTTATCCATTTTCAAACCCTAGATTTAGGTTTTGGGGCGTGACAAGTGGAGCAACCAACTGAATTTTGATTGGCAAGACCAAAACTGCATATGTAACAACACTCACGAGATCCTCAGCTTTACCCAAAACTAAGGCTTTTCTTACTGATGGTGTTGTGCCCTTGGCCAAAGTGTTTTTGACCTAGGTTGATGGATTGTATTAACAAACATTATATTTGTTCTAAGATATTTCAAATAATATGTGCATAAAGGCTATTTTAATATAATTAAAATATACTATGAATATGCAATTCAGCTTTATATCATCAAACTGCGTGACTTTGATAATAAAACTACAAAGTGTTATGAATGTTATTCTAAATAGTCCCTGATGATTTATAGGATATTTGTGGAGACAAATATACTTGCGGAGACAAATAAATATATATTTGTAGACAAGCTATAAATGTACACCAGTATGTTTGTTGAGCGATAATCATGTTTTATTGATCATCACTACAAGAAAAACTGAATCTAGTGACAAACAAAATCATCACAAAATGCATTAAATTTCTTCACCGATACTTATTGTGACGAATTTTTTTACCGTCACTAGTCATCACCAATACAAGTGTCACTATTGTAATAGTGACAACTTCTGAGTTCGTCACTAATATATTTCGTAATTGTGACAACTAGTATCGTAACTAAAAGTACTTATAATTGTCACGGAATCTTATTGTAACTAATTGATTTCTTAATACTGACAAAAAACTTATTACTAATATATATAAATTTTGTGGCGATGAGCATCCTCACAAATGCATGTCTTTTAGTGATGAACATTTATGACATAAACAAATTATAATAGTGAAAACAAATTTGTAACAAAAATAAGATAAATAGTATTGATAATTTTATCACACTAATATTTTTATCTCGAACTATATATTGTCACTAAAAATTTATACAGTGACGATACTTTGTCAAAGTCAGAAATAGATATTGTGACAAATAGATCCCGCTATTAAATTGGTCAAGAGTAATACTAGTATATATTATTTATAATTCACAATTACCTATTTAATTAAATAATAAAATAAATACAAGAAATGGAATAATATAACGAAAACATACTAAAATATAAATAGACAAAGTTACATCCGCATTCATAATAATTATCAGTTCCAAATACTTTTCACCATCACAATAAAAAATTAAAAAAATCGTACAAAATAATTCACAGCAATTAATGCACCACTTTTTGTTCCATAATGAAAGACGATTTGTCACTGCAATGTAGGATTGGTGTCTTTGGCCAAATGTATTTGTGCTAGGAAATTGATTATGTATTAAGACATTATTATTTATTCAATAAAGATTGTTTCTTATATATCTATGTGTATGGGTTGTGAATGTAAATTTCTTTTATCAACCATGAATGTCACTTCGGGTTCACGTTATCAGAATAAGTGATTCTGATAGTAGAACTGTGAACCAATGAATGATATTTTAAACCGTCCCTAGTGATATGTGAGATGTTTATAGAGATAAACATACTTCAAGTAAGAAGCTACATATCTACACTAGTATATTCGCAGACCGGATGATCATGTTCTGTTGATCATGGACATAGGGATGTCAAGTCTGGAATATAGGTTCTTGTTAGAGAACACATGCTGGACTGACCACACTATAAGAATATACATGTATATGTCATTAGTGATTCTCATATGAATAGTGTGCTTGTTCCTAAGACCTGAGGTCACCATGGATTCCTGCATGTGGAACTACATACTTTAGTATGATCCTACGTCATCCGTAACGGGATGATTATTAAGGACATCATTAGGTATGCACTGAATCATGACGAGGAATGTGAGTGACCAAGATGGAATTTGTTCCTCTCGACAAGAGGGAGATATCTCTTCCCCCCCCTGATGAACTACGACTGAAGGAAATGCATGGCCATGCTCAAAATGGATTAACATGTGTTGTTAATATCATTTTGTATTTATTCAGACTAATTCTCGATCAGGAAAAAGACTTTGATCAAACTCAAGGATGACATATTACCGTGCCTTGTGATCAAGACGTATATCGTAGAACAAAAGGAATAAGCAAATGTCTATTCAGATAGGTTTATGATCGCTGATCATTTCATTTAACATGGGTAGTCATGACATGAGTCTAGAGGTTACTCATGACTTAAGATCTTTAGAAGATCGTTGCCAGCGTTAAATGGAACCTACACTGTCACACAATGAATTCCATTCATACAGGATGAAAATACATCAATAACAGTTATACATGTGATGTATAAATGGGCGAAAGAATAAATCAAATATTGGATATTTGATTGTGCTGGAATTACTGTTCACGCGCAGGAATTACTGTTCACGCATAGGGATTACTGTTCACGCATTTGAACGGAACACATATGGTATGTGCTGATTTGCTCGGCGGACAAGCGTCATTTATATGGAAACGATGGTCTGTTCGAAGCAGGAATTACTGTTCACGCGGCAGGCAGGATTTGTTTCCTTAACGAAAGTTGTTATTCTTTCACCCCTCTCTCTAGTATAAATAAAGGGGTAGCCCCCTTCTATTCGACACACAATTCAGAAGCCTTAGAGGCCGTCTATTACATAGAAAAGAGACAGAAAGTTTTGACAGATTTTCGGAAAGTATTTTCGGACTTGTCTAGCCAAGTCCGGCAATTCCGTACGTCTGAAGTTCGTGTGGATACGAGTAGAGGTTCTCTATCTTGGGAACTTGCAAGTGATCGATCTTCATCCCTAGGAGAAGTAAGGAGGTCGCGAGTCGAGCTTCAGGAAGGAGAAGATTGCAAGTCAGAAAAGTTCAGACCTACATCCGTTCTTCGTCTCGCAGATTTGGAAGATCCGAGGTATATATTTTAGTAGTTAATCTGGTACTTTTATTCCCTTAACATAGATCCTAGGGCAGATTAAATCCATAGGTTCCGTTGCGCATGTAACGTACATGGCTGCGGATTTCCCAACAGTGGCATCAGAGCATTCGTTAAGGAAATAGTCGTCGATTATGTATTTAAAATTTAGTAAATTCTAGTATAATAAATTTTAGGGTTTTGAAAATATTCTTTCAAAACATCACGGAAATAGTTTCTAAGACTATAATATTGGATATAATGATTATATAGAGCTTCGAAAATTAGTTTTTCGAAATCTGTTTTGGAAACGGGAATAAAACAAAGGAAAAATGAATTTTCCTGTAAGTCTCCGTACCCAACGGAATAGTTCCGTTGAGAACGGAATAGTTCCTTGTGAACGGAATAGTCCGTTGAGAACGGAGTAGAGCCGGAAATTCATGTTTTTGTCAACGGCGGTTCCGTTGAGAACGGAATAGTTCCGTTCCCAACGGAATAAGGCTGACTTTGCGAGAAATCCAAATTTTTGTTATACATGGAATTTAAATATACAAATATGGTAGGAGCTTTAGATCTGTGATTGTTCTGCGATGTAATCTTGTGTGTCAATACTTGTAATTTTATTTAATATCTATTGCAACCAGTGAGTTGTCCAAAGTGGGAGATTGATGGTGTTATGCCCTAGGCCAAAGTGTTTGTGACCTAGATGATGGATTGTAATAACAAACATAATATTTATTCTAAGATATTTCAATTAATATGTGCGTATAGGTTATTTTAATATAATTAAAATAGACCATGAATATGCAATTCAGCTTTATGTCATCCAAATGCGTGACTTTGACAGTAAAACTATAAAGTATTATGAATGCTATTCTAAATCGTCCCTGGTCATTTATAGGATATTTGTGGAGACAAATATGCTTGCAGATACATATAAATATATATTTATATACAAGCTATAAATGTACACCAGTTTATTAGTTGACTAATGATTATGTTTTACTAATCATGGATAAATAGTTATCAAGTCATTAACATAGGTATATGTTAGAGACCATATACTGGACTGACCCGCCTTAAGAATGCTGCATGTTTTATGTCATTAGTGATTCTTGTAACATAAAGTATTTATAGTCCTTTGACCTAAGATTGTCTCAGTTCCCAACATGAGTAATTTTATACTTTAACATAATCTAACACTGCCTTTAACCGGGTAGTCATAACGGTTATGATTAGGTATATAATGAATCATGTAGAGGGATGAGTGCAATCAAGACGGGATTTGTTCCTCTCATAAATGAGAGAGATATCTTTAGGCCTCTTGATGAATTGAACTGAAGAAATATATGGCCATACTCAGATGAATTAATAAGAGTTATTAATGTCATTTGTTCTTGTTCAGTTTAATTTGGGATCAAGAAATATTAATCGATTAATATAAGGATGACATATTACATGCCTTATGATCGATATAGATATTGCGTGACAAAGGGACTAAATACGTGATTGTTGATTAGGTAAATCGGATCACTGATATTCACTTAAATTGGGTAGTCATGATGGCTTGCTAGAGTCCGCTCATGATTTATAGACTGTAAAGTCTATTGCCAACATTAAGTGAACCTACAGGGTCACACACACAAAGAACAAACTGAAACGGGTGCAAAAAAACCTAGCGACTTATATGATGAGTTGCATAAGAATGTCACAAAATATATTGTCATCTTATGTGATAAGATGTGATATATATGTATATAAACACTATAAGCACAAAAGATCATATAATCTAGAAGAGTCTAGATGATGGCATATGGATAATGATGAGTGATGTCATACACATCTTTTAGTGTGAAGAGACATGACTCTTCACCTCTATATAAGGACATAGAGGCTCCAAATTCACAATACAACATATCATTCTTTCTCTCATTATTTCTCATTCTCTTTTTGGAGACAAAAGAGAGAAAAATATCATTTCTCATTTGTGTGACAAAATTACGAAAGGGTGCTTTCCTTTTTGTATAACTACGAAAGGGTGCCTTCTTTTGTATGACAAAATGAAAGGGTGCGATTATATGAGAGGAATTATATACATCTTTTGTGAGATAAAATAAGAAGAAGAAAAAAAGTTTTCTTATGCAAGAGGAGAACAAGCTACTAGCATATATATTGTTCTTCTTCCCGTTTTAAGAAGTTTGTTCGTGTGGACACTGGTAGAGGCGTTCGTACTTTCGGCGCTTGTGATCTATTCGGCCTAAGAAGATGAGAATGGTTTGTTGAGAGTTTTGGTGGAGACCGATTGTGTGTGCGGTAGATGACTTCCGCAGGATCCGACCTAGACGGCCTAGACGTAAAATCGGTTAGGACGGCAACCGGTTTAGAGGCGCATGGACAATATGCATGGTTTGACCGTCACAGATTAAGCGTAATCCGAAAGGTATCTTTAAGATTTATTTCTTTGATTTAACCGATACGCACGGATCCTCGGATTGGTTTTGGACGAAATTTTTGTTTTCCGCTGCGTTGTGCACGTCCGAAACCCAACAGTGGTATCAGAGCGACGTGCGTATTTCGGTTAAATTGAGTCGGTATATATGTGATATATACTATTTACATACTATTTATAATTATAAGGCTTGCATATAGAGTATTCAAGTGTTGAATATTCTTAATAGAAAAGATGCGATTAATGGATATGATCCAAGAGTTGCATCCAAAGAATGCGACCAATGGATATGACCAAAGGATGTGATCCAAAAGTTATGTCCAAGAGATGGGATCAGAAGATGCGATGAATAGATGTGATCCAGAAGTTGTATCCAAAATATGCCGCCAAGGGATACGATCCAAAGGTTGCGTCCAAGTGTTGCATCCAAGAGTTGCGACCAGGAAATATGATCCAAAGGTCATGACCAATGATTGCGTCTAAACGGTGCAACCAAGGAAAGCGACCCAAAAGTTGAGTCCAAGAGTTGCGACTAAAGGGTGCGACTAACGGGTGTGACCAAGGGATGCGATTCAAATGTCACATCCAAAAGACACGATGAAAGGTTGCGACCAACGGATGCGATCCAAGGGTGCGACCAAAAGGTGCGACTAACGGGTGTGACCAAGGGATGCGATTCAAATGTCACATCCAAAAGACACGATGAAAGGTTGCGACCAACGGATGCGACCAAAGGGTGCGACCAAAAGGTGCGACTAACGGGTGTGACCAAGGAATGCGATTCAAATGTCACATCCAAAAGACGCGACGAAAGGTTGCGACCAACGGATGCGACCAAAGGGTGCGACTAAAGGGTGCGACCAATAGATGCGATCCAAATGTCAAGTCCATAAGGTTAGGTGCGATCAAAGGGTGCGACTAAAGGGTGTGACCAACGGATGCGATCCAAATGTCCCGTCCATAAGGTTGCGATGAATGGGTGCGACAAAAAGGTGCGACTAAAGGGTGTGACCAATGGATGCGATCCAAATGTCACGTCCATAAGGTTGCGACGAATGGGTGCGACCAAAGGGTGCGACTAAAGGGTGTGACCAATGGATATGATCCAAATATCAGGTTGTGACTAACGGTTGCGACCAAGAGGTGCGACCAACGGGTGTAATCGACATGCGCAACTAAGAGGTATGACCGAAAAGGTGCAATCGCAAGAGTTACGACCTCTTGAATAGTTGTGTCTTCATGAATGGGTGCATACCATGAATTGCCTTTTTGAAATAGTGCATGTGATGCATTATTTCATGAAAAGTTGCATGTGATGTATTGAATTCATGAAAAGATGCCTATGATGTATTAATGTGTAGAAAAATGTGTGTTGACAAAGTTGACCAAGTGTTGACCATGTTGATCCTGTTGATAGGTGACTGTTGACCCATTGTGTTGACTGTGGATTATGTTGACTGTTGATTGTATTGACTGTTAATTGTTGACAGTTGACTACACTAATTTACCCCTTGACTGTTGATCATTGGATTGGTCAAAAGTTGATCATGACCTAGTCAAAATATTGACCATTGACTGTTGACCTTGTCAAATGTTGATTGTTGACCGAGTCAAATGTTGACCAAATCAAATATTGGTTTTTAACTTGTCAGATGTAGACAATGAGGACCGTGCCCCAAATTCGCATTCATAAGCCTTATATATATATATATATATATATATATATATATATATATATATATATATATATATATATATATATATATATATTATAAATGGTTAAATAATCGAAACATAATATGATTATGTTTATATTTGATATTTTTGTTGATACGTGTTGATATAATGAAAGAGTTCATTAGGCAAAACACATCCATCATGGATATGAAGGAGTTCATCGTCCATCATGAATACATCATTAAGATGACAAGTTCATTTTTAACCACACATCATGGCGATGAAAGAGTTCATCGATTTCTATACATGGAGATAAGATTTTCATATACAATCTAAGAAAAATTTCGTGGAGATGAAATATATATTAGGAAATCTTTATGTTAGTTCATAAAGATCAAGGCTATGATATATCATCATCATTATTTTTATTCTATTGGTACATGTGATGTTCTTTGAATATTGCATAATAACATATAATATTAAATAAAATCCCTCAAAACAATGTTAAGTCATGAAGTGCCTTCCATAAGTCTAAATCTCTCGATACTCTGATCGTCCCTGCATAGGTCATGCCAAAGCTGGGTATGTAGGGACAATCTTAGGAGGAGAGAATGCGGGAAATGGGAGCCAACATAGGTCATGCCAAAGCTGAGTGTGTTGGGTACTGTTTTGCCGATGATTAGACAAGGTTTGATTTAACTGGGCTATCAAGTCGGACTTGGGCTCGGGGCATACGATAGGATATATACGTCGGGCATATGATGCTTATCCTATGTTGTTCAAGAGTTGTATGAGATACAATTGGAATTATTCCTACCTAAATAAGTTAACTTCTGGGCGATGAGCCAAAGCTCACTTAGGACTTAATTGAAATATGGATCTTGTCTCACTATGAAACTTCATGGATTGAAAGTTTTTGAATCAATGCGATTGAGGGGTATTGATTTGATTAAAAATAGTGGGAGCCATTATATGAAATATTTTAAGAATAATAGTCTTTGCATATTATTCAAATCGAATAGTATATCTATTTATGTCTCACAATAGGTCCTTGAGAAGGACAGATAACATAAGATGCTAATAATTGTTAACATGAACATGGACAAGTATTGTCATTAATGTTCTCGTGCTTAAAAGGAACGTAAAAAGTACTCCCAAAGATAAGGGCAAGATGTTGCCGAGGCTTCGGCCTTAGGTAAGAAATTAGTATCTTTTGCAGTGAATCGGTTCATTGAAAGAAACCATAATTTCTCAAGAAGATATGAAAGAGGGAATGAAAGGATAGTGTGACTATCGCTTCAAGTATTTTTGTTATAGAAATTTACTTGTCTATTTCATATCATGTGTATTAGATACACGATGTGAATCACACATTTGTGAAAATGTGCTGACAAAGTTATAGACTATTGAGTTAATATAATGTTAACATATGAGTGACAAATGTAGCAAAATTTGTTGCATTTTCTCAAGTAACTCATTTATTTACATTGTCTTTTTGGACTTATCGCCGACATAAATAATTGTTATTTAGTGTCGACAATAAATTTTGTATTATCTATAGTTCGAGTTTATCTATGAATGGTTATTAATTTATTATTGAAAATAATAATTTCACCATTCACAAATGTCAATTTTCTCTGGAAATGTTCCAATAGGAAAAATTACCTTTTGTGTTATATCGAACAAGATAATTATAAGTCTATCTATAACATTAATATTAAGAATTTAAATCTAGCATTGTCGCTTGGTCTACTTAAATAACATGAACATTTATTAAATCCATTAAGATGGATTTTCAAATTCATTTGATTTTGAATCATTTGAGACATGTGTAACTTATTTATTAGACAAGATGACATAAACGTCTTTCACAAAGTAAGGTGAAAGCAAGTTACTTATTGGCTCTCATACATAGTGATGTATATTCATCATTGAGTGAAGGTACTAGAGAAAACTACTTCATCACTTTATTGAACCAATAAATTTGAATATTTTGAAAAGTTCAAAACTTTCAAATAATGAAGTAGACAATAAACTTGGCTTTGAAAAATCAAATTTCTTCGATGAGATCGACGAGTCGAGAACCAAGTGTTTGATGATCATGATAATGATATAGAACTTTATTAGATATAGTTCGATTATCATGAGTCAAATATATCTTCTATTTCTTTCGGGGTTACGCTCTTATTGCGTTCATACTGAATATAATTACATCTAAAGCAGTTCTAAAAGAATCCATATGCGATATGGACTGGTAGGTGTATCAAATTATCTTTTATCAAGATTTGAGGATATGATACTTAATTGAAGCATCATGCATCTAATCGGATTAGTGCTTATTATGGAATATCCTAAGAAAAGTAAAGGATATTACTTCTATAAGTAATATGAGAACAATGTGTTTGTTACTCGAAAATTATATCTCTTTGGAAGAAGTGTTTCCAAAAGAATTAGTGGGAGTAAATTTGAAAAGTTCAAATTCCACATACTAACAGTAATGCTCGGATGGAAATTAATTCAGATTTCAACTAGTGATTGAGTCTGCAATTAATCAACTAGACTCTCAAGATGTTGAAGAGTCTGAGTATATAACATAAGTGTATTCATGTAGATCTATTAGAATTTATCGCAGGCCCGAAAAATATAGATTTTTCGTGTCTAATGATAAAAATTTCATACTCATAGATGATGAGTCCAAATTCTACTAATAGACTATGATAAGTCAAGACTCTAATGGTTAGAGACTTTGAAAGTTGAGATGTAATCCATGTCAGACAATCAAGTTTTGAATTCGATTGATCCATCAAATGGAAATATGGTTTTAAAAGAAAGACCGACATGGATAATGTGCAAACATATAATGCATGATTTGTGGTTAAGTTAAACTCATAGTATAGACTATGATAATATTTTTCCAAGTCATCATGCTTATGTATTTCAGAATTTTCTTGGGCATATGTTCATAGTATGACTATAAAAGATGTCAAGTAGATGTCAAGACGTTGTTTCTTAATAGAAACATATGAAAGTGTGTATATGATACAACTTGAGAGTTTTGTCTATCCTAAAATTTTTGGAAAGAGTTTGCAAGTTGCACAAATTCATTTATGAATTAAAGCAAATATCTCTAAGTGAATATTTATTATTTGATGAAATAACCAAACAGTTTGGTTTTATCAAAAATTAAAGATAAATCTTATGTTGACAAGAAATTCAGTGGGAACATAATTACATATGATGTGAATTAAGTGTAACAAGCACACATAAGTTTGATCTTAGTGAAAGTCACTAAATAATAATCAAGAGTATGATTATATACTTGAGAAGGATAAAGTATTCTTCTTAGATTATGGTGGACATAAAAATATGCAAAGTATTTGCATATGACAATGTTTGATAATCCATTTAAGAACCCAATCCCTTAAATGAGGTCAACTGGTGTGTGATACCTCATAGATCAATGCGTATGAGATACTTGGTTGATTTGGCCTAGTGCAAGTGGGAGATTGATGGTGTTATGCCCTAGGCCAAAGTGTTTGTGACCTAGATGATGGATTGTAATAACAAACATAATATTTATTCTAAGATATTTCATATAATATATGCGTATAGGTTATTTTAATATAATTAAAATAGACCATGAATATGCAATTCAGCTTTATGTCATCCAAGTGCGTGACTTTGATAGTAAAACTATAAAGTGTTATGAATGCTATTCTAAATCGTCCCTGGTCATTTGCAGGATATTTGTGGAGACAAATATACTTGCAGATACATATAAATATATATTTATATACAAGCTATAAATGTACACCAGTATATTAGTTGACTAATGATTATGTTTTACTAATCATGAATAAATAGTTATCAAGTCATTAACATAGGTATATGTTAGAGACCATATACTGGACTGACCCGCCATAAGAATGCTGCATGTTTTATGTCATTAGTGATTCTTGTAACATAAAGTATTTATAGTCCTTTGACCTGAGATTGTCTCGGTTCCCAACATGAGTAATTTTATACTTTAACATAATCTAACACTGCCTTTAACCGGGTAGTCATAACGGTTATGATTAGGTATATAATGAATCATGTAGAGGGATGAGTGCAATCAAGACGGGATTTGTCCCTCTCATAAATGAGAGAGATATCTTTAGGCCTCTTGATGAATTGAACTGAAGAAATGTATGGCCATACTCATATGAATTAATAAGAGTTATTAATGTCATTTGTTCTTGTTCAGTTTAATTTGGGATCAAGAAATATTAATCGATTAATATAAGGATGACATATTACATGCCTTATGATCGATATAGATATCGCGTGACAAAGGGACTAAATACGTGATTGTTGATTCGGTAAATCGGATCACTGATATTCACTTAAATTGGGTAGTCATGATGGCTTGCTAGAGTCCGCTCATGATTTATAGATTGTTAAGTCTATTGCCAACATTAAGTGAACCTACAGGGTCACACACACAAAGAACAAACTGAAACGGGCGCAAAAAATCCTAGCGACTTATATGATGAGTTGCATAAGAATGTCACAAAATATATTGTCATCTTATGTGATAAGATGTGATATATATATATATAAAGACTATAAGCACAAAAGATCATATAATCTAGAAGAGTATAGATGATGGCATATGGATAATGATGAGTGATGTCATACACATCTTTTAGTGTGAAGAGACATGACTCTTCACCTCTATATAAGGACATAGATGGCTCCAAATTCACATTACAACATATCATTCTTTCTCTCATTATTTCTCATTCTCTTTTGTGAGACAAAAGAGAGAAAAATATCCTTTCTCATTTGTGTGACAAAATTACGAAAGGGTGCTTTCCTTTTTGTATAACTACGAAAGGGTGCCTTCTTTTGTATGACAAAATGAAAGAGTGCGATTATATGAGAGGAATTATATACATCTTTTGTGAGATAAAATAAGAAGAAGAAAAAAAGTTTTCTTATGCAAGAGGAGAACAAGCTACTAGCATATATATTGTTCTTCTTCCCGTTTTAAGAAGTTTGTTCGTGTGGACACTGGTAGAGGCGTTCGTACTTTCGGCGCTTGTGATCTATTCGGCCTAAGAAGATGAGAATGGTTTGTTGAGAGTATTGGTGGAGACCGATTGTGTGTGGTAGATGACTTCCACACGATCCGGCCTAGACGGACGTAAAATCGGTTAGGACGGTAACCAGTTTAGAGGCGCATGGACAATATGGATGGTTTGAGCGTCACGGATTAAGCGTAATCCGAAAGGTATCTTTAAGATTTATTTCTTTGATTTAACCGATACGCACGGATCCTCGAATTGGTTTTGGAAGAAGTTTTTATTTTCCGCTGCGTTGTGCACGTCCGAAACCCAACACATGGGTCATGCCAAAGCTGAGTGTGCTGGACTCTATTTCGAATCATACATGGTTAGACTTAACTGAGCAAGCAGGTCGGACTTGGGCTCAGGACACAAGATGGAATAATACACTGGGTATATGATGCTCATTCCATAAAAGAAAAGAGTTGTATACGATACAATTAGAAGTGTTCCTACCTAAATAGTTGTGTATTGAGGATTGCGCCAAAGTAACTTAATAGTCAATGAAATACGGATCTTGACTCACTATGAAACCGCATTCATTTGAAGTTTCCGAATCAATACTACTGAAGGTGGTTGATTTGTTGAAAAATAGTGGGAGTACAATATAATAAATACCAAAACAAAACAACCCCAATGAATAAATAATAATGACACTTTACATTTTAACTTGTAGAATAATGGTAAATAATAATTCAACTGGGTTGAATTTGTGATCTATCCTTGAGAAGGATAAGCTCAATGGGTCTAACTTCCTTGATTGGTTTAGAAATCTGAGAATTATTCTCAAGGTTGACAATAAATTCTATGTCATAGAAGAGGCTTACCCAGAGGAACCAGAACATGGAGCCACAAGGGCTGCCCGAGATGTGTATGCCAAATACGTCAAGGACGACACGGAGATTGCTTGTCTCATGCTAGAGACCATGACCTCCGAGCTTCAGAAGCAACTGGAGGACATGGGTGCTTACGATATGATCTTACTCTCAAGTAAATGTTCCAAGAGCAGGCTAGAGTTGAGCGCTACAAAGCGACCGTCTCTCTGACTGACACGAAGATGGCTGAAGGTTCATCTGTGAGTGCTCATGTACTCAAGATGAAGAGTTATCTTGATCAATTGGAGATGCTTGGTTCATCTATGCCTAGAGAATTGGCTGTTGTCATAATTCTCGGGTCGTTACCTCCTAGTTTTAAGCAATTCATCATGAACTATAATATGCATCAGATGGAGAACTCCATCACCAAGTTGCATGGGATGCTTAAGAATGCACAAGAAGACGTGAAGACAAATATTGTCAAAGATGTCCTAATGGTTCACAAGAAGAAGGGTAAGAAGACCGGGAACAAGAGCAAGGGTAAAGGTAAGGTGTTGCCTAAATCTAAGATCAAGAAAGACAAGGAGGGAGTTTGTTTCCATTGCAACAAGGTTGGCTATTGGAAGAGAAACTGCAAACTCTATCAGGACAAAATCAAGAAGGGTAGTGTGACTACCGCTTCAGGTATTCTTATTATTGAAACTAATTCACAGACACCTAAAAATCTTGGGTATTGGATACCGGATGTGGTACTCATATTTGTAATGATGTGCACGGACTACAAAGGAGTAGAAGATTAGCTAAGGGCGAAGTCGACCTGCGTGTGGGAAATGGAGCAAGAGTTGCTGCATTAGCCATAGGAACTTATTTATTGAGTTTGCCTAGTGGACTTGTATTAGTACTTAATAAAGATTATTTTGTACCTGCTATGAGCAGAAATATTATTTCTATTTCTAGTCTAGCTTTGGATGGTTATAAATTTGTTATTGAGAATAATAATTATTCTATCTTAAAGGATAATCTTTTTTATGGAAATGTTCTATTAGATCTTTACGTGCTAGATCTTAAGAAAGAGAATAATAAGTTCATATATAACATTAACACTAAACGATTTAAACCAAATGACTCAAATACGACATACCTCTGGCACTGTCGCTTAGGCCATATAAATGAGAAACGCATTTCTAAACTCCACTCTCATGGACTTTTAGAGTCATTTGATTTGGAATCATTTGAGACGTGCGAGTCTTGTTTACTTGGCAAGATGACTAAGAAACCCTTTACAAAAGTTGGTGAAAGGGTCAATGACATATTAGAACTCATACATACTGATGTATGTGGACCAATGAGTACGCTGGCTAGCGGTGGGTATCGGTACTTCATAACTTTCACGGACGATTTAAGTAGATATGGTTATGTCTACCTAATGAAGCACAAGTCTGAATCATTTGAAGTGTTCAAAGAATTTAAGAATGAAGTACAAAATCAACTTAGCAAGAAGTTCAAAGCACTTCGATCTGATCGAGGAGGCGAATATCTGAGTCAGGAATTTGAGAATCATCTTAGAGAATGTGGAATAGTTTCACAACTGAGTCCTCCAGGAACTCCTCAGTGGCATGGAGTGTCCGAAAGGAGGAATCAAATCTTTCTCGGGTTACGCTCTTGAGACTGCCACATTCATACTGAATAGGATTCCATCCAAAGCAGTTCAAAAGATGCCATATGAGATGTGGACGGGGAAAAGCCCCAAGTTGTCTTTTCTTAAAATTTGGGGATGTGAGACTTATGTCAAACGACAGTTTCCCGATAAACTCGGACCCAAATCTGATAAGTGCCTGTTTGTGGGATATCCTAAGAAAACTAAAGGATATTACTTTTACCACCCATCAAAGAATAAAGTATTTGTTGCTCGCAATGGAGCCTTCTTGGAAAGAGAGTTTGTCTCTATGAGAAGTAGTGGGAGCAAAGTACAACTCGAAGAAATTCGAGACCCACCTATTGAGACAGAACATATTATGGAGGAACAAAGAAGCTCTCAAGGAGTTGGTGAGCTTGAAACACAACAGACTCAACGTAAATCTAGTAGGATTCGTCATGAGCCCGAGAGATACGGATTTCTCGTGTCTAATGATAATGATGTGACATTCATAGATGATGAACCCACGTCCTGCCAAGATGCCATGAAGAGTCCCGGCTCTCAGAAATGGTTAGAGGCCATGAGTACCGAGATGCAATCCATGCAAGACAATCAAGTTTGGAACTTGATTGATCCATCCGAAGGCTTGAAGACCATCGGATGTAAGTGAGTCTATAAGAAAAAGACTGGCGTGGATGGAAAGGTACAAACATACAAAGCAAGGCTTGTGGCGAAAGGTTTCAAACAAGTTCATGGTATTGACTATGACGAAACTTTCTCACCTGTAGCTATGCTTAAATCCATCAGAATTCTATTAGCCATAGCAGCATATTATGACTATGAAATATGGAAAATGGATGTCAAAACAGCTTTCCTAAATAGAAATCTGACCGAGGACGTGAATATGATGAAACCCGAGGATTTTGTCGATCCTAAGAATTATGTTAAGGTTTGCAAGCTTCAGAAATCCATCTATGGATTGAAGCAAGCGTCTCGAAGTTGGAACCTTCGTTTTGATGAAGTCATCAAAAGTTTTGGTTTTACCAAAAGTGAAGGTTAGCCTTGTGTTTACATGAAGTTTAGTGGGAGCACGGTAGTATTCATGGTACTTTACGTAGATGACATATTTCTCATGGGAAATGACGTCCCAACATTATTGAACGTCAAGAAATGGTTGGGAGATAATTTCTCGATGAAAGACCTAGGAGAAGCCTCCTATGTTGTAGGAATCAGGATCTATAGAGATAGATCTAGAAGGCTTATAGGTCTGAGTCAAAGTACATACATAGACAAGGTCATGAAACGGTTCAGAATGCAAGAATCCAAGAAAGAATTTTTGCCCTTGTCACATGGTATTTCCCTCAGTAAGACACAGTGTCCTACAAGTGAGAAGGAACGAAGACGCATGAATAAAATCCCATATGCTTCGGCTATAGGATCTATCATGTATGTCATGATATGTACTAGATCAGATGTGTCATACTCATTGAGCGCAACAAGTAGGTTTCAGTCTAATCTAAGTGAAAGTCACTTGATAGGTGTTAAAAGAATCCTTAAGTACTTACGAAGAACTAAGGACCTGTTCCTAGTCTATGGAGGTATGGAAGACGAGCTCGTTGTAATGGGTTACAATGACGCAAGCTTCCAGACAGACTCAGACGACCTTAGATCACAATCAGGTTATTTATTTTGCCAAAATGGAGGCGCAGTGACATGGAAGAGTTCCAAGTAATGTACTATAGCAGATTCTTCAACGGAAGCAGAGTATATAGCTGCTGCAGAAGTGGCTAAAGAAGATGTTTGGATAAAGAACTTTTTGGAGGAGCTAAGAGTAGTTCCGAGCATCTCGGAACCAGTGGATCTATATTGTGACAACAATGGAGCGATCGCACAAGCAAAGGAACCGAGATCTCACCAAAAGTCCAAGCACATACTGCGACGCTTCCATCTAATTAGAGAGGTCATACAAAGGGGTGATGTTAAAATGTGTAGAGTGCCATAGGACGACAATGTCACCGATCCATTAACTAAACCACTCCCGCAAGCAAAGCATGGGGTCATGTTAGGTCTATGGGTAAGATGCTTAGAGTTGGCCTAGTGCAAGTGAGAGACTGTAGGATTAGTGCCCTAGGCCGAATGTATTTGTGCTAGGAAATGGATTATGTATTAAGACATTTTTATTTATTCAATAAAGATTATTTCTTATATATCTGTGTGTATGGGTTGTGAATTTAAATTTCTTATATCAACCATGAATATCACGTCGGGTTCACGTCATTAGAATAAGTAATTAGAACTGTGAACCAATGAATGACATTTTAAACCGTCCCTAGTGATATGTGGGATGTTTGTAGAGATAAATATACTTCAAGTAAGAAGCTACATATCTACACTAGTATATTCGCAGACCGGATGATCATGTTCTGCAGATCATGGACATAGGGATGTCAATTCTGGAATATAGGTTCGTGTTAGAGAACACGTGCTGGACTGACCACACTATGAGAATATACATGTATATTGTTGGGTTTCGGACGTGCATAACGCAGCGAAAAATAAAAATTTCGCCCAAAACCAATCCAAGGATCCGTATGTATCGGTTAAATCAAAGAAATAAATCTTAAAGATACCTTTCGGATTATGCTTAATCCGTGATGCTCAAACCATGCGTGTTGTCCAAGAACCTCTAAATCGGTTACCGTCCTAACCGATTTTACGTATGTCTAGGCCGTCTAGGTCAGATCGTGCGGAAGCCATCTACTGCACATACAATCGGTCTCCACAGAAACTCTCAACAACCCATTGTCATCTTCTTAGGCTGAATAGATCACAAGCGCCGAAAGTGCGAACGCCTCTACCGGTATCCACACGAACAAACTTCTTAAAACGAGAAGAAGAACAATATATATGCTAGTAACTTATTCTCCTCTTGCACAAGAAAACTCATTTTCTTCTTCTTATTTCATCTCACAAAAGATGTATAATTCATATCATATAATCGCACTCTTTCGTTTTTGTCATACAAAAAGAAAGCACCCTTTCATAATTTTGTCATACAAATTAGAAAGGATAATATTTTCTCTCTTTTGTCTCACAAAAGAGAATGTGAAATAATGAGAGAGAGAATGATGCAATGTTCTGAATTTTGGAGCCCTCTATATCCTTATATAGAGGTGAAGAGTTATGTCTCTTCACACCAAAAGATGTGCATGACATCACTCATCATTGTCCATATGCCATCATCTAGACTCTTCTAGATTATATGATCTTTTGTGCTCATAGTCTTTATATACATATATATCACATCTTATTACATAAGATGACAATATCTTTTGTGACATTCTTATACAACTCATCATATAAGTCGCTAGGATTTTCTGTGCCCGTTTCACTTTGTTCTTTGTGTGTGACCCTGTAGATTCACTTAATGTTGGCAATAGACTTGACAGTCTATAAATCATGAGCGGACTCTAGCAAGCCATCATGACTACCCAATTTAAGTGAATATCGGTGATCCGATTTACCTAATCAACAATCACGCATTTAGTTCCTTTGTCGTGCGATATCTATATTGATCATAAGTCATGTAATACGTCATCCTTAGATAAATCGATTAATATTTCTTGATCACAAATTAAACTGAACAAGAACAAATGACATTAATAACTCTTATTAATTCATTTGAGTATGGCCATATATTTCTTCAGTTAATTCATAAAGAGGCCTAAAGATATCTCTCTCATTTATAAGAGGAATAAATCCCGTCTTGATTGTACTCATCCCTTCACATGATTCATTGTATACCTAAACATAACCGTTATGACCACCTAGTTAAAGACAGTGTTAGATATATTAAAGTATAAAATTACTCATGGGAACCGAGACAATCTCAGGTCAAAGGACTATAAATACTATAAAACCTGTAGCATTCTTGTGGCGGGTCAGTCCAGTATATGGTCTCTAACATATACCTATATTAATGACTTGATAACTATTTATCCATGATCAGTAAAACATAATCATCAATCAACTAATATACTGGTGTACATTTATAGCTTGTATATAAATATATATTTATATGTATCAGCAAGTACATTTGTCTCCACAAATATCCTATAAATGACCAGGGACGATTTAGAATAGCATTCATAATACTTTATAGTTTTACTATCAAAGTCACGCACTTTGATGATATAAAACTAAATTACATATTCATGGTCCATTTTAATTATATTAAAATAACCTATACGAGCATATTATATGAAATATCTTAGAATAAATATTATGTTTGTTATTACAATCCATCATCTAGGTCACAAATACTTTGGCCTAGTGGATAACACCATCATATATGTCATTAGTGATTCTCATATGAATAGTGTGTTTGTTCCTACGACCTGAGGTCACCATGGATTCCTGCTTGTGGAACTACATACTTTAATATGATCCTACGTTATCCATAACATGATGATTATTAAGGTCATCATTAGGTATGCACTGAATCATGACGAGGAATGTGAGTGATCAAGATGGGATATGTTCCTCTCGACAAGAGGGAGTTATCTCTGGGCCCCCTGATGAACTAGGACTGAAGGAAATGCATGGCCATGCTCAAAATGGATTAACATGTGTTGTTAATATCATTTGTATTTACTCAGTCTAATTCTCGATCAGGAAAGAGACTTTGATCAAACTCAAGGATGATATATTACCGTGCCTTGTGATCAAAACGTATATTGTAGAGCAAAAGGAATAAGCAAATGTCTATTCAGATAGGTTATGATCGTTGATTATTTCATTTAACATGGGTATTCATGACATCAGTCTAGAGGTTACTCATGATTTACGATCTTTAGAAGATGGTTGCCAGCGTTAAATGGAACCTACATGGTCACACAATGAATTCCATTCGTACAGGATGAAAATACCTTAATAACAGTTATACATGTTATGTATAAATGGGCGAAAGAATAAATCAAATATTTGATATTTGATTGTGCTGGAGTTACTGTTCACGCATAGGAATTACTGTTCATGCGTTAGAACGTAACACATATGGTATGTGCTGATTTGCTTGGCGGACAAGCATCGTTTATATGGAAATGATGGTCCGTTTGAAGCAGGAATTACTGTTCACACGGCAGGCATGATTTATTTCCTTAACGAAAGTTGTCATTCTTTCACCTCTCTCTCTAGTATAAATAAAGGGGTATCCCCCTTCTATTCGACACACAATTCAAGAAGCCTTAGAGGCCGTCTATTACATAGAAAAGAGAGAGAGTTTTGAGAGATTTCCAGAAAGTATTTCCGGACTTGTCTAGACAGGTCCGGTTATTTCGTACGTCTGAAGTTCGCATGGATACGAGTAGAGGTTCTCTATCTTGAGAACTTTTGAGTGATCGATCTTCATCCCTAGGAGAAGCAAGGAGGTCGCGAGTTGAGCTTCAGGAAGAAGAATATTGCAAGTCAGAAAAGTTCAGACCTACATCCGTTCTTCGTCTCGCGGATTAAGAAGATCCGAGGTATAAATTTTAATAGTTAATCTCGTACTTTTATTCCCTTAACGTAGATTCTAGAGCGGGTTAAATCCGTAGGTTCCGCTGTGCATATAACGTACATAGCTGTGGATTTCCCAACATGCAATTCATGCGCAACTTTTTATTCCATAATGAAAGACGATTTTTTGGTAGGCCTTTCAGCATCTTCTTGTAAAGTATTTGCATGTTTTTGTTTAGCGGGAGAGACGTCATCCGGGCATCCTTTCTTTTGATGGTATGCTTTATGTAAGTTGCAGAGCCGAGTCTGAAATTGCCTATGTACCTCCTTCATTGCATTCTCAAAATCTTCCTCGGACAAATTTAGTTTATTCTGCAAAAGAATATATTTGAAAAAAGTATAATATAAGAAAAACATAATATATTTTATTATAGATCAGAAATTCAAACGTGTTAGAAAATTAAATATTTTATTAACTAGAGCTTTAAAAATCTCTACATAGTTTTAACATCTTCCACATCAATGTCTTTCCATCGATCAACTTTCAGTGAACAAAACTATCTAATACAAACCGTAGCTTCTGCTTTGAATAGTTGTATGTTTCCCGCACATCTTACGAAATGGTTGAGGAAATTGAATATGGAGCCCTTTCTCTTCTCTTTTTTTTTTTTTTTGCACTTTGGAATAATCAGGAACTAAATTATAATATGTAACAAAAAGAGAAAAAAAAGCTTAAATAGAATCATCAAAACAGACAAATCAAAGAATATCTTCAGATTTGTCAAGCCAAAAAGTTTATCTTGTTCCACATTTTCTTGACTAGTTTTGTTTTCTTCATCTATATTTATAGATACTCTATGCCTTGTCATCATATAGTTCTGCTAACACTCCTATAAAAATATATATTAGACAAATTAGACATATAAAAATATTTATAATTCATAAATATTGATTTGTGCTCTTAATTAATTATGTTGATAAAAGAAAAAAAAGGCAGAGAAAATTTTGAACTTCAAATCTATGTATGAAGTTCCTTGGAGAATACCAATTCTTAGAACAAAATAGATTAATATATGAATCTACAAACTAAAATTGCAAAAATAAAGTGAGAATAAAAGACATAGAAAAACAACAAATTCTTACTGTTAAAGCAATATTCGATGGTTAATGGGCGCCCTTGATGCAAATGATTATGCTGGAATAAGACCATTTTTATAAAGCAATTTTGGCGGTAGATGAAAATTTGCATTGTCGTAGAAGGAGGGAGCAATTAAGCGCTTGCCAAAATTTTAGAAACAAAGTTACCATATATTAGTCATGAGTGTAAAGGAGGTGCTTAATCTTCTCAGGTTTGGATATACATGGGCTTGGATATATATGGTAAGGGTAAAAAATGATTCTTAACAAATATACAATAAATACAAAAGATTTTTGCTATTATTAATGTTTCTTTCCTTTCATTTATTTATTTCGTAGTGCCAATGACGTCATGATATTATGAAACTTGCCTACACTCTACAACACATGTGTTCTTTGTAAATGTCAATTTTCTAGAAATTATACTAAATTATAAAATCACAAACAAAAGTGGCTTATTTAAGTTATACAACTGTTGCATCATAAATTTGAGAGAAATGTTATTGGTATGCTTATATATTTTATATGAATATGACACATGTTCTTTTTTTAAGAACGAATATAGTTATTAAAAAAAACAAGCACAAATTAAAATGATTTATATCGCCCATAATCCTTTTTTAAGGGTCAATATATTACTTTTTGTAATAATACATTATGTTTAATGTTAATATTTTATTTTTTAGGGTTAATATACCATTTTTATGTCAATATACTATTTTATGTGCCAAAATACTGTTATTCAATGCATATTCATTTTTTGTATCAATATACTATTTTATGTGCCAACATACTATTATTCTTTTAATATCCAATTTTTGTGTACAATAAAACCAAATGAGTATCGAAAAGTAATCATGTTGTGATCACTTAATTTTTTTTGTAGATTTGGTTATGTTAGACTTCAGTAGTAAACTGTGTCACATGATCAATATATCCATTTCAGAATTAATATCGAGTCATCAGTGTCGATGTACCATCGTGTGATATACTATTCTCAATACTAATATAATATTTCTATTGTGTCAATTAGGGTTGCAAGTTTAGCTCGTGATTCGCAACTCTCTCATGTTCGACTCGAGACAAAATTGTTAATAGCTCGCTCGAATTCAATGAACCATTTCGAGTTGTGTCCAGCTTGCTCAAACTCGACTTGTTTACAGTCCTAGTGTCAACATATAATTTTATCTTAGGACCAATACATCATTTCAGCATTTAAGCATTATTTTTAAAATCAATACTCTATTCTTATGTCATTACTCATTAACACATATCTTTTAACTATGATATACTATTTCAATCTTAAATTAAAATTTATATCCATTGCCACGAAGAATATGTATATCATGGAAAAAATATCTCATTTTCTCTATTACAGTGTCCTATATATACTTTCCATTATTTATTGTTTCATATTAGAATATATTGTTTGTAATATCTTATATATATTTTTTGTAGTACAAAGTGCACATATACAACACATAACACTAAATAAAAAGTATATAGTAGAACTAAAATAGTATATTATTAAACAACACTATATGCATATTACTTTGGATAAAAGATTGAAATATTGTTACTTGACCCAAATAAGAATAAAATATGGATCAAAATAAACGATGCTAAATTAGGAAAATGATTAAATCAAAATAGTACATACATCAGTTTATTCATCACGATTTGACTTGTAAAACATTTCTAAATATTTTTTTTCCCAAAATTCAAAACGAAAATTGAATTTCTTTTGCAACCCAAAGTTAGGATATAAATTGTACATACTATTTTATTATACAAAGTCATTAGTTTGAAATTTAAAGATTAGCCCATATTTAATTACCAATATGTATAATTATTTCCAGTAGTGTTATGTGTAATTCTACCAAATATTAAAAATATACTAAATTAGTATGTGCAACTATTCTATGTGCAATTAAATTTAGTTACTGGAAATAATTAAAAATAGTATATCGCACATCAAGTATACATATTAAATCTACTAATTTAGGTACTAGTTACTAGAAATAATAGAAAATAGTATAGTTCTACTAATTTAGTTGCACATAAATTTAGTCCTACAATTAGTTGCACATAAAATGAATATTATTTGCAGTAGTAGTTTCCCTAGAATTATGACCTCTTTCCATTTTTTTTTTTACGATCTCTTTCCATATTTCTATTTCCTGAGTATCTTTTTCCTCCCCAAAAGCTTTATATTGTTTTTATTTTTTTAAATATAAAATATTTTACCGAATGAATTTTTATATAGTGTTTATTTTCAGTTTATATATTTTTATATACTATTTTTATTTTTTTAAATATATACTGTTTTACTGAATGAATTTTTATATATTGTTTGTTTTCAGTTTATATTTTTTCTGTTTTTATCATCGCTCAGTGACGGTATATACTGTCATGACATGTCATGTCCCATTAGTTTAGTCCTCCATCCTTTGTTATCTTAGCTTGCATTGTACTATTATATTCTTCCTCTTCTACGATCGGTCAATTTCACTGCGATCTGCTGTGTTCTTTCCTTTCTGAGCTAGCATCATACTATCATCTTGTGCCATCTTCTGCTCTGTCAATTAAAGATGAATTTTTATGTAGTTATATAGTTTGAGATAATCAGTGTTTTAGCAGACGTATGTCACTTGTAATAATTTTATATATCTACTAATGTTTCTTACATAGTGACAAACATTTGTTAATCACAAAATTATGGAAATTTGTTTGTATTTGTTGTTGTCACAATAAATAGAATGATAGTGACGACATATCAATTTGTCACAGATAAATGACATTAATTGTGAGGACAAAGTAATCGCCACAAAAAATGACTGTATTTGTGACAATTTTTCGTCTATCACTATTTTGTCGTCACTATATAACTCATCAATGACGAAAAAATTGCATTTCACTATTATTTGATATAATAGTGATGAAATTATTAGTTGTCATAACAAGTAGGTGTAGCTGTGACAAAATCCACGTTCATCACTAAAGAATCATCACTAAATATTGTTTTTCTTGTAGTGCATGGATAATAGTTATCAAGTCATTGACATATGTATATGTAAGAGACAATGCCCCGACTGACCCGGCGTGAGAATGCTGCATGATTTACATCATTAGCGATTCTTATTATATGACGTATTTATAGTCATTTAACCTGAGTTTATCGTGGTACCAACATGAGGAACTTTATACTTTAGCATAATCTAACATTGTCTTTAACCGGGTTATCATAATGGCTATGATTGGGTATATAATGAATCATGTAGAGTGATGAGTGCAATCAAAACATGATTTGTTCTTCTCATTAAATGAGAGAGATATCTTGGGACCTCTTGATGAATCAAACTGAAGAAAATACATGATCATACTCAAATGCATTAATAAGAGTTATTAATGTCATTTATTTTTATTCAATTTAATTTGGGATCAATAAATATTAATCAATTAATATAAGGATGACATACTACATGCCTTATTATCAATAAAGATATCGCGTAACAAAGGGACTGAATACGTGACTAATAATTAGATAAATTATATCACCGATATTCACTTAATTTGGGTAGTCATGATATCTTGCTAGATGTCGCTCATGGTTTATAGACTCTCAGGTCTATTGTCAACATTAAGTGCACCTACAAGGTCACACAAAGAACAAACTGAAATGGACACAAAAAATTCTAGTAACTTATATGATGAATAGCATAGGGATGTCACAAAAGATAATGTCATCATATGTGATAAGATGTGATATATATACATATATATATATATATATATATATATATATATATATATATATATATATATGATCTAGAAAAGTCTAGATGATGACATATGGATAAGGATGAAGGGTGTCATATACATCTCTTGATATAAAAAGAGACAACTCTTCACCTCTATTATAAGGATATAGAGAATTCTAAAATTCTACACAACATCATTCTCTTTCTCTCATAATTATTCATTCTCTTTTGTGTGACAAAATATTGAAATGGTACCTTCTTTTTGTATGACAAAAATGAAAGTGTACGATTTATATGAGTGGAATTATATAGTGTGTTTGTACATCTTTTGTGAGACAAAAAGAAGAAGAGAAAAATGAGTTTGTCTAGTGCAAGAGAAGAATAACTATACTAGCATATGCAGTTCTTCTCTCCCGCTTCAAGAAGTTTGCTCATGTGGATACCGGTAGAGGCATTCGTGTGTTCGACGCTTGTAATCTATTCAGTCTAAGAAGTTTACAACAGGTTGTTAAGAGTTTTGGTAGAGATTGGTACCGTGTGCGGTAGAGGACTTCCGCATGATCCGACCTAGACGATTTCGGCGGATGGATAATCGGTTTGGATGATAACCGATTGAAAGGTGCTTGGTCACATGCATAGTTTGAACGTCACGGATTAAACGTAATCTAAAAGGTATCTTTAAGTTTTATTTCTTTGATTTAACCGAAACTCACAGATCTCAGATTACTTTGGATGATTTTTTTTTCCGCTGCATTTATGTACGTCCGAAACCCAACACTTTCGACCAAAACCATAAAGACAACAACACCGCTTATAACCAACTTTGTAATTTTTTGCAAAGTGCTATAAGCCGAGCTATAGAAACCCAAAAAGAGATGTGAAAGCTCCTTGAAGAAGACGGTGTTAGAAGTAGAAGTGGAGGAAGAAAAGCGGCAACCTGCGGCGCCACCACAACCCACGGTAAAAATTGGTTGATGCACCCGCTATCGATGAGTCATGCGAGCCAACTTTATATATCGCGGTTAGTACAACTGAAATCGAAAGTTACATGTTGAAGACCCTAATTAGTTTGACGGTAAAAATTCTGAGTGTAAAAGAGAAAACATCCCTCTCGACCGAAATTTTCAAACTTTACCCAGACAGAACCAAGATTTTCCATGAGAAAAAGGTAAAAGATGCTTCTATTCTTTTAGCCTAAATAATGTATTTTTCTATAACACATTCAAAAATAATTATATTTCAATTTTTCTTTATTTTAAACTCCATATATGTATGATTCTGATTTAATTCTTTTTACTTAAGTATGTGAATATAATTTATGAAAACACATATTATGTAAGGCACATATATTTTCGAACATATCAGTGAAATTCATTCTTACTGGAAATATAATGAATCATCTTTTAAAATATCAAATCAGAAACCCATTAAATTAAGGTGTCTATAGTGTTACGAATGATATATCAATTAATATAAACAAAGCAATTAGTATTCTACAGGTTTTAATCCAAATAAAATGATTAACTCATTCATAAATATAATCACTTGAACAATTCTGTAAAATTGAAATTATTCCTAAAAATACAACTCACAATACATATTATAACAATTGTCATAATCCTAAAAAATAAAATTTATTGTACAATTTCATCCATATATCTCTTACGACTAGTATAAAAACTCCATATCGAACAAACTCAATTGGCAGCCTATTTCAAGGCGAGCTGAACTCAACCCCAAATAGCTTCCGTGGTCGGTACGAGTTCAAACCCCGTACTGCACGTCTTGCCTTGTGTTTTTCGTACTCCTTCCAAAATGATTGTCAAAATCTTGATTTGTTCTTCCTGAAGTTTTTGCTGCTCATAGAATATTTGGCCCCGCTACGGGAAAAATCATCTTTTCCTCAGTGATGAATACATATTCGTGACTGGATTCAAGTTGGCCCCAGCCTTGGAGAGGAGCTGGTGTGTACCCACTATGTATGATTGCGTCAACATCTATGAGAAAATGCTCATCAAGCATAAACATATCACTTGCTTCAGTACGGTCCATCGAAAATTGCGCTAGGTGGTGTACCCCATCTGCGGTGAGTGCACCCCATCTGCGGTTATCACCACCACCACTTAGGCTTGTGGAGAAAAACATGACTTAATGTTATCCATTTTTTACTTGGATGGGGTTTGATCATCTCTTTTTACTTGTCTGAGAGGAGAAGAGAAGAAAAATGAGTCAGCAATTATTGTTTATGTTACAAAATAAAAGGAGATGGATGCTTATATATTATTGTCAAGAAAGAGCAGTTGATTTTACTAACTATATTTAGTCATTCATTTTAACCTACTTTGTTAATTAGTTTTGCACTTTGCACTTATTCGAACTCTTTTTGTAGAAACAATAAGATCCAGTTTAGCGTAAAAAATGAAAGGAAAAATATTGTTGGATGTTTATCGTTTTATTTACATATTAGTTCCTACCAAATTACTTCAAGAAATATCTAAAAAAAGATAAAAGTAAAAGATGCAATGTATTCATTGAATTTAATAAATTGTTGTCATATTAAGAATGTAGAAAAAGATGTTGAAAAAAATGTAGGGCTTAATCAACTTACTTTAAAATAATTTAGAATGCTAATTATAGAAATTTAATTTCTAATTCCATATTATTTTAGATTTATATTCTCATATAGAACCCATCTTATATTATAAAATCTAATTATGTTTTTAAATCTCTAAATATATAATATTTTATTTAGATACATGTGTCTTATATAACAAGTGTTTTCGTCAGTTACTTCTCGTATATCTATAGGTGTTAAGTAGGAGAAAATACTCACTATATTTGTAAGAATTAAAATTACTTGTTTTGATGGATGAATTTTTCATCTTCACTTAGAACTAATATCTAGATATATATAATCCCAACTACACTCTGTTGTCAAAAGATGACATGAATTTTTAAAAAATCATGAATATACTTATATAAAATCTAACACATAAAATTTACAAAAACATTATAATCATAGAAGATTATAGTTAAAAAATGATTTGTTTATACCTCACCATTCAATGCCGGGAATAACTCGGATGATGCGATGGCGATGAGAATGGTACAAAATAGTTAAACAAGAAAAATTCAAGGATGAAGTTAATTAATAAAATATGGGCTATATTTTTAATAAATGTACAACCCAATCAAATTCAAAACAAAACAAAAAACCAGAATTGAATTCCTGGATTTTGGTTTACATCTGCACACTTTATTATCTTCAAAAGCAGAACTCGAATTCGTAGTTCTCCACTTCACCTCACCTTGCCATGAATTCACTCTCTTCTTCTTCTTCAATGGAGCAACTCCACGTTTTTTGGCACGAAGGAATGCTGGAGCACGACGCCGGGTCCGGAGTCTTCGATTCGGGTTTGGACCCGGGATTCCTTGAGGTGCTCGACAAGCATCCGGAGAATTCGGACCGGGTTCGGAACATGGTATCCATACTCCGCAAAGGCCCCATCTCCCCCTTTCTGACGTGGCACTCCGGCCGCCCTGCTCTGATCAGCGAAATTCTCTCCTTCCACTCTCAAGGCGAGTGAAACTGAAACATTTCATCGGACAGTTGATATGCATGGAGATAAAACTAACACTCTGTTCTTCCTCTGTTTTTTCCAGAATATATAGAGAAATTAGTGCAAGCGAGCGAGAAAGAAGGAAGAACGGAGATCTGTGCCGGAACTTTCTTAAACCCTAATTCATGGAGCTCCACCCTGCTGGCGGCTGGAACCACCCTCTCCGCTATGGACTTCATCCTCTCCGGCCATACCAAGCTCGCCTTCGCCCTCGTCAGACCACCAGGTCAGTCACATGCAGACATCACTCTGACATCACTAGGAGGAGTGCCTAACTCTCCATATCTGACTTGCCAGGTCATCACGCACAGCCAACACAAGCGGACGGATACTGCTTCCTGAACAATGCCAGCCTGGCGGTCAAACTCGCATTGAACTCCCCCAAAATCTCCAAAATCACAACTGTAGACATCGATGTCCATTTCGGCAACGGGACTTCGGAGGGCTTTTATGCGAACAACCAAGTGTTGACTCTCTCTCTCCACATGAACCACGGATCGTGGGGCCCGTCCCACCCCCAAAGTGGGTCGGTGGATGAACTCGGAATGGGTAACGGGTACGGGTTTAATTTGAATGTACCTTTGCCGAATGGAAGTGGAGATGAAGGGTATGGGTACGCGTTTAGGGAATTGGTTGTTCCTGCAGTGCGGCGGTTTCGGCCTGACATGATCGTGTTTGTCGTTGGACAAGATTCTAGTGCGGTAATTGTTTTATTTTGAGAAAGTCTTCAAACCGTTCTTTCACATTTGTTATTGGCCAAGATTCTAACTTTACTTTTTCTTAAAACCCTCCAATTTAATAGATAAATAATAGATAAATGATACATAAACACATTTTACGTTTTAAATGAATATTTAATTATTAATCTATTATTTAGCTAATAATGAGTTGCGGGCGGTTTGAAAAATAGAAAGTTAAAGTTCAGTTTTTCTTAAATAAAATAAGTTAAAAATAAGGACTTCTTTGAATAAAGATAGTTTTGGTGTTTCTCTCTATGAATACTAGAAAATATAAGCATTTCTAAAAAAACTCCTTCAATTTTATACATCTTTTACAAGGGATAGCTCGTGCTTGCGCGAGATTGTTTAAATTTTATTTTAATGTCAGCAATTAAATTTAAATAAATGCCTATTTAACACAAACCTGTAATAAGTTTATACACCATAAATAAAAGCAATGTCCGTCATACAATGATGTTGTTATGCTACAATTATAGACATGTAGTTAGTCTATATGATTGGACAATGTTAGTATAAACAACAACATTTGAATTTCAACACTGAATTCCTTTAGTATGATCCTCTATTTACTAAGAAAACACACCCACTATCAGTTTTAACATTCTATTAGCATACGGAATTTCAGCATAATTTTTTTTTGGCTTAAATGCCAGTAGGCCTCCATTAATAATATAGTCAACTTCAGCAAAAGAAAATTTTCAACCCCGAAAATATTTTTTTTTGACAAATAACTTTTGTCATTATTGGTATTTTGGTAAGCAATTAAAACCTCAGGGTCTTTTGTAAAATAGTTCAAAAACTATGATGTTAGTGGTAAAACAAATAAATAAATTGAAATGATTTTCTTTTAAATTGAAACAGTTTTCTTTAAAATTGAAAGAAATTTCTTTAAAGTGCAGGGGCTTTCCTTAAAGAGTATACGATGATAGGGCCTTATTCTGTAAAGAGAGTAAAAAGTTGGCTCATTTTTGTAGAGAGTAAAAAAAGAAAAGAATTGGTCAAGATATCTATTAATATTATGGGCCTGTATGCATAAAGTGATAAAACCACCAAGTAATGTGCTGATCATATGTAGCATCTAAATCTACTCAAATCTAGTCTATTTGATCAAAATCAAAGGCTTATGAAAAAAAAGATGACGTGGCTTATTTATATTTGAGCACTAAGCCCCATTAGGATTATGCATATTAAGTAGATTAGGATAATATATATTAAATAGAGAATACAGGCAATTGGAAGTCGTCTACCTTTTATTTTATTTTGTAGAATTCTAGCAAAAATATCAATATCATTTTTTTAATAGTCAAAATCAAGCAAACTTTTATAGAGATGATTTTTGCA